>VXBA01001364.1:120489-243912 GCA_013399895.1 Serilophus lunatus
CACACACACACACACACACACACACACACACACACACACACAAATGGGTCTCTCAGTTGACCTCCAGGATCCATCATTCCCCACGAGCTGCCTGGGACTTTTTGGCTCATCTGGTAGCCAACACAAAGACCCTCTGGTCTCTAGGTTTAATATCTGGCTCCCCAGCTCTCATCCTACTTGCAGAGTAGTCCTGCTTTTATTAAAAAACTGTTGTTTTCAACTTAGCCATACATTTTGCCATTTGTGTATATACCAAGGCTATACTTCAACAAAGATCTTCTGCAGAACCACACCAATTTAGATAAACGAGGAGCTGGCAAATGTAACTTTCAGCTCACAAACTAACAAACTGGACTTTTTCTCCAGCCAGAGAACAGCTATAACCAAAAATAACTGAAATTCTTCCTCTGAATAAAGCTTTCTGAAGAAGATTGTGTTGGAGAATTTTTATGGTACCCCTAGAGGCAAACAAAACATGTTTGCTCTAAAATCTAAACCAAAAAATAACGAACAATGCTTTGTTAGAGTCTGATCACAATATATGGTTCCACATAGAGTCTGCAAATATGGGTCACAAGCAGGTTCCTTGTATGCACTTGCATCAGCACCAGTCCCAAGTGTAGCTTCATTGGGGCACCTCAGCCCAGCTGTGGGTGCGTCCCCCAGGCCAGCTCTGCTGCACAAAGGTGGCTACTGATCATAGGCTCCTGATCACTCCTCTTCCAGGATGTCTACAAGGCACTGCTGAGGCTGGATCTTTCCTCTTCACCAAGGGATGAAACTTCATTCCCTTGCAAGGAGTGTTCTGCCCCTGATGTTCCTGCTTCCAGCCTTCTAACCCCTTCTAGTAGTTAGGCCTTCTTGCCCTCTGTGTTAGATCATTCCTTGGCCACAAATTACCAATGCTGAGCAGTTACAGTAAGAATTTCCCCTTCACTTGCATTTGTCAAGAAAAAAAAGAAAAGGAAGCTCCCAATAGTCTCTGTTACATGTATGGTTTTTCAATTTTTAAATAACACAGAAGCTTCTGGGAGCTGCATCTTCAGCTTCCTGCTTGGAAATGCACATAATAAATGCTTGCTTTTTGTTGCTTAGGATGGCAGAAATATAAATAAAACATATGAACAGCTTCTAGGTAAAATAACAGAAAAAACCCAAACGTGTTCTGGTATTGTTTTATTGTTTTGCTGGCAGAAAAATATCACTCTTTGGGAACTGTGGGTGAATAACTTATTCAGGAGTTCAATAAACAGAGAAGGGAAATTGAGCATATACTAGAAGAGACTCAGGTTTTTGTGGGTATTTTTGTTGGTTTTAAAGTTAAAACTCTTTATAGATAAACTTAGTATTCATTCGTCGTAAATTGAGGACTCGTGGATGCAATTTACTACAACATTTTTACACCATATTTGTGCTCAGGAGAATTTCTGATGACCATTAATATGAAAGGAAAATATATTGGTTTTTTTGCTATGAAATGAGATAAATTTGAAGCCTATTCCACTAAGTTTCTATGTCAGTCCCTTCTTGATAATTTTGAAATATGTTGGCTAATTTTAATCTCATTGACAGATGTATAGAATTCTTGTGTCCCTACAAATTTGCTGAGAATGTGACTGACTAAAGGGAGAACGGCCCAAAGTAATGCCTCTCTTGAGGCTGATGGAGAATGAATCGGCCATTAGACATTTTCTTTGGTAACAGGCAGCCATTTCATATGCATATAGTTCAACACTAGCGCATGTTTTTCACTTCTTGTATGTGTATTTCATAAAGGATCATCTGATGTGGAGCAGAGGTAATTTTACCAGGGTGATGTGGGTGACACAAATTAAATAGGATTCAAATATAAAAGAAATCACGTTTCATTAGCTTTATTGCCTATAGGAAAATGTGATATTTCTGTCTTCAGAAATTCAATCAGTAGGAATATTTCTTCTTCCAATTGCACACATGGACTTTTAAAGCATTAGAACTACAGTACACCATTATATGCACGGCCATGAGTAGGATTTAAGTGCTGTAGAAATCAAACACTGTTCATCTGTGAATTTCATTTTGTGGAAAATTATGTGTGCACAAAGAGATCTGCTCCTGTGAAAGGACATTTAGCTCTCAACTCTTTGAAAATATCACCTCTTAAGTGTTGGAAAAAATTTTGAGGAATGTAGCTGTAAATTGCTTTGACCAGGGAATCTATTGTAATGAATTACAGATACAATCAGTTACAGCATTTCAGGCTGTGATATAATCATAGAATCATAGGATGGTTTGGAGTGGAAGGGACCTTAATGATCATCTAGTTCCAATCTCCTTCTTTGTTGTTAAGAACAAGGCCCAGCAAGGCTTCTGTATCTCTTGGAGAAAGAAGTTATCATCAGCACATTCCGGGAACTTCCTGGATTGCTTATGTCCTGCTGTATTCATAAATGACTTGGACACAGGACTGGAAGGGATAATAAGAAAATTTGCAGATGATAAAAAACTGTGAGGAGCTGTTGACTTCCTCAAAGGCAGGGAGGCCCTGAAGAGACACCTTGACAAATTAGAGGACAAGGCAATCACCAATCATAGGAAGTTCAACAAAAGGAAGTGCTAGATTCTGCACCTGGGATGGGGCAACTCTGGATGTACGTACAGACTGGGGAATGAGATGCTGGAAAGCAGTGCCTCAGAAAAGGACCTGGGGGTGCTGGTCGATGGCGAGTTGAATATGAGTCAGCAGCACCCTGGCAGCCAGGAGGGCCAACTGTGTCCTGGTGGCACCAGACAAAGCACTGCCAGCTGGCCAAGACAGTTGATTTTCCTGCTGATGTGGCCTCACCTTGAATATTGTAGCAGTTTTCATCACTGCAATATAAGAAAGATATCTAATAGCTATTAGAGAGTATCTAAAGGAGAGCAACAAAGATGGTGAAGGGCCTTGAGGAGAAGCCGTATGAGAAGCAGCTGAAGCAACTCAGTCTGTTCAGCCCGGAGGAGACTGAAGGGAGACCTCATCACAGTCTACAGCTGCGGAGGGGCAGGCACTGATCTCTTCTCTATGGTGACCAGTGACAGGACCCAAGGCAATGGCAGTGGTATCAGGAGAGATTTAGGTTGGACATTAGGAAAAGGTTCTTCACTGAGATGGTAGTTGGATACTGGAACAGACTTCCCAGAGAAGTGGTCACAGAAAATACTGCCATAGTCCAAGAAGCATTTGAAAAATATTCTCAGGCACATGGTGTCACTCTTGGGGATGGTCCTGTGCGTCTAAGGGTTGGACTTGATGTTCCTTGAGGGTCCCTTCAAACGCAACATATTCTGTGATTCTGTGTTGTCCCTTGTAGTAGTTTGACCCGGGCTAGATGCCAGGGACCCACTACAGCCAATCTCTCACTCCCCCCTACAAATGGCAGAGGAGAGAAAATATAATGAAGGGCTTCATGAGTTGAAATAAGGACCATAAATATTCCTTGCTAATCACCATCACAGGCAAAACAGACTCTATGTGGGAATATTAATTAAATTTATTACTAACAATATCAGAGCTTAAGAATGAGGAAAATAAGAGAAACCTTTCCCCCCCCCCCCCCCTTTTCTACGTTCCNCCCCCCCCTCCTTTTCTACGTTCCACCTCCTCTCCCACAGCAGTGCGGGGAGATGGGAAATGGGAGTTACGGTCAGTTGTTTTTTACTGCTGCTGCTCAGGGAAAGGAGTCCTTCCGCTGCATCTTGTGGGGTCCCTCCCACAGGAGACATTCCTTCATGAACCACTCCCGTGAGAGTCCATCCCATGGCCAACAATTCTTCAGACACTGCTACCACATAGGTCACATTCCACAGGGTGCAGTCCTTCAGGTACAGGCTGCTTCAATGTGGGTTCTCCACAGGCCACAAGTCCTAACAGGAGAATCCTGCTCCAGTGTGGGTTCCTCTCTCCACAGGCTACAGGTCCCTGCCAGGACCCTGCTCCAACATGGGCTTCTCACAGGCCACAGCTCCCTTCTGGCATCCACCTGCTCTGGTGTGGGCTTCTCCGTGGGTGGATCTCTGCACTCCTGTGGTCCTCCATGGGCTGCAGGGGCACANTGGCGGGTGCAGCCTGGAGCTGGCTGGCACTGGCTTTGCCAGACATGGCATCCTGCAGCTTCTTGAAGAAGCCTCCCCCTCAGCCCTCCCCACTGCTACCAAACCTAGTACAGAAAACTCAACACATCCCTCCAATGGATGAGATAGTTATGCCCCACATGAGGGTCAGGGCATGTGAATATTAGACTGCTTCTATCTGTCTGTAGAGGGCCTTATCCATTTGGTCTTCCTGACTGAGTGGTCTGTAGAAGACCCTCGCTGCAATATCACTTGTCTATGCCTTCCTTTTAGTCCTGACCCACACACTCCTCATTAATCCCCAGACAGAGTTCCACACACTCTAGTTAGTCATTGACATAATGGGTGATGCTCGCTCCTTGTCTGCCTTCTTAAAGAGCCTGTATCCTTCCATTCCAACACTCTAGTCATAGGAACCATCCTATCACATCACCATGATGCCAACAAGTTCATGTCCCTGCAGGTGTGTACATGTCTCTAATTCATATTGTTTATTCCCCATGCCACATGCAGTTGCATAGAGGCATTTAAATTAGGGCCCCAATGAAGTGCCTTTCTGCCTGGAATGGGTGGAATTGCTTTGTGCTACTCTTCAGGTGCTCTTCTGTTGACCTGGAATCCCTCTCCAGGCTCTTGGATCTTGTCCTGGCATTGATAAACTGATAGAACTGTGATGGATTGAGGTTCCCCTTCCCCGATATAAATTTGAATGTACAGACAGTTAAATTATAGCAGCACACTGCCCTGAAAAGAGTAGCTTAAAAGATGAGGAATAAATGAGCCTTGGCGGATCTCTGTGTTCCTTTTGGGGCATAAACAGTTCATCTGCAGTACAGATGTTCACTGAGTGAATCTGGAGCCTGTGATGCATTTTTAAATCTGCTACAGGCACTTCAGCAACAGTCTAATTCCAAGACAATGGAATTTAATATTGCAAGTGCTGAAGTACTTTAAAAAGTGCGTCTGATACATATTTCAATTTCACCCTTTATAAAACTTCTTCAGAATGCTTAAAGATGTAAATCTTCCTCCAATAGTTTTGACTTATTGTTAAAATCTTCTGACTTAGCAGAGTTTTCTAGCCTTTGGCATAAAATATGAACACGAATATCAAAGCTGAAAATAAAAAAAAAAAAAAACCAAACAGGACTGTAATTGAATGAGTCAGAATAAAGAGAAACGAATGAAAGTATACAAAACACAGAGAGTGTAAAGAAGAAGGTGTGCAAGAAACAAACAGTGTATATAAATTAGTAATCACAAGGAAATTCAAACCTCAGTATACTTCACGTGATTTTCAATATATAGAGTATCCCAACAAATAAAACTTGTGTAACCTCTGGATATAAGATTAGAAATGGAATTTTAAAAATGCTACTGATTTGTAAATTTGGCTAATATAACCAGTAAGGTTTTTAGGTATACAAAGAGAAAACTCCTAGGATATCCCACAGCAGAGAACTTTGGTGGTATTACTAGCATGAGTGAGTGGGACAAGAAAAAAATATAGTAGGGAAATTCTCTGCATTTCCAGCCACTATGAAGCATAAAAATTCTCAATATCTTCAAAAAAATCTGTGACACTCACAGCTACCAGTAGCTATCAAATAATATAAACCCTGAACACTAAGAGAACTACAGTGGTGGAAGGAGATTAAGTGTGCATAAAGATTCATGGAATTTTAAATCTGGATTAGGCTAAGGACAAATGGATCACTTACATATATGCATATGGAACATGAAGAGAAACAGGAGGTGGATTATCATCTGCAAGCTCTTTAAGAACTTAAGAAACCATTGCAAAGATGGTTTTGAAACTGACTTGTTACCTGTGCCTATGTTGATCAGGGTAAAGAGCTCATCTAGAGATGAAGCAGGTGCCCAACTGACTTCTTTGAGGAAGGAATATGGAAGACTGAAAGTCATTGAAAGTTCTGAAGTTGTGATCTTACCAAAATCATTGGCCAAACTTGATTCGGAGGGGAATGGGAGGGCAAGGGTGCCTTACAAGGCAATTTCTGACAAAATCGAAATGAAGAGCAAGTACCAAGAAATATTCCTGGGCATTGCAATAACTCACATCAAATTGAGATGTAACTTTTATGTAAGAGGCTAAATTTGCCAAAGTTAGACCACTTGTCTTCCATACAAATAACTAAAGGTGAATAAAGAATATCAGCTTTTGTGCTTATTGAATCCATTGAATTATTTTTATAATTTATATTTAAATAGGACTAAGGGCCTTACAGATACTGTTAGACATGGATCCTGACCCCAAAACTTAATGTCTAAATTGGTGTTAAATTTTCAAAGGCTAGATGGTCAATTTTTTTTTTTTAATGAACAAAACAAAACAATATTTGAATATAATTGCTCCTAAGATTGATGCAACAGCATGATTGATGTCATCAAAGTTCTCAGAAAATGAAAAAAATAACTTTCAGACACCTTGCTTTAATTCAACATACAATGATAGCTTAGATGGGCACAAGTTCGTTGTTCAGTAACTTTTTTAGATCAGAAATTACAGATGACAGGCAACTACATTCTTATGTCTGCAACAACAACAACAAAAGTGATTCATGTTGAATACTAATAAATCTTCAGAAAAGTGTTGATTTTGTGCTATACTTTGCTTTAGAATCAGCTAATCTCTTACTGGAATCAAGGATGCAGATTTCTGAACTATAAGCAGAGATCCTGGAAATGTCTTTAGAGTGTTCAAAAATATTTACTGTTCAGAGAATTAGATCCCCAAAGAATATGCAAGTCTGACTTCTTGTATCTTTTTTTCTTCTTATTTTTTTTCCTTAGAATAAGTTTTTAAGATACTGTTAAATATTTAAATATTTAAATTATCCCACAATCTTAAGGTGCTATTCTTGCTATTCTTCTTCTTTGTGAATGAGAAAGATATTTCTCTTTTTTGATGTGGATATCACTATTTAGAGAAAAGCATTTTATACTATACTATAACCAAAGCATTTTATACTATACTATAACCAAAATTTAGAGATGAAATGTTCTAACCCCACCATTGAGTTGAAAGCAGGAAAGACTGAAATAAACTCAGTGGAATAGTGACAGAAGAGAAAGAAAGGGGAAATGAGAGGAAGGTGGAGAATGAGAAGAGCTTTGAAAGAAACAATCTCTGAAATACTTTCCTTGTTTGTTTGTCTATAGTTTTGAACTAGCTGAATATTCAGGAGGAGAAAAAATCCTCAGTTGAAATTATCTCAGAAGACTGAATTTCCTGAGTTGGAAAAGAAGGATTATTGATGTCCAACTCCTGGCTCTGCACAGGACCACTGCAAGAATCATACCATGTGGCTGACAGTGTTGTTGAAACACTTCCTGAACCCAAACAGGCTTGGTAGCATGACTAATTCCCTTGGGCTACTAATGCAATTATGATATTTATTCAAGATTTTATGTTTAAAGGGAATGCCTATTGCTATAGAGCTAAGGAGATAACAGAAATAGCAAGTAGGTCTAAAACCATGCACTTGTTCTTCAAAGTGACTTTCTATATATATGAATATGGGACCTTGATTGAAACTACTGTGCAGTGATTAAAACTTTGGGATCACTGTGCAGATAAGTCTACACTCAAATATTAAACTGTGCCAAGTGTTGACATGGGCTTTGCCATATAATTTCATTTTCTACTAAGTTGTTAGAATGGACCCTGGACTTTTTTGCCAAGGACTCATGGTCACTTCCCTAAAAAATGTATAGTTAAAACATGAGAGTTTGCAGGGGCTAAAGATTATTATCAAAGAAAATTTTGTGGCCACAGTTCTGGATGATCAAAGTGTGGAGGTATCTAGATTATGCCAGTTTGTCTGCAGCAGAAAATAGGTGTGGGCAGTACAAGTATAGGTGTAATGCTAGTACTCATAGCCTCTTATTGCCTTATATAAATCTTCCTTCTCTTTTGTCCTTAGAACATCATGGTTAAAACAACTTTATTTTTCTAAATGCTATCTTTTTATATCTGGAAATATATGCTTGACTTTGAAAGACATTCTTCATAACTAATATGTTAGGAGGAAGATATAATTTCGTTAGTGATACAAAGTCTTTTGTAGGTCTGTAGACTGATGACAAATGGTGTAAATGCACATATTAAATAAACAGAATATACCGCAAAGACACATTATTGCATATATGAAGGTGTGAAATACACTACTGCCAACTAAACCAATCCAATAACTTTAAAGGAAGACATCTGTTTTTAGCATATTTCAAATCATCTTTAAAAAGTGAAGCTGGAAATGTAACAAATACATGTAAGATCTTTAACATTTCTATAGAAAAAAACCTCTACAAAGCAAAGATATTTTGTAACGTGCACACATGGAGGTAGATGCAATGATTTATTTAAAAGCTGCTTGAATAGGTGCTTGTATGAACTGAATGATGCAAAGAATTTTACATAGGTGAAAGTTTTAGACTTTGTATACTTTGCTGTGAGACTGTGGGGCTTTGTATATTTTGCTTTTTCAAGATGCTTTTAGTCCTATAATTTACAATTTATTTAAGTTTTTTGCAATTATTCAGTGCTCTGAAATCTTAATAGAACCTTGCAGAAGTAGAATTGAATAAAAGAGTCTTGTAAGAAGTATAACTTTAAATAAGAAAGCTATTTAGAAAACTAAAACTTATAAGTGATAAAGAGCTTAAGTAATAGAATAGTTGCAATTGGAAGAATGTAGAATTGATTAACCAAGGCCATAGCAGTTGTGAAAGAATGTAAACATAATAGTTACAGCCATCTAAAGTAGCCAATAAAAGATGAGAAGATTCAGAAAAAGAAACAGCTGAATAAGCACCTGTATAAACACTGTATTTTCTGTATGGGCTGGGAGGATGCATGCACCCTGTTCCTGATGTCGAATAAACAAATACTGGCTACTCAAAAGATATAAATCTCTGAGTATTTTTTTTAAGCAGCATTTTGACTTCAAGAATAGCATCATTTTGTAAATTTTGATGGCTTCCAAATGTCCCATTAGCAGTTTAAAGATAAAATATAACAATACTTCTATGACATCAAGTACCTCCACATTACTATCACTAAGAAGATTCTATGATTAAGAAAATATTATAAAAATAATCCTACCAATCACTGTAGAAAAAAGAAAGTATTTAGAAAATAAAGGAGACCAAAACTACCTGTTTTATGACTGAAACAGTTCCTTTCTTTGATCACTGGAGAGCACTGTTACCCTATGAAACAGTTTGTTTTAAGTACACAGCTAGGCATTCTGCTGGTTTTCTCTAGCAAATCATATATTATGAGTTCACAGTTATAGAAGGAGAAATATTAGTCTCCCGGAAAAAAATAAATTATGGGATTCTATTCTTCTATCCCCCAATTCCTCAATTTATATAGATAATATAATATTTATTACTTCTACAGTAAGAATGTCTTCATCAGGTTCACAGGTCTATTGCGTAGTTATAGAATGTGAACATATCTTAAATATGAGTGTAATTTCTTTTCTAAGTGTGAAATCCAGTCAACACACATAGTCAATCAACCCTGGACAGATGACAGTAAAATCACCTGCATCATTTACTGCCTAAATTGGAAGGACTAACCTGTCTATCCATATCTTGAATTGTTTCTGTTAAGTATAAAATTAGGATTCCAGAAAAAATTACCTAAATAGTTACCAGCAATTCAAAACTAGCAGTACCTTATGATTAGCATAGAGACCTATTCAGTAATTCTGAGGTAATTCTTTCTGTTTTGAGTATCTGTATATAAACAAAGCCTTGCAAATCCTTGGATAATTTTTTCATGTCTCAGGTTTCAAAATCTAACCGGAGGTTAATTCTAACCCTTTCCAAATTCAGCTTTTTGCACCTGCCTTGAGACTCAGCACTTTGTTCCACTACAGTTTCTTCTTGTACAGTTGAATATGACTTAACAGAGCGGGACCAGAATCAGAATTATATCAGAATTCTCTGTGTCATTTGTACAAAAACAAAGGTGGTAGCATTCTATTCACATGGTAAAATATAGGGCATTTAATTGGATTTAATTTAATTTAATTTAATTTAATTGCAACTAAATGTACTTCCAAAAAATTACCTCAAAATTATCTTTCTTGTATCGAAGCAGAAACAAGCAGAGAAAATAATACCTTGCTCTCAGCTTTGCCCTTTTTCTGTTGTAATAAATGCCTTGTTTAGTTTTTAGGTAGCCATGTATGTAAAAAAGGAGCTGTTAATCATACAAGTTTTTCTGTTACATATAGATCATATTAATGATGTACACAGAGAGAGGGCTTTCAGGGTGTTGATAGAAAGCGAGCAGTGAGGTCTGCGGGATGTCATAATCCACAATGATAGCTGGAGCTTTATGCACCAAGAAGGAGCCTGTAGGTCACCTATCAAATCTCATCTGCAGCTCTATGACCATGTCAAACATCCTGTTCAGCTATGTATAATTCATTGTACTGTATTAATTGAATTGCACACAGAAAAGACTTGATTTGTCGAGATAGCCCTTCCATTTCAGAGCAGTAAAGCTCCATTGATTTCCAGTCAGAAGAGAGGATGACATGAACAGATTGTTTAATATTTAAATCAAATGAGCACAGCACTGACCTCTCTCAGCTTCCTATCTTGCATAAGGACCTCCACTAATAAGCAGCAGACACTCATATGTCAGGAGCCCATCTTGCAGCAGACCATTGATCACATTAATTCCAAATTGATTATGGAACCATATGCAAAAGGAGATTACTAATGGCAACATGCAGGACATAACGCTGTTTTTCAAAACGAGAAAGAAGGAATTAGTGATGCATTAATTCACACTACCTTTATTTGGGCTTTGGCTCAGAGAGTACTTTAAGCAATAGAACGAGTCATGATTTTTAAATAATTAGCTGAGAATATCTCTTACTTGCATACCTGCACAGCAAGGGAAATGCATATGTAGTCAGAATCTGATTTGGCTTATTAACATTACGGTATGCCATGATTTTCTTTTTACCTGACTTTGTAATGAGACTCAGAGTAGCTATCACAGATCTGAGATGATTAAGTATGCAGTGGCACAGATCAGGAAATGGGAAGAGAGGAATAAAATGTAGAGACTTGGGACATCAAAGTGGAATCCAGTGAGCCTAAAACCTGTCTCAGGACAGAGATCTAGTGTGATTAGCTACAAAACTACCATGGAGCTTATATGAATCTAATAAAACAGATATTTTAAAAGCGTTGGAGCTACCAAATGTCTATACGGAAAAGTAACAACATTTCTCTTCAATATCATCTGAATGTTCAGTGGAGCATGTTCCAAGTTTGATGAGCTCAATCACGTCAAATAGATGTTGACTTCTACCATCATGACTTGTTAGATCCAGGAAGCTGCAGTGTGTCGCTGAAGCCCTGGGATGGTGTCTGATCCTTATCAATTAGTCAATATTCTGAACTTAGATGAACAGACCACCTGGGTTCTGGCTTGAGGTTGCCAAACCAATGTCAAATGCTATCACCTAGGAAATGTCACAAACAATGACATGGGTGACAACAAATGCCATCATCCTTGATTTGCTACTGATTGAAATGTCACCCTATTTTTGATATGCTTAGAAATGTGATTTTCTTGATGAATAATGTGAGTCTTTTTTATGCCAGTAACTTTGTAAAGGGCCACAATAAATCTCAAAGTTCCTTCTCCAAACTCTCATTCATCTTGCTGTCTTGTGACTTCAGTCCTGATACCAACAACCCCTTCTCCTCCACATTTTCTTGGCATTTTCCGAGCCTGTTCTTTGTAGTCCCAAAGTCCTCCATATTCAAATAACTCTTGTGAAGAAGACTTGAAGCATCTTAATTTTCTGGCCTACACTTTCATCCAAATACCTAGTCGAAAATATACTTCTCTTCATTATTGCATCTGTAACTAAAAATATGAAGAATATCTTGTTTTATTTTTTATAGAAAGCTTCTTTACTTTTGGATTATTCCCCCTTCTTCTCGCTAACAATAGGCCAATATACAAAGCGATAGGTTGAAAGATTAGAATTTTTTGTCAGATACCAGATAGCAGTCTCACCTCATTTCCTTCTTATCCAAACTTATCCTCTTATTTAATGAATATAAAAGAATATTTTTTGTCCATATTTTTAAGGAAAAAAAGCAAAATTAAATTTAACTTCTGTATTTAAAAAATAGATGAGATATTTACTGTTTAAACTCTGAATTTATTAGCCTATTGATATGCAGATGGCACATATTCAAATCCTATAGAAAATGAGAAACAATAGCTCAAAAAGGAGACTAGTAGTAGAACGTATTGATATATAAATGTCAATGAGGCTTTTTTAATTTCTTTTTTCTTTTTTTTAAGATGAAAATTTAATCGACATATGAATTGGGGCGGAAGGGGAGAACATTTCAATATGTTTTGGTGCCATTGTTTTCAATAGAAACTATGTGTGTTTTTAGTGTAAAATATCAGGAATATAAATTTTTCCCTTCCTAGAAATGTCCTTGGTGTTATAAAATCCTCAAAGTGACAATTTTATTCTTGGTCTCTAATTAAAATAGCAGGATATATCTTTAACACACACAATCTTTCTACCAAAAAGACTGAAGATGTAAGTCAAATAATAAATAAATATTATTGTGAATTTTATGTTGAGTCACTGCTTGCATTTGCCCTAGTAATCTAAATTTTTTTTAATGATAGTCTAAATCGTTCTATGTTTCAGAAGAGAAAAGTATGCAGACAAAATCACTACATACACTGAAAAAACAAAATTAAAAAAACATTGCTGTGAAATTCTCCAAACTCCCCCCCGCAACCCACCATTTACAAATACCTAATCCAAAACTCTGTATGTGAATGGTTTTTCATATATCATTAAGATGGATATACACACATCAAGTCTTTTATTATCCAGTCCTCATTGAAAACATCCTTCTGTTCAAACTGCTTCACTAGAAAGGTTTTTATACTACGTTTTTTTCTTCCTCGGATTTGGGATTTTTTTAGTTCCTGGAAAAAAACAAACCAGTGAATCATACTTTTAAGGGTTCTATTTTTCAAAAAAGCCAGACTTTTGTGAAAGAGCTGGTTCAGTATAAATCTGAAATACTTTCTATTGGGAAAAATCACACTGTGCCCTTAAATGATCTAAATATAGGAGTTTTCAAATGTTTTGCAAATGGACACATATTATCAGACAGAGAGTCCTTTCAATCACCTAACCTGTTACTCTTAATGGCCCTGTCACCTGCTAACCCATCCACAAGGGCCAATACATTCTTTTCCATTTACTGCTCTGCAATAGCCTGGTGTCAATTGTATCAATATCTAACATGGGGAGGTACCATCAGGGAACGAGAGACACTTTGCTTTTATACAGAAAAAGAAAGAGCTGGTTTTCCCCCTACATTTTACTTTACTTTTTGACTGGTCTGTTACTCTCATGGAAACAAGGATAGGGCATTTTACTGTATGCCATCTGTACACCTAATAATTTCACTGAGAAACGCTAATGAGGCTGGGGACCAGTAGGTTGTCACTATCTGTAAACTAACTGATCATCCCAAATAAACTAGGGATTAATACAAAACCAACTAAGTTCAGCAGGTGCCTTTCAATATACTTTGGATCAGATGCAGAAAATTCAGAAGTTCATTGTCCATTTTTAAATGAAAAGGCTGATTAGAGAAAGAAGAATCCCCTGACAATTGCATTGCTATTTTATTGAGCAGAGCAGTGTTAAAAATGACTTTCCAGTGTTTTTCTCAAGTTCAAAGCATTCAACAACTTTGGGGTACTCTTAAAATTAGGCATTTCTCTTCTGTTGTTTGCCATTTGCTCATTAGACTCTTAAGGCGCCTTAAGTTTATGAATACCGCACTTCTGTACTTCTGTGGTGTACCTGGATTATTTAAAATGGCTTAAGGCCTAAAAGGGAATTTCTGCATCCTATGTGCCACCACCTTTGCCAGTACAGACTGTGTAAGGGATAAACAGAATCATGTTGAAAACTGTAGCTTAAAGAAATAGTTTAGTATCTAGTTGCCAGTGGACCCTGGTTAACTAATTGGTTGCTTTAGATGCTTCTCCAGTTTATTTTTCACTTCATCTTTTATTCCAAATTTTTTTCCCCAAATCCAGCAATCAAAAAATCTTGTGATAAAGCTCTTGGTAATTTACATAGCTGAGGTTGCTATAGCAACCTGGCTGAACAATTCCAGAAACAACATACCAGAGGTAACCTTTGTCTTTACATGAGAAATATGTTTTAAAGGTATGTGATAGTCTGTATAACTTTGTTTTTTCCTCGAGACATTTAATCATGCAGTGAAGTCGAGATATTTCAACTTTGATATTTCAGTCTTCAGCTTGGTGAACACTGTTGTCATAAACACATATTATGATCTCCATGCATATCAAAGCATATAGAACTGAAGAATTCAAGGGTTTTGCTGTGTTGGACGTACAGAACAGAGGCTATTGAACAATATCAGAATGGTTTGTCAAACATATTTTGTGGCACCTGGATCCACTGAGAATTCACTATTTCTTCTTAGATACAGGGTAAGCAAAGCTGAGTGTCAGCCTATGGCCTCATGGCCAGCTCCCTCACTGATTTGGACTTCTCACACTAGACAGCACAGAACCTTCACAGATCAAAGGATTTGAAGAAAATGTGGCCAAAATTCAGGTATTAAGATGACATAAACCAGTAGATCTGTCTTCTGCCCCTGATAAGAAAATGGATCCATTAAGAAGTTTACAGTGCTGTGTTTTACATTCTACATGAGAGTAATGTTGATAATACAATATCATTTTAGTTGTTGTTGAGCAGTGCTTACCCTGAGTCAAGGAATTTTCAGTTTCCCATGTTCTGTCGTGAGGAGCTGCACAAAAAGCTGTGAGGGAATGCAGCTGGTACAGCTTGGCCTGAACTGGCCAAGAGGTATTCTATAATATAGAACATCATGAGCAATACATAAACTGTGAGAGTTACCTGGAAGGGGGCCATTCACAGTTTGGGAAGAGGTTTTGTATTACTGAGCAGGTGTTGTGCAATTGCATTGTACATCACTTGTTTTTCTTGGGTTTTATCTCTCTTTGTCTCCTTTTTACTGCTATTATTATGATTGTTTTAATAAGATTATATTTTACTTCATTTCAGTTATTTTAAACTGATCTTATTTGAACCCACAAGTCTTACTTTTTTACCTGATTCTTCTGAGAATCAGGCTCAATGCCTGATCAGCCTCCTAACTGATGCTTCTGTCTCATCTATCTTAACAGGAGGCTTCAGGTTAAGCCACTTTTCTTTACTCCAGGCATTATCGGAATTTACAACCAGGCAATACCTATTCTATCTAGCAGGCAACAGGCTTCTGCTTGGGAGTGCAAAAGTTCATATTCAAACATTGACTTGCAGACAGATGTACACTCAATTATCAGATGCCTGTTAACATTACAATATTAGCTATTTTTTTTTCCTTATGACAGTCAAGTAAAATCTAAATACAACACTAAGTTTGCATCATCCAAAGCAGTTAAAAATTCTACTGATTTCCTCTCTTCTGACAAAGAGATATGGCTTTGTGCTTGACTTATATTTCAAGATGCATCTAAAGCATGAGAAGAGTTTTTCACCAAGCAGGTAACCTGCAAAAATGAGCTTCCATCAGAGCTCTACAATCACACCATCAGACAGACTTAGTCTGTATTACCCTTTCTCCTCAGAAGCCATTTATTCATTCCTGAGCTGAAAGGCTGTCAGGCCTCACTGTGCTTATCCCAATTTAACTGGCTAGTAAACAATTTCCTTAAACAGTAGAATATACTTTGCCATGTGCCGTGATTTCTGTTTCTCTAGGATCATTGTGCAATGCACCTTTCAGTGGATCTTATATTGCTGTTTGACAATCAAAAACACATCTGAAAAAAACATTTGAATATACTAATTGTATGAACCTCATTATTGGTTCATGACTGAGATAGACTCTTGGAGGTGAGAATGATTTTGAGGTGACTGATCTCTAACACTTTCTTCCTGAGTTTGTGGTAACAATGGGAGAAGCCCATGAAGCAGGAAAATAATCTAATTCTAAAAAAAGGAAATTGTTATCAATCAGACTGAGAATCCAAGGTAAATCTAGACTAAAATATATGACTTTAAACTAAGGCAATTTAAAAAACTACATAAGGAGGAAAGCTTGGTCAAATTTCTTAGCACTTCATTAGAGTTAGAATTGGTAGAATAGTATTTCCAAATACACGCTTATGGGTCTGTTCTTGTCTCCCTTTCCTGTGCACTGTCACACAATTGCTGCATCTCACCATAGAGATAATACACAGCACCTGTGGCTGGAACCAGTCAGACTAATAGAAGATTTCTAGCCCAAATTCCTGCTTTCAAGGAGATTTACTGTTGTAAAACCATCAGCTTTTCAGATTGAATTTTCTGGGTTTGACTGTTCTTCAGAAGTGATATACGACTTTCATCAGCATGGAGGAGAGAGGACATTGCCAAAGTACGAGTGAGGCCACTGCTGGATTGGTACATGAAGTACTAGCTGACAAAATCAAATGGTTTTGACCAATCCTTACAATTCTGATCATTTTTTACTGCTTCATACGTCACCAAGAGTTTGATCTCCTACCTTCCACAGGCTATACCACAATCCCTCAGTTCGGTATAGAATTCAGTGACTTGTCCTTGACCAAAGTAGAACTTATTTCTGGGTGCATCTTCTGAAACCATCCCATCTTACTCTTAAGGTACCAGATAAAAATGCATTTTTTATGGCAAACATCTCAGCTGTTGGACAAAAATCGCTTTTAAAGATATAGGCCTAGATATATCAGACTCATTTTAGGAAACTTAACTGGAATGCTGAAGCTGGAAGCTCAGTATTAACAGCGAAGGACAGAGACCCTGATTGGGTAACTCAACTTACTGAATATCTGCATCGCCCTCTGGAGATACTTGGCACCTGACATTGCCCACAAAAAGACTCAGAGATAAACTTTACATTTTGCAGACAAAAGAGCTAGAGCTGCAATAGAGTAATCTGGGATTTAAGCTTCCCCTTTTCTCAGAATAGGATCCCAAAATCCTCCCTGGATTTGCTCATTCCAGGATGTACTTGTCAATTTGGCAGGTATTCATCACTCTTAATTATGTGATTTTGTATTTTAAAACCATTTGGTTGAAAGACCACAGATGACCAAGTGATCAGTGCCTTGTACTTTCCAGAGAACGGCCTTTGTTTGAGTAACGTGGCTGCAATCTTCCAATTTAAATTACATTCTTTTCTTTGTATAGTATTTCAACTGATTCTTGAATTCAACAGAAGCATATTGACAATTATTACACAAGGAAAAACTTAATTAAAAACTGAAGATTGAGGCTATGTAATTTAAGTAAAGGTTGTAGCTAATTTAACAGCTGTAAATTCCTAGGGGTTGTTATTTACACAAAGCACTTAAAACTTTTATTGCACCTTTGCTGTGGCATTTAATTAATTAATTTGGCATTTCCATAGGACATGTTCTGATTCTCTCTGAGAGGTAGATACTTCATATTTTATCTGAAAACAGACAAAAGATTTGTGGCTATCCAAATGGAACCACTTCAAAATTTATGCAAAGACTCCTCCACTTTCAGGTAGGAAGAAGGAGGATTAGTGTGTGTTGAAATACACCGTTTTAAAGTCAGAGACTGTGATATTGGCAAGATGTGAAAACTTGATGGCCTCCATAAAGATTTCACCTTGTATGCTTTGTGTGCCCCTCCCACATCACTTCCAGACCTGTGTGCTTTCTACTGCTGAAGGAAGAGATGTCTCACAGGAAAGCCTGTAGATCAACACCACAGTAAGGTAATTTTCAGATTTTTATAGCACTTTTCAGAATATAAAAAATATGAAGATGAATAAACAAGGAGGCAACACATTTCAAAGAAGCAAGAAGAATTGTATCTAAAAGCAAAGATTTGCAGTGTGCAATGTTTTTCAAAATGCTGGTGAAGGGAGATCTATTACAGTCCACTCCTACATGGAAGAGAGCACCCAAGACTTGTAGATGACCATGGTCAAAAAAGAACAGTAAAAGCCAAAAGGGAAAAAAAAAAAAAGCTATCAAGTTTATTAGTAAGCTATACATTTGGAATGGAAATTGGTATATAACCCTTTATCTTATTATCATCATCATAATCATAATCAATAATCATCATCATAATCGAACAAAAGTAAAGAGAGAAGAGAAAAATGAAAAGGAAATGAGATGGGAGAGAAAAGGGGTTTGCCAGTCCTGGGTCCAGCACTGATCCAGCTGGCAGGATGTCCAGGATCCCAGGGCCACCACCCAGATTTTTGGGGATATCATATAACAGGTAAATTTTCCCCATCCTGGGATTAGTTTTCTCACTCTTCAAGTAAATGAGTTAGCATGCATGAGTTAGTCTACTCTCTTGGATCTCAAAATGGGTTTGGGGTCTTTGAGGGTCTTTTGGTGGTCTCTATCCCCTTCTATTGGCTTCCGCAAGGTCAAAAAATTACCCAGTCTATCCTTCCATTGTTTTGTTTCTGACTCATTTCTAGGGTTATTTTTTGTGCATGGAATTAAGAGAAGAAAGACTCATTGCCATTCCTCACTACAAAAAATATATATAAATTTCTTTCAACAGAAACAGAACTTTCACTATCAGCACACAATTTTTATTTATTTGCCTGAAGCCATGTTTTTTAATCATTGTTTTATACATTTTTTAATAAGAGGCTGCATAAAGTATTAAACTTCTTTCTATCTAAGCAATTTAGGTTTATTTATCTTACTGCTAATTTTCAATTTTGTTCTATTAAATCTGTAACACAAAAGCTGACACATAAAACTTTGCCAATGAATATTCAAATGTGATGTTCTCTATATACATCTCTTAGAACAGCTATTTTGTTTTTGTTTTTGTTTTTTTACTGATTTTCTTGTGTTCAATTTGTATGAGTAGGAACCCAACAATTTCTTTTAATAAAGCTAAAAGGAAATATTTTTCAATTTGTGGCTCGTATTCAGAAATTAGGTCTTCTCCTGGGAAGAAGGATATTTGATCCCTACCTGAAAAAATGTATCTTAATTCTTCCTTTCTCACATGGAAAATGAACCAAAGGTGTTTACCTTTAATTGTTTTAGTCAGGTTTGGGTTTGGGTTTTGGTTTGGTTTTGCTGCTGTCATGAGAACAATGAGTGAGGGCACAGCTTCTAGAATAGGCAGTGGCAACAGACTTACTTCCCTTCTTCATGCCAGGCAGCAGAGTCCAGCTCTGCTTGGAATTTCCACATAACTTCTACATGTTATAATCCTTGAGGTGGATGTGTCTTAACTTGCTGCCTTTCTGTGTAAAGAAATTTCATACTGTCCAAGGTTCCCTAAAAATCACCCCATGGCCTTGACGTACTGCTGTAGAAGAAGGCAGGCATCTATAGATGTTTTGCTTGCCTGATGCAGGTATTGGAGACTTTAGGACACCTTAGATAACACTAGAGTGCTGACATTCAGGCAAGCTAATCACATATAGTCTGCCGTTGATTTTTCAGGTGGTAATATTGCTACTATAGGTTGATGACTATGTTGTAAAACAGAAAGAGTGATTAGCTACCTGAGACTGAAAAGAACTAAAAAAATAATAATCCCAAACTGTATTTTTGCTGAAGGATGTTTACCTTTACTACATTTATTTTTAAACTAAGCTGTGGAATTTTGATCCTATGAAAACTTATGAAACAGAATTATGTAGGAAAAAAAATTAAAACCAAATAAAAAGAGCATTAGGAACAGAAACAATGACTTCAGGTTCAGAATTAAATGCATTTCCTAAACCAAATATATCTTAGGAATTCAGATTGCTGTAAGAACAACAGATTTGTCCCTCACTTGAAGATAATTGCTTCATTTAGGCTTAATACTGCATGACAAAGTGAACCACTTTAATATATTTCATAATTTTTATGCCTCTTTGGGTATTGGAATTAAAACAAGCCTATTATTATATAAAAAGAGTGGTTATATAATGACATCTCCATGTTTATGCTTTCATCTTAGTAACATACAATGAAAAGTTAGGAAAACAGAACACTAAGAAACACAATTTTTTTATTGCTCCACAGGAGAACATACATTTCAAATTCACTGTGCAGCTCTGCAATGCAGTGGAGCAAGGTGCTAAGCAAGAAAGGTACTATATGGATGACTGGGTGTTGCAAGCAGAATGGGAACTTCAGACAAAGTTTATTAGATAAGCTGTCCTGTCAAGTTGCAAGGTGCAGAATGGACCCAATTGCTGGATTCAGTTATAGCCCCAGACTTTGTCAATGGTTTGTGTCTAAAGGATTGCAAAGGTGTAACAGAACCTGTCCTGCAGGAACCACTTCAAAATCCTGTCCTGCAGGATTAAGGATGACAACCCAAAAATATTTATATAAAAAGAAATTATACACTATGATAATTATTACAATAGAAGCCTTAATCAGAATTATTTACTACACAGTATAGATAGCTGTGACTACTAATGTAATATAATGCACTATTTTTGGAGCAATATTGAAGTAATTATATTAAAACTAACAAAAACAATTATTAAGTAGAAATTGATCTGACTCACCCATATGCATCAACTACCACGGGCAAATTTAATTTGTAACCTTGAAGGGTGTCCCCATTCAAGGGAAGAATCTACACACTCTCAGAAAAAGGATATGTTAGAAGACCCTCCTGTTAAAAAGTGGGCCTGGGCTTTTATAGTATAAAGTGGCTGACTGTCAGTAGTACATCTGCAGGTCAGTTGTGTCAGCTCAGCATCTTTAGATAAGTTATTAGTAGTATCACTTGTTTGTTCCTTTACCAGGTGTTTTATCAGGTCTGCCCCATCTTTACCTCACTATCAAGATGTTTAACTTTGGGATTGATGAATCAGGCTGGTTTCAGCATCCTATAACACCAAAACCAGCATGATGCCCCTTTCTTCATTCACTACTGAAAGTTTTGCAAATGAGGTATTCTAATTTTACTCCTAGTCTGGAATATCCTCCTAGTCTTCTGCTTCTAAAATATGAACAGTATTGGATCCTCTGGCCTGCCTAAACTCCTGTCTGATTTCCCCCTTCTCTTTCTTCTTGGTTTTGTCTTGCTTCTTCCTGTCTCCTCCCTGCTTCTGCACAATCAGTTAATCTGTGGCAAGACTGCATTATCTATGGCACTACTTTATTTGTGTCGTGGGAATGAACAACTTACTGTTCTCAAATAGCACTTTGAAGCTACAATATTTGTCCCATTCTAAGCCTATTAATGTGAAGTGAAATGCACAGGTACGATGTTCCACTTGAGCATTTTAAGATTAATATTTCATCACTCTCTCTTGAATATCTGGCTTTTATTCAAAGACAAGATTAATAGTCTGCAAGTGATTGCTCTGATGTGAAAAGGTGCAGAAGAAAAGAGGAAGAAGCAAAATCTAATCTAAAATCCAGACCTTTTTATTAGCATTTGGCTACAACCCTGATATAATCAGTAAAACATCTGAATTTTAATGTCAGCTAAAATGAATGGATACACTGTCTAATATTAATGCTTTAATGAATTATGTTTTATGCTTTACTGTAATCCATGGCTTTTTGGGGTTTTTTTTGTAAACTAGATCTACTTTTATGATTTGGAAATTCAAGTAAGAGCTGAGAATTTATGCTTACATAGGGTATAATTTTCCAGGTCTCTCTTTTAACAACCTAAGGTTTCAGAGATAATTCATCTTTCTACTCCAGTTATAACTATTTAAAGAATGTTTTGAGATGAGCCACATTTGCGAATCTAGAAAAGCTCACCCATGATAATATTCCATACAGATACATACTGACCTTTTCCATCTCCTTTGCCACCTTCTAACCTATTTATGTTTTTTTGAAAGTTGTGCATCCATTACACTACTTTGCCAGGTACTCCACCACTCTCAGCTTTCATGCTGTTCCCGTGTAACTGATATAGGATAAAATGCATAATTTACCTATATCTGTCCAAAGTTGTAACATTTTCTATTCTGTTAATATGTAACTAGAGCAACAAAAGTGAAAGCTTCAGACTTCATGGGGAATGACACATACTGGAAGGTAAATGCCATAGAGGTTCCTTGCTCAGCTACTGAATGTAGCAGTTTAAGTCTAAAGGCATTAAATAGTATTTACAGTCAAAAAGCATAAGATTTTCAGTCACATTAATACTTGGTTGATCTTTCTTGGAATAACCATAACTGAAGAAGATTAGTTCCATTAATGCTGAAATGGATAAGAGCTACGGGAGCTTACATAGCTCAGTGGACTCCAAACATGAAAAGAAAAACTCTGGGAGAGAAGAAACATTTTATTTTCATGTCTAAGGATTTGACCTTTGTTTCCAATGACACGAATTGTACTTTCTCCAGTGTAAGACGGTAGGCCCTTGTCAATAGGCAAGGACAATGGAACATGGCACAGACACCTGCAGAGAAATTTGGTTTGGTAGGCTGGGACAAGCAGATGAAGCACTCTTTCCAGACTTGTGGCATCCCTCTAATTGCACTAGTCTACTGCTTAGAAGGTAAGGCTGATGAAACCTGGCTCCTTACACATTCGTGCCCCCTTTTAGGGAAAGTGCTCCCAGCTACAGCCAGTGTCTTTCACTAGTGCTTAAATATGAGTAAGATACTGGTTAAATAAGAGGAAGAAAAAAGTATGCATTTATATTCTAACAAAGGATGGTTTCCTGTAGTTTAATGGAGGAAAGTATAAACCAGATCCAGTTTTGTCTCTAAAGCTGAAGGATTAGAGGGGCTTTCTTCCTTTTGCCTGAGACATCTTCTTCCTGTGACTTTCCTGAGAAGAGCTTCAGGGCTACACAGAGAGCTGAAGTGATCTGGAGGATGCCTGATAAAATAAAATGGTCTTCTGGGAAGAAGTCACAAGGGATTAAGAAGCTGTATTTGTGGTATATCTGAAGAATAGCAAGCGTGAGAGGATAAATGGAGCTATGAAAATTATATGACTAGGTGTAGAAGCCCAGAAGATAAGGGGCTAATATGCATGTCTTGAACACTGATAACAGGATAGATATGGACCCAACCAAGGATTGTTAGTACTAACATATTGTGAGAAAGAACAAGGTATGGCTGGAGAAGGGGATGATATGGGGGTAGGACAGGGCGGGTAGGACAGTGCTTCCTGGGACAAACATCCGTGTTCTGTTTTCTGGAGGCAAGCATAACACAGTACAGCATAAGGGCAAGGCTGAGATCGAAAAGCAGGTTGACTGACACCCGAAGACTGACTCAGTAGGGGAGATCAAGACGATCAAAGACCCCTGAAGCTCTCCAACCCTTTTTCAGAAAGGTCTGGAAGAATGAATGTGCATGATAACCAAGTTGCACAGAAAGCAAGAAACATCACCAGGACATGAAAAACTTACCTATAAAAAGGTACCTCCATAAACCTCAGGCAGCGCCCTCAGGACTCTGGATACCCCATCAGCTGGATCAATACTGGAGACAGGAATGGTGATCTTCCTTTCTTCCTTTCTTTAGTCCCTCTCTATGTCTTTTTCACTCTTCCACTTATTCAATATTCACCACCATGTCCTTATACTAGAAGATGGGACTAACTTATACCAATTTCCATACAAAGTGTATAATTTACTAATAAAACTTCATAAGTTTTTACAAATCCTTACTTTTGTAATTTCTTTTTGACCACGAGTGCCTGCACACGTGAATATTCTGTGCACCTTTTGGAGTGGGACATCATAGTGGGGAGATAATGTACATTATCATAACTGATGAAAGAACAAGTTAAGAATATAAGTAGAGCTTGAAGAAATGCTGAAGAGACCAGAAACTAGGCAACCAACATATAGACATGCAAGAAAGAGTATAGAGTCCCAAGCGTTCTGATACTTGTTTCATTTGCACCCCATCTCTTATACAAGCTCAATCACATGAACTAGGAAATACTAATATCAAATAAAGGTATAGAAAACTACAATCATTGTAGAAAAACATAACAGAATTGATAAAAAAATGCAGATTGTTCAAGATTTAAAAGGTGGAAAATGTTGTGAAAATAAAAATATGGTGGGGCAGAAGAGTTCTAAAGAAAACAAATAAATACTTTAAACATTTATTTGCTCCTGTGATTCATGACCTTGACTCCATGACACCTAGAGAATTGTTTTTAAAGTTTTTATTATATACTATTTTTTTGCCAGAGAATACTTGCCCATTGTGCTGTTAGCCTCCAAATACTTTTCATTATAATCCAAGGAAAGAGAAGAACACCTTATCAAATTTAAAGCACTCTGGGTATCAAGGGTGAGTAACCTGATGGGTTCCTCCTGTCAAATGCCTGTTACAATGAATTTGGGATACCTTGTTTCTGCCACACAGTGGGAAGGAGGGTGAAAAGGAGAAGACATGTATTTGTGGGTTTGTTGTTCCATAACAGTTAAGGATTTGCACTTCATATGGCAAGTCTTTTAACATGAGTGATTACATCCTCAACTCAGTTTATTTAAAGAGAGAATCACCTTCATGTTTGTCAGACTACGTGCTAATAGTTTGTGATATTTTTGGAATTTATGCATTACACTTTTAAATTTATTTGTGACTAAAGGTAGTTTCTATGGTTACAAACACATTTTCAATTTTACCTTAAAGAGATAATGATTTTTCATTCTAAAACAAAAGGAAGGCAAAAACAGTTAAGCAGGAATAGCGAGTTCATGTCACTTTCTTTTAATTTTTATAGTTCTCTGAAGTTATAGGATAGGTTACCTTATAGGATTGGTTAAAAAGGTTTTTGTTGAAAGAGTTCAATCCAATGCAGATGGATTGCAGTTTTCACAGAATTACAGAATGGTTTAGGTTGGAAGGGACCTTAAAGACCATCTAGTTCCAAACTCCCTCCCATGGGCAGGGACACCTTCTGCTAGACCAGTTTGCTCAAAGTCTCATCCAGCCTTGGCCTTGAACACTTCCAGGGGTAGGGCATCCACAGTTTCTCTGGGCAATCTCTTCCACTGCGTCACCAGTCTCATAGTAAAGAGTTTCTTCCTAATACCTAATCAAAACATTCACTTTTTCAGCTTAAAACCATTCTCTCTTGTCCTGTCACTACATGCTCTTGTAAAAAGTTTCTCTACATCCTTGTGGGCTCCCTGCAGGTACTGGAAGGTCACAATTAGGTCACTCCAAAGCTTTCTGTTTTCCAGGCTGAACAATCCCAATTCTCTCAGCCTTTCCTTATAAAAGAGGTGCTCCATCCCTCTGACCATCTTGGTGTCTCTTCTCTGGATCTTCTCCAACAGGTCCACATCTTTCTCATGTTGGGGACCCCTGAGCTGGAGGCAGTACTTCTGGCGGAGTCTCATGAGAGTGGAGGGACAGAGTCAGCTCGCTCAGTTTGCTGGCCATGCTGCTCTTTATGCAGCTCAGGATGCACTTGACTTTCTAGGCTGCAAGTGCATATTATCAGCTCTTGTCCAGCCTCTCTCATGCACCAGCACCCTTGAATCCTTCTTGTCAGGGCTGCTTTTAATTTGTTCTTCTTGTAATGATACTAGGATCTGTCCCGAACCAGGTGTAGCAGATAAGAGGTTGTTATACTGTGAATCATTAAACAAGAAACACACTGTGCTACATTTAAAATTTGTTGCAGAACAAGTCTTTATTTCTTGTAGTAAATGTTTGCTGCTTTTGCAGGGTTTGAAATACACTTTTGATCACTTGGCTTCTTTTAGTTGATATTGCTGTGAGCAATGAAACACAGTCAATATCCACTTTAATAAGTAAATTTCTTAGCAGTAAGAAAATCATATTATAACCTCACCTGAACTGACATCTGCTCTCAATAGTTTGGCAATAGTCGTGCATCCACAAATACTTTGAACTTTCAGTATTACACAAACATATGGGTCACCCGTAATTACACTAAGTTATTGTGCTGAGATTTAACTACCTCAAAATATATGATTGGAACCTAATGGTTTGTACCTGTTGCAAAAAACCTAAGAAGAACAATTCTCATCTCAAAGATATACACACTGCACTGCAAATTGAGCAAAGCTGAATATTTTGACCTGACATGTGACAGTGTGAGCTAAGGAACTGTGAATTTTATCATGTCTTCACAGTAAGAATTATATAAGGACACATCAAATAACACAGTATTGTCCTCTAAGTAGTCTAACTGTGATGCATATGTTGTATTTTATGTAACCTCCATGATGTTATCCAGGGTTTTGTTTTTTTTTTTTGGACACTGCTGTGTTAAAAAAAAAAAAAAAGTCTGCTTGTTAAAAACAATGTTAAAAATTCTTGGAGCAAAATTGTGATACCAATGAAAGCTATTACTGCATTCAGTATTAAATAGAGAAAAAAATTTAAAAGACAGGTTTCTCTCTTGCTCTGTTCTATTGAACAAAGCATAATATTCTAGTTCATAAATCTTGAAGGTTATATGTGTTTCCATTATAATATTGAGTAATAAGCTGTCATAAAGAAACATAGAATATGACATAGTAAATTTTTCTAAGAGTACTTACTACTAAAATGTAGTGTAACATAAAATGTAGAGTAGTATAGTATGGTAAAATAGATATGCCTTATGCTTATTTTAGTATACAAAATACGTATACTATTGGAAATGTAGAATAAATGCTTATAGTGTAATCACTTTCATCTAGTGTTTAATCTTATGGTTCTCAGTACTACTTTCCTATACAGCTTGTGCCTAACTGATGTTCATTCTGGTAAGCTCAGCTTATAGGTATATGTCTCTTACAGCAATTTTATTTATCAGCTCTATAGATTTTACAGTAATGAGGACAAGAGAGTTGTGAATGTGTGTGAATGGACATGGATTGAAATCTATGACAAATCTGGTGACATTTAAAATGTATTCTTCACAAAGAATTTTAATTTTACAATAATTCTACTAAATCTAATTAGTGCAATGTCAGCACAGCAGATGAGAGTATTATGTCATGTTTGGCCTATCCACATTTCATTAACTTTTACAAATATTTGACAATCAATATCTAGGAAAACAAATAAATGTTCAAGTATATACTAATGAGAATAGGACACCTCCTACCCCAACTCCTCCTTTACCCTTCGAGCATTTAAATTGCTCAAAAATCTCATATCGAGAAGTGATATATTTCAAAACATGGCAAAGACAAGCAAGGATGTAATAAATGCTGGTGTTTCATATACATGGAAGAACTTCAAGCACAGGAAACATTTACTCTGCTGAAATAATTACTCTTTTTTTTTTTTTGTCTCTAAAAAAGTAGAACTTGAATGGGTTCCAAGGTTCTAACATAGCTTTTGATATATCACTTGAGGAGACCACATCAAGAGTCTAACTGATGCAGGACTATCTGTAGACAGTGTCTAGTTGGAGAGCCAATAAGTTCTCACCATCACATCAGACCTGAACATTTCCCCTTTCTCCCTACTTTAAAAATGTACAGCAAATAGATAGTCTGAATATAGACCTCAGGGTTCATCCTCTTTCACTAAAGTGGCTGTTAAAATTTGTACTTGTTTTGTTAGGAGTTGAGGAAGCTCCTTTGCTTTATAAAATTTATTCCACATACTGTGAAGCCAATTAATACATTAATGAAATAGCATCAGAAAAATGAAAAAGTGCACATCTCCCAGTTACAAAGAAAAAATATTCTTCCTGTTGAATCAACATGCTGATGGCTGGTAAACTATGCACCCCACACTTGTGCCTGACTCATTTCTTTTCTAAAAAAAACCCCAAAAGCCAAAACCAAGATGCATTAAAATTATTTATTATTATACTGTAAGGATTTTTTTTCTGGAGTAACTGGTCAGTTTATAGTCTTTATTTGCACTATGGTAAAGGATTTGATTTTCAGAAAATTCTGATCGCTCACATCAAGTTAAAGGCTTCTTCTGAGGCATTAGCAGTAAAGGGCTTAATATATATATATTTAAAAATAAACCTTTTCCAACTCTCCTATTCATTTCTTTTCTAATTTTACCTCATTTTTTATTGAGAACTTCCTTTCTTTTCTAAAACTTTCCATTTCAGAGAGCTCTTTTTTTTTGCTAGGTTCCTGCTCTCAGGCTGACTATGGGGAAACAAGCAGATCTTTGTGACTCTTTGGTCTCCAATCACTCCCAGTCCTTAGGCCAGAAACTCATAGATGTGTTAATATCTTTCTGTTCTGCAGTTGCAGCATGTTTGTCCTTAGCTCTGATGTATTACATGCTTGAAGCAGTCTCGTCTCGCTGTGGCAGAAATCCACCTAAATTCTTCTGAGTAATGGATAGATTTCAGAGGCTATATCAATTCAAATATGAACATGCATTTTTTTTGGTTTAATTTGCAGGGTATGCAACAAGATTTCGATTCTGGATTTTTTTTGGGTATCTCCTTTAGGCAACAATCACCTCAATTCTGAGAGGAAAGGTAACTAGCAGTACTATATTGTGCCTTGACTTCAAATTAAGGGAAAATGAAATAAACAAACTCTGTATCATACTGTAAAACTATAAAGCACATTTTTACATCATCTCTCATACCTTACCAAACCTGCTAATTAGTCAGATACTTAAAATTAAATTACTTGAGATTACAGACTTTTTAAAGATCACCCTTATGCTGATATTTCATCCCTTGTCAAGTCTAAACCAAGTAGCTGTTTTTTTTTCTCTCTCCACCATTTCTAGTGTTCCTTACATCTCAAGGGTTGCATCAGGCTCATTACCAAGGTCATCATCTGTATTACATCCTTTTATTCCTTCACTCTTTCTAGGTCTTTTGTGAAGTTCACAGAATCACAGAATGGTTAAATTTGGAAGGGACCACAGTGGGTCATCTCTTCCCTGCTCAAGCAGTGCCATTCCGCATCACATGATACAGGACTGTGTCCAGGCAGTTCTTGAGTATCTTCAGTGTGAGAGACTCCTCAATCACTCTGGGCAACCTGTTCCAGTGCATGGTCACCTATACAGTAAAGAGTGTCTTCCTCATGTTCAAGTGTAACTTCCTGTGCAAGAGTTTCTGCCCATTGTCTCTTGTCTTACTGGTCGGCACCACCAAGAAAAGCCTTGTTCCATCCTTTTGATACTCTCCCTTCACGTACTTACAGTCATTGATAAGGTCCTCGCTCATTTGTCAGTTCAGCTGTAGTTGCCGAGCAATCAGCTTTCTTGGCATCCAAATTCACACCGATTCTTTAAATATATCTGTCTATGTGTTTATATCTATTTCTCTCCAATTTACTTAAGGATTAGACAAAAGGCCAAGAACTTGTCTTCTATTATTGGTTGCATTCCTCAGAGCAGGGACTTCAGAAGAAATGAATTTAATCCCAGCCTCTGGGACTGGTGCACTCATTAGCTCTTGCTTCAGCTGATGGAAAACTCTGTTTTTTCATTTTAGGTTAAAATTTTTTGTATTTGGCTTCAGCATTTCATGAAGTGGTCTTACTATGAGTTAACAATTGTTTATTTAGAGGTGGCACTATTTATTCATTCTGAGAAATGTTTTAAGTTCTTTAGCTGTCTGTGGTTTGGGGGTCTGGCAGACGGCTATTTTCTTTGTAGCTCCTAGGGTCTTCTGTTTGATTGTGATTTCACATCTCAGGTAAGTCACCTGCTGTTGGGCTATTTGAGATTTTTGTGGGGAGTGTTTATATTTACTTAGTCTTAGAAAATTTAAAAGATTGATAGTTTCTGTTATACAGAGTTTTTTAGGTATTGTGGCAATTAATAGATTGTTCACATATTGCAAGATTGTTGCACTTTTTTTAGGTGGACATTCTCACTGTTTCAGGTCTTTGGCTAGTTGGCTTTCAAAGAGAGTGGGACTATTCTTGAACCTTTGCAGCAACACAGTTTAAGCAAGCTACATTTTTTGTCTTGTCTCTGATTCTCATTTAAAGGCAAACAGCATTTGGCTGTCAGGACTCAAGGGTATGCAGAAGGTGGCATTTTTCAGGTTTAAGACGGGGAACTATGTTAGTTCAGTCACTAATTTAGTTAACAGGGTAGTACCACAAGCCTGAAGAATGGAAATGGTTCTCAATATGGGGATTGCTTTGCAAGATCAATGGAATATCCATCTGCATTCAAAAAAATATTGTGGAAACTCTTTAAACAACTCAACTTATTAAAGTAATACTTTGGACAGGAAAGACAAAGTCGAACTTACATTTAAGGCTGCTTTTTTTTTCCACAACGAAATTAAAAGTTTATTTTGCTTCATATTTTATAGCAATATCAGTAAAAAAAGAAAGCGTATTTATGGCTGCTGTCTACTCTGAAAGCAAAACTGTAATTTTGAAGTATGCTGGCTCTAGTGAGTACAGACACTGCTGTCAAACTGGACTATTTGTATTCACTCAACTGATTTCATTCAAGCTACAGCAATTTAGATAAGAGTGATCTATACTGATTTATTACATGACTTAAGTCTCCAATCTAATATGTAGCCTAAGTTAATTTAGATGGATCCTTTTAGATCTCTTTATCTGTATATTTTGAATGAAATCACATTGCTTGCAGATCTTATTAAAGGATTGAGACTGTCTTTTCCCAGTATATTTAGGCCTTTTGATTAGTATAGTGTTGTTGCAGTTTTCATCCAGCCTGGTTTACATTTTTCCAGAACTAACAAATGGAAACTGGAACTAAAACTGAACCAATGAAGGCATAAAGAGAAAAGAAATTCTACATTCCACTAAGAAACAAATATTTCTGTTTTTAAAATTTAATTTTTAGTATTTTTCCTAAAGAATGAAATAATAATTTTATTTGTTTTCTTTTACTTCAAAATTAGGGTTTATTTCTGCAATTAATTTCTTACTGGGCATCATGTGCTGTCCATTTCATTCTGCAGGTTAGGTGGAGGGGTTTCACAATGCTGTAAAATCTTACTTTTTGATGCCAAGAAGATAAAAAATGCTTGACTGTTTCCTCACTCTTTACTGAAGTGGTACCACTATCTAAAAACAAATTCCTTGATATTCTTCTTCTTTCAGGATACACAGACATCTTTACTTTTCCTTTAAGACATTTTTGAGACATCTGTAACTGAGCTAACTTATGGGTGGGATAAAATAAATAACCATTACAAGCACTCTGGAAATTTTAACTGGGGCTTTGGACATGACTGAGTGTGTTGAGTTAATAACACTTCCAAACCCTCCTAATGTAACCCATAATGTTGGTGATTATAGAAAATATTTTTCCAAGAAAAAACTACTCTAATGAAGAAGAATCACAGGATCATAGTACCATAGTATCTTTTGAGTTGGAAGAGACATCTGAGATTATTGAAGTCAATGATTAACCCAGTAATGCCAGGTCCACCACTAAAACATGTCCCCAAGTGCCATATCTACACATTGTTTTATACTTCCAGGGATGGTGACTCAAGCACTTTCCTGGGCAGCCCATTCCAGTGCCTGACAACCTTTTCCGTGAAGAATGTTTGACTAGTATTCAATGTAAGCCTTGCATTGGCACAACCTCAGGCCATTTACTTTTGTCTTGTTGCTTGATACTTGGGTGAAGAGACTGACCTCCACCTGTCTACAGCCTCCTTTCAGGTAGTTGTAGAGAGATAAGGTCACCTCTGAGCCTCCTTTTCTCCAGGCTAAACACCCCTAGTTCCCTATGCTGTTCCTAGTAAAATCTGTGGCCCAGACCCTTCATCAGCTCTGTTGCCCTTCTCTGGGCTTGCTCCAGCACCTCAATGTCTTTCTTGTAGTAAGGGACCCAAAACTGAGTACAGGATTTGAGATGTGGCCTTAGCTGTGCCGAGTACAGGGGGAGAATCACTGCCCTGGTCCTGCTGGACAGATATTTCTGAAGCAGGCCAGGATGCCTTTGGCCTTCCTGGTCACCTGGGAACATTACAGAGTCACGTTTATCTGGCTGTGGACCAGCACTCCCAGATCAAATTTTCAGAGTCTGACTTGAAGTTAATAAACTTCAGACCACTGCAATTATGTAAACTGGAGAGCGTTATACTGTTGACAAATATGCTTAGACAGAGTGAAACTGAATAATTGAAATATTGCCTTTATGGACCCAGTCATTATTTTAGAATAGATGTCCCAATTACAAACATTCAATACCCACTGTCACAAGTGTACTATTATTGAAGAAGAAAAATGCTATTCAGTCCCACGTGCAGCAACACTAATAATGCACTAGAACTATTCAATAGCTGTTTGACAGCATTGGATTTTTTTTTTCAGACTGGATATAGGTTTAAACTCAAAAACAATGAGATGTTCATATTTAATTTTCTAAATACATAGTAAAGTAGAACATAAGACCACTTTGCACTACTGTATAACTGAACCCAAACAAATAGGTAATTTAAAACCAATAATCCATCATATAAATAAGAATAAATACACTAGAGTTCAGATTTTATTTATTTGTACATTTTTGTACTATTTAGAATTCTAATTTATAGCTAGTTAATGCAGAACTTTTATTTTAGGGAAAAAAAGAGAACAATTTTAAGAACATTCCTTCAGGTACTGAGAAGCTGTTTTTTAAATGTTCTCACCTTTTATTTTCCTGAAGTAGGATAGGGCCACTCAGCTAAAGGACATGGCTCTGCTGTCTCTGAACGATGAAAATAATTTCCAAACCTAAAATGAATTACTTTATAATTCTAAAATGAAAAATTAATGTAAAAAGAATAGAAGACTATTTCATTTTTTATAACTTAACAGCAACAATAAGACTACTCACGGCATAACATGCAATTGAATATCTTTAATAAATGTTCTTCATTTAAAGACTATGAATGACAGAATATTAACTTGTCCAAGAGACAGAATACATGATGTTGGAATACTGTGGAATTTAAGAATGTTTCACAGAGCTGAACTGACTGTGGTTTTAACATTACAGTGTTACTAACTTGTGAACTACTTTCTAAAGACAAGTAATAATCATTTTCCAAAAGTTGTCTCATCAAAATTAAAGCAAAAAATAAGCAATTACATTTTCACTTTATTTTCTCATGACATATTAGTCATCTTCACAAAGTTTGCCTGCAGTTTTTAGTTTTTAATGTTCAAATTTTGTGCAGTTGAAGTTGTACAAATCTACATAAGAATTTTGGAAATGTTCTGTGACAGTGGTGGGATTCTTCTAGCCCAATATTCTGTCTCTGATGGTGGCAGAAAAAGATATTGTTTAGGGAGAGTACAGAAGCTTGGCCACTTCTTATGGCCACCATCTCCTGCTGCCCCTGCAATCAGAAGTGATGTAGTTGTGCTGCTAATGCGTACATCTCTCATCCAGACCTTCCATTCTGTGTTTATGGATAGTCCATACATTCATCCAAGCTTTTTGAAGTCTCTACTGCTGTTTGTCACTCATGGCAGCAGGTTATAGAGGTTATCTATTTACAGTGCAAGGAAGTGCTCTGTTTCATCCATCTTAAAGTTACTTCATTCTCACTTTCTTGTGTCCCCAGTTGCTATATTGTGGGATTTGATAAATATCAGTAGTGTTTATTTCAGCTTTTTAAAAGCCATACGTTCTCACAGCTGCGTCCTCTGTAAACTGAATCACCTCACTTCTTTCTGGTTCTCTCCTTGCTCCTCTTGGTCCCTCCTCTAACACCATTATGACTGTTTTGAGGTGAATGGCTAAGAATTGTACACAGCAGCTAAGAATGTGGGAATACCGAATTTTCCATAGTGGAAAAATTGCACCTTCTGTCTTTCTCTCAGTACCTTACTTCATAATTCCCCATGTTTTTCTGCTGTTTTATGAAGGACAGAAGGAAGAGTCACTGTGCTATAGTTCTCAGGGTCCCCTCTCCATCCCTCTGTCTAGATGAGAATTATATGGAAACTCGCAGTAATCCAGCACGGTGATAATTCACATTGTCAGGTTAGACACTTTGGCCAGCAGATTTTCAGTTTCATATTTCATTCTCTTAGGTCTTAGGTAAATGACATCTCATTAAAAGGATTTATGACATTTTGCTTTGTTTTATAATTCCTGTATATTTTCTTTGTATTGTCTAGTCCCTTCTGCCTATCCACTATAAAAGAACTCATTGCATAGAGAACTCTGTCCAACAAATCAGTTAAAAACCTGCTTAAAGAAATCCTTGAACTCTGTGCTAAATCTTCTGAGATAACCTTAAAAAGTTTGTAATCAGGCATTGTCCTTAATAAGCTTTTTGCTTTTGATGCATTTACAGAATTTTTTACTTTGTTTGAGTATCATTTTCAATGGGTTCTATTTTTTAGCCTGCTTAATTTCCTTTTTGCATTTTGTCCTGCCATATTTTTCAGACTTTCCTTTTGTCAGTCTTAGCAATAGGCTATCCTTTTTCCTTGTCTCATTTATCTATCTATTTGGTTATTACTCAAAATAAATCACTCATGTTTCTGTCCAGAGATTCACTGGCCTTTGTCTTTCTGCAGAGAATATACTGTCAATTCCTTTGGTCCTCCCTCTCCTTTCTTGTATTTGAATGTTTGATTCAGCAGCTTCTACAAACCTTGAATCTAAATTTTGACTTTTATCGAATCATTACTTTAACCCTAAATATTTACTGCTGGGTGCATTTGAAGCAGCTGGATTAGAGCCACCAGGCATTTAAGGTCAAGTTTGCGTGTGAAGATACTATACTAGATCTCATCATGCTATTTCACATCTCATCACTTAAAACACTCATTTAACACTCTCTCTGAAGAAAGTAGTTTCTGAATTGTTAATTCAGGGGAAAATATGGAATGTCTTGCTAGTTTTTTTGGCCTTCAAAACCTAGAAAAAATTGTTTGCATTTTTTTTTAATTTTCTTCTTTTTTGACTGTAGAACTGATTATTGAAGATGCTCTAATCCACCCTCTTTGTGATTTCACATCCTTTCTCTGTACATGCTGATGCATCTGTTCCCTGCTTGGCTGCTCATCTGCAATAATTAGAGGAGTAAGTGAAGTTACCAATGAGAATGACTCTGGGAAGGGAAAGGTGGCTGGAGGCTTTGGGAAGTGTACATGAGGCTATCAGTGGGAATCACAGAGCTATGAGACAGCTTGGAAAATCAACTGTAAATTAATTATTTTTCCTCTAATCAAGAAAAATAATCAAATTCATGGGTTTTCTTCTTATCAGAGCTAAGAGGAAGTTTAAAACTGCTTTGATTTTAATGTGAAATATATTTCATTCACATATGCACCTACACATGGAGCTGTGGGTTTTCTGTCATGGCCAGAAGCTTGTCTTCCTTACAAGTAAACTTTTGTGCTCTGGCTTGTGAAGAAATATGGCCTTAGAGGTCTGAGTGGATAACAAGAATGGGGTTAAATGAAAAGCTTAGAAAGGCAAAAGGGGTGGTTTGCCTTAAAATTTAGTCCCACTTTGAGAAAAAATGAACTTGGTTTTCTTCAGGGCAAACTCTCAGTACCTTTCAGGGTATTTGCCTTTCTAGTGTCAGCTGTAAGAGGACCTGCAAAGTTAACATGTCCCAAAGATGGAGGATTGCATCTTTTAGTCTCTGCAGCTCAGCAGATTTAGCTAGGTATCTGCAGTTGAAAAAAATGGATCTGCTTGGCTTTAAGTGGTAATTGAATGCCAGAGGACTGCACAGTGTCCCCTGCCCACAGAGGCCTTCTGGACATCCCTTCTTCTGTGATACTTTAAGGGATGCTGCTTTGTAGCAAACACTCAAAATGTACATCTTCTGACAAAACTTCCCTTCTGACAAAACTTCCCTTCTGACAATTGATGTTTGTTTAGTAGGCATGACATATTATACTTTTAGTATCTGAGAAAAAAGAAATGGCTGAAATTAAATATTTAAGAGTAACATTGAATAATCACTAAGTGAAGAAAAACAATCTTTAATGCTTTCCGTATCTTTGATTATGAACTTTTCCCTGTGGCTGGTGAGGTAACTGCCTGAAGTAGACAAGGCAGTGTCTGCTATCACTGACCATTTCTGATACATTTCTGATATGTTAAAAAAAAGATGGAGAGTATTATTGAGCAATACCTTGGGAGGGAGGATGAATTGGCAAGACAATTATTAGTTTTCTATTTTCTGGGTAAGTAGGAAGATAATTCATAATTTAAAGAGATCAATATTGATAAATGCTGATTTCACACTTGAGTAGTTTCCGAGTCTGGGAGACTAAAGACAAGATAAAATGTATTCATTAAAAATACATAGTGAATCATATGAACTACTGAAATGGAAAACAGAATAACATACTGAATGCAAGACAAGTAGGTAGTTATCCATTTGAAATATAGTGGTTTATTTGTTGGTTTTTTTCCATATTATCACATTCTCAGTGGTTTAGCTTTCTTCAAAGGTTGATGTTTTAGGTTTGAAAATAAAATGGCTTTTCATCTCCCATTTGCAAAACAGGCTTATAAAATATAGAATGGAAAAAGGCAATGCTTCTTAATTATTCCTGCAAATTATGTGGTTTTATTTTCTACTGTAAGATTTGTTTTCATATACAGTCTACCTCATAGAAAGTATACAGCCTATGTTTTGTTACAAATTTCATGGCTTATATTTCTTGGAGTTTTGACCAAATTTTGTTTTCACTTACACTTACGTTTTTTCATTTACTTTTACTGGGTTCTCATCTAAGCCTAGTAGAAATAAATACCCAATAAAATATGAATAAATGCCTCTATCAACAACTAAAATAGAACTCATTCAGCGTTCAACATATTAATTAAAAAGATATATGATATCTGTTGATTCTGCTTCAATTTCCTGCCTACTGAAATGATAATGTTTGGGTAAAATTAGAACAGGAAAACTAGCATTTATTTCGGAGACTGTATTGGGTTTTCTGTGGCCAGGTTTTGGTAGCAGTGGAATGGCTGTAGGGGCGGCTTCTTTGAGAAGCTGCTGGAAGCGTTCCCTGTATCCGGCAGAGCCAATGGCAGCCAGCTCCAGGCCAGACCCACCCCTGTCCGAGGTCAGGCCCATCAGAAGGCACAGAAATGCTGCTGTGATAACACGTTTAAGAAGGGAGGGGAAAAAAAAGGATTAGATGAAGGTGGCTGCCAGAGAGGAGCAGAGTGAGAACATGTGAACAACAACGCAGACACCAAGGTCAGTGCAGAAGGAGGGGCAGGAGATGCTCCTGGCGCCGGAGCTGAGGCTTCTCTGAAGCCCATGGTGCAGACCATGGTGAAGCAGCTGTGCCCCTGCAGCCCATGGAGGAGCACAGGAGTGCAGAGATCCACCTGTAGCCCGTGGAGGAGCCACGCCGGAGCAGGTGGATGTCAGAGGGAGGCTGTAGCCCGTGGGAAGCCCATGTTGGAGCAGGGTCCTGGCAGGGGACTGTAGCCTGTGGGGGAGAGGAGCCCATGCTGGAGAAGGATTTCCTTGTAGGACGTGTGGCCTGTGGGGGACCCACGCTGGGTCAGCTGTACCTGAAGGGCTGCACCCTGTGGAACGTGACCCATGTGGCAGCAGTGTCTGGAGAACTGTTGCCTGTGGGATGGACTCTCACCGGAGCAGTTCCTGAAGGACTGTCTCCCATGGGAGACACATGATGGGATGCAGGGGAAGGACTCCTCTCCCTGAGCAGCAGCAGAAAACAACTGACTGTAACCCCCATTTCTCCATCTTCCTGCACTGCTGGGGGAGGAGGTTGAATATGGGGTAGGAGGGGTGTGTGTATGTGGGAAATGCTGTGTTTTACACTGCTCATTCTTAAGCTCTGATTTTGTTAGTAATAAATGTAGTTAATACCCCCACACAGAGTCTGTTCAGCCATCAGTGATCTGTTACAGCAAGGAACCTTTTATGGTCCTTAACTCATGAAGCCCTTTGTTATGTTCTCTCTCTGTTTGCAGAGGCGAGTGGCATCCAGCCAGGGTCAAACCACTACAGAGTCATCTGGAAAAGTTTTTCCTAAGCTAACTCTTAATAAAACTGACTAGAAATATTATTGATAAGAAAGCACATTTTAATGATGCTACAATAAAAAACTTCTCCATCTTTATAGGAATTTGAACTTAGAATTTTAGGTCAGTCTCTATCCAGTTTAGGGACATTCTAAAATGCACCTCTGTAGAATATAAAACATTTGAGGGCTTGTGGGATAGTGAGAGCAAGAGATAGAAGTTTATTGTATCTTCAATAGCTGTATATTTTGTTGCACAGCTGCAACAAATGTAGAGGCTGTATTTTAATTAGAAGGATCAAAACTTATGCACTAACATGAACAATAGCTGTCACAAATAAGCTTAGGTAACTTAAATGAAGCCACTGAAAATGGCATATTTTGAAAAGGTACATCATAAAGAATGTTGAAATTAAAATTGGGGACCAGGTTCAATACTTATCAAATATAAAATCATTGACATGCAATTAATTTTAGAAAGCTCAACTACAAAAAATAAATAAAAATCTAGACCAAAAAGTGTATTAATGATAAAATAGTCTATATTGAAACGTAACAGAAATTGAAAATAGTTTAATTGCCATACAAGACCATTCAATCTATGTACAGCATGATTACAAAAGTAATTTTGAAGATAAAGCATGTGTAGTCACTGGTTTTATCTAGCTGCAAAATCTTATGAACCTTATGTCTTAATATTTCATAATTGCTGAAAATAAACACCTGTCTCCTCTCTCCTTTCTAAAAGGAGGTCAGTCAAAAAAGACTATTGCCATTCTTTGGAATCTCTTTATATATTTTTTCTCCACCCCTAGCAGAAGAGCTTTTCTCAGACCTGATAAAAACATGCTTTGTTTTTCTCTTAACAGTCACCTCACAAAAATACTGTAAAGTGAGGAGAAAGTTATTTCAATTTGATGCACTCATACCAGATAGGTCTTATTTTTGAGGTTAATGGTTGAGCAAAATATCTATTCATGCATTACTTAATCCAATCGTCAAAAGCAGACTACATAAGGGAAAACGCTGGGTAAGTTGGCTTGGCAGACCACCTCATTTCTAACCTTGATTTTTTCAATTCTCGACAGGTTTGCAATGTATCTCAGAGGTAATGTGTCTCTACTGCACTTCTGTAAAGCAACAAAGACCTTTTTATGGGCTCCAAACTCTTCACCTGAACTTCTTTCATTTTCAAGGTTTCGGATTCACTTGGACAGCAAATATGTGATTCAACATTTGGCAATGCCAGTTAAAAAGCACTCTTGCTTTTTTATGATCACACAACTTGAGAATGCATCACTCATGTAGGCAAGCTTCCTCTTCTCCTTTGAAATATGGATGGTGACAAGGGAACATTTGGGTGGCACAACAAAAAGAAACTTTCACTGATGTTGCTTAATTTGTATATTCTGAGGGAGAATAGATTCCTTAGACTTTCATGTTAAATCTCTCAAGTAACCACTGTACAAGGACTAGAAATCTTTATTACTATTATGCTTTCAAGAAAGGTATTTAAATACAATTAGATACAACAAAGCACTTATTAATGCAAAAAACAATGTTCTAAATCATAATGAGCTCTATCTGCATATATTAGAAATATTTTTATTTAAAACCACAGGCTAGTAACCAGAGGAACAAAATATTTTTCTTTATATAGAGATCATCAGAAGCAGCTTTACAGAGTCTTGGAGCTGTGTTGAGGATGAAAATAGAGTTTAGCAATCTAAATGTAGTTGTCAAAAAAAAAATAGTCTTTTTCTACTATATATAATGATGTTTATTTTCAGTTTGCATGAGCAGGCTGAAAACAACTTAATGGAATGCTTATATTACTACAGTAGTTTAATCAGTACCATATTTAATATATACAGTTTAGCAATTTGCAGCATGTAAATTTAAAAGGACTTGTGCTCTAGAGAAAAACACATGGACTCAGCTCTCATATTCATTAACATATATGGAACATTCATCTTCTAAAGACAGTCTAAAAGAAAATTGAGAAACAGTGTTTAATTTTAGTACTATCTGTAATTTTTTTTCTTTTAAGTTAGTAGCCTTTTTACCACCTCCTAAGATGAAGTGATTTATTTATGTTTTTTTCTTGGAATGCCTTTACTGAATTTGTATTATTAATGTTCTTTTTTTCAAAGGTGCCTTTTCTTCTTTCTAAAAAATTAGAACTTAGATCTGAGCTGGTTTGTACTTATCTGACTTAATCTCTGACCTGTAAACAAGTATCATATATGGAGAAACTTCTTCTCAGATATATTCTTTCCAGAGGTATCTGCTGATCTGTTTGATTTCTAGAACTGGAATTGGCTGAATAGAAGGACCTTCATAGTTTTGGCCCTGCAAATATTTTAAGTGGTTGATGTGATTTGCTCAGAATGTTTTTAACAACAGTACTGAGACCAATATGTGGGACACCTGATATCTGTGTATTCAGATGGCCACCAGCCTTGCAGTAAGGCTCCAAAGAATGCTGGCCTAGTGGTTAAATAATTAATCAAACAAGGGTCCTTTGCAATGCTCTTTGGTATCCTTCTAATGTATTTGGTAAAGATACTATGTACATGCTAAATGATTATTCTTGGTGATCAATTAAGATATTCTTGAACATTACACATCTCAATTATCTGTGCTTCTGTATCTCCTGCAGATTGCATTTGATCACAGATCTCATAGGGCATGTAAAGATCTTTCTATATGGCTTCTTGCCAGACCTGAATTGATCCAGGTTTTTTTCCAGCCAGTATTCTAGTTTTGATTTTGCTATTTTATCAAATTTCACTGCTTGCAGTAATATGGCTCCCACTAGCAAATGATTTTTTTTCTGTTTTAGAGACATTTTATACTGACATGCTTTTCATTCTTTTCCAGGCCATCAGTGCAAAATAGGTAAGACGTGACTTAATTCCAAACTTGCCAGGCACATTTGACCAAATTGATTACCATTTCCTCTTCAACCTTTGATCCTGTCTTAATTCACTAAGTCCTGATATCTGTGTCAATTTGAACCAATGTTGTGTGTGAGATCTGTGAGTGCCAGAATAGATATTAATACAAATGCACAGAAATCTGTAAATTTCCTTGATTCTTTTTTCCTATTTTTCCATCTTTTTCCTCCTTCCAGTTATTCCTTAGTCCTTTGTTTCGGAACCAAAATTAAAAATGTCTTATTGAGGCTTAGCATAGAAAATAGTCCTGTGCAATTAATATGAACTTTTTCAATTATTGAGGAAATATAAAAAGAAAAGAGACCCTTATGATACGAGTAGATGCAAAAAGAAATTCCAAGCTTTTAAGGTGACAAATTGCTCAAATGAAGTAAAAGCTACTAAAATGTCTGCATGCTTCAGACAGATTTAATGGACATGTAAAAATCCATCTAAGTGTTCAGTGCAGAAGTTACAGGTGCCTTGAGCACTTGTAATTTTTTCAGCTTCTTTTTATAATCTGCATAAACCTTTTGTTATGAATACATATATCTAATTGTGTCCTGTAAATGCCCTGCCCATGTCTTCCTTGGTTTGTAGGTCTCCTTTCCTCTTAGGTTTTGTTTTCTTACACTTTCAAGGGAGACAAATATGTGTGATGCGCTATGAAGATAATCTGAAAGATTGAAGAAAATATATTATCCCTCTTCTGCTTTACATTTACCCTGATAATTTGTAAGATATATTTATTTATAGAGTGTGTTAGGTTCTTTTATCTCTAGAACTGCATTCATTGGAATTAAGTTATTGACAAATATCAATTTCAGTAATGAAAATAAGTATAAAACTAAGACATACTTGGTTAGGAGTAACATAATCATAATGCAGTATTTCAGGTGATATATTTTACCCATCCTTTTAAAAAAAGAAATGTGAATTATTTTGTGTTGTTGCAAATCAATATGACACCTGTGTAACAGTCAAAATTATTCATTTGTTGATTTATTTTTAATGTTTCTTGAGAACCATTGAACTCTATAGTGAGACTTCATACAGAATCATAGAATCACAGAATTAACTAAGTTGGAGATCATCAAGTCCAGCCTATGACTGAACACGACGTAATAAACGAAAACATGGCACTAAGTGCCATATCCAGTCTTTTTGTAAGCACTTCCAGGGATGGTGACTTCACCACCAACCTGGTCAGGCCAATCCAATGGCCAATCACTCTTTCTGTGAAGAATTTTTTTCTAATGTCTAGTCTAAACTTCTCCTGGCACAGCTTCAATCCGTGCCCTCTTGTTCTGTCACTGGTTACCGAAGAGAGAAGACCGACACCCACCTGGCTACAATCTCCTTTCAGGTCATTGTAGAGAGTGTGAAAGGTCTCTCCTGAGTCTCCTCTTCTCCAGGCTAAACAACTACAGCTCCCTCAGCCACTCTTCATAGGTCTTGTGTTCCAGATCCCTCACCAGCCTTGTTGCTCTTCTCTGGACTCATTCGAGCATCTCAACATCTTTCCTAAATTTTAGGGCCCAAAAATGGACACAGCACTCAAGCTGCAGCCTAAGCAGTGCTGAGTACAGGGGAAGAAAGACTTCCCTAGTCCTGCTGGCCACACTATTCCTGATGCAAGCCAGGATGCCATTGGCCTTCTTGGCTGCCTGGGCACACTGCTGCCTCATGTTCAGCTTAGAGGTTCCAGTGGTAAGTAGTCAGAACATTTTGGTGCTCTCTTTGTTTTTGATTAAACTGTAAAAGGTCTTCAAAGTGTATTTGAGTCATTTGAGGATGCATGTGTCTTAGACATATGATCATATATTCCACATTTCATTTGTACATTGAAGAATTAATTTTAAAAAATCTTATATTCTAAAATGGGAAGGGTAAAATAAGTCTGAAGGGGCTTAAGGTTTTGGAAGCCAGAAACCATTTGAAAGCTGGGTCTATTATTAGACTTACTGATAAATCCACTACATTTATGTCTGTATTTTTCACTGAGAGACAATATGAGTTTCAGGATCTTCAGGTTAAATTAGATTTTTAGAGATTTAATTCCTTTGAATGATTGGTTACCTACCTTCAATTATGATGTCAAGTTTTCTCTTACCTTTATCACTGAGAATCTGAAGTAAGAAAACATGAAAAAAATAGCCAGGAATACGAATAAGTAAAACAGCACTTTATATTTCCTGCTTCATTTATTTCTTACGTTTTCCTGCAAACCTTCTTCCTCATCTGGGTTGAAATAACTTTCCATTTGTTTTTCTGATTCATTTCGTGATACCTGATTTTAAGTTTGGGCTAGTTCTATATGGGCAACAACCCAGAGTGTATGCAAACCCTGAGGTTTTAAAAGAAGATGGATTTTGCAAGGTGCCTGATGCTGTTCAGAGCATCATTTGGCTCCTGATCACTACCAAGAAAGAATAGTATTCCTGCCTTTAGCAATACAAACATATTGAGATTTAAAAAAAAATTAATTTCATATATTTGCACTGTAACAGCACATTGGAGCATCACTCAGATTGTGTAGTTTTTCTACAAACCCAGAACAAAGAGAATTACTGTGTTACTGATGAGGAATTCTACAGAAATACTTTTGGACTTTTGAGCATACTTATGTGAAGTTAATATTTCAGTTTTCAAGTGTAAGTATACCGTGTCTAGCTGGGATGGAGTTAATTTTCTTCATTGCAGCCTGCAGATGATTTAATAGAATATTGTGATTATCAACACTGTGATGAACCAGACAGAACTTACATTCTGGCTTCCCTGACAATACAAAATTACATCACCACCTGTTGACAGAAATGATTTCCAATGACAATTATAGTACCTGCAAGAAAGTTTGAAGAAATTGCTATCATTTTCATATCTTTAAATATATTAACTGCTGAATTTTTTTTCTTTGATGCTTACTAATTTTAGCCAAGATTTTACTACTGTTTATTATAAATACAGTAAAGAAGGCAATAGAAAAGAAAGTTCCTGACATAAAGTTAATGCTGCCAGATAAAAAAGGAAAAAAAGGAAAAAAACCCCAACATTGAGCTGCTAAAGTATTCTTGTACAACTGTTTCTTATACAGCAGTTGGTATACAACTTCTGTTTGTTGATATTGCAGAGCTGGTTAAAATGTAATTACAAAGCTTTCCATAGCAGGCTTGCTGGAACGCATGCATGGATAGATATCATAAAGAATTAATACCAAGGTGTTAGAAGTTATCTGAGAATCCCATTAAAAGAAATAGCCTTAATCATCCACAATAACATTGTATTAATTATTAATAGGGCTAATCAGTAGTCTGAAATTGCTCACATCAAATATTAATCATAGGAGTAGATGAATTCATATTATTTGTGACAGACATACTATCCCTATTTCTCAATATCTTTATTTACCTGCCTAAAGAGATGAGAAATATTTCAGTTGTTATTTGTTAAAAGATGCTTGAAAATATTAACTTCAGAGATTGTGTTTTACTTACAGCTATTGAGCCATTTTATGGGATATGCAGAAAACTGTTGAGAGGATAAAAAGCTCTTCTTTTTATATAAAGATTTGTGTTACTCCAAGTTCAGTCTTCATGCAAGCTGGCAGGCATGACTACCTGACATTCAACCAAGGTTTGACACAAATGTTTTTCCATTCAACTGAGGTTGATCTCTTGTTACTTTTTGTGTACATGGTACTCTTGCTTTATCTGACAAACTAGAAATCTTCAGCCATCTGAGCTAAAGTTTTTTGATGTGGAAGTGAAGTTTTTTGCAAGTCTAAGAAAGCAATGCTTATTAGCTTTCATGTGGCTGTCCATGAAATGCAAGGTAACAGTGTGGGATTGTCTTGGAGTCATGTCTTTCCAAACTCCCATCTGAGTTGTCACTGGTGAGGCAAAGCCATAAGTACCAAGGAACATGAACAGAATTTTTTACTATTGCTTGTTTTTTTTTGTGAAAGGTAGGACTGGTGAAGGAATATATCTTAATAGCTGAATAAGAATTGGTAGCTTTTTCTCTTCTAATGAAATTTGAAAGAATTAGCTGAGGCTTGAAACAACAAATATGCTAACAGCATAACAATATTTTCAATGGATAACAGAGATAAATTTTAATATATAAAAATACAAAAAATATCCTTATGCCTGCAATAGCAATTTTAACAACTATAATTCTACTTACTAATTATAAATATGGCATATATTAAATTGTAATTAACCATATGTATCATGAGCAACCACTCTGTTGTTACTTTGTAGCTTAATTCTACAGAAGATAAATATTGTAATAATTACTGTGAGTACAACCTAATGGCTGTGAATAGGAGTATTTCAATTATTTTCAGTGGCTTTTGGAGCCTGTAGGGATTTTACAACTAAGTATTTCTGTCTCTATTTTATGATATTACAAATCAGTACAAGTATTTTAAAAAATAGATTTTAAACACATGGACATACACACATAAAAGGATGGAGATGGGAGTGGAATTTTTATTGCTAGCTGTTTCCTGATTTTTCAGACAGCTAAATGATTTAGATGTTTTTGCTCAATATTGTACACACTTGAAAAATTTGTTTTAATAAAAAGTGTTATTCTCTAACTGTTTTAGAATAAATCCTTATAGAAAGGTACTAGTTTTGTCGATGGCAAAATAACACTTCATGCAGACCTGCTGAAAGAGGTCTCCCTGTCTGTTGGTGGGAAGTCTTCATAAAAGACTTTCTCTCTAATCAGTGAATCCAGTAAAAATCCTTGGTGCACAGGACTCTGGAAGACTGGTTAGAACAAAAAAAGTTTTGATTTCCCAGAGGTTCTGACAGAGAAATAAAATATAAGGGTTGAGGATTCTCCCCTTCCTAAGATTTTAATTCTAAACCTTCCTTTCAAAGAGCTTTAAAAAGACACCCTCCTTTTTTATGATAGATGACATTTGAGTTACAGAATGTTGTCAATAACATCGTATTTTGTTATATATATTTTTAATAAATTTGTTCCTTGCAATCCTTACTGGGTAAGTTATAATAAATTTCTCCAGTTTAATTATAGTATTTTATCAGGAGAGGAAAACAATTCTCAAGTTAAAGCAAATTATTGACCCAAATATAAGGCAGCTTTGAATCTAAGCAAACTTGAAGCAAGGCACTGTGCTTCGTGTGACCCCTGCATGGACTGCTGTGAGCATCAAGGCACAAAAGCTGAGGTGCAGAGGTTTGGAATTGACAAGCAGACATGAAAAAGGTCTGAAAAAAATAAACAGAATTTGATAGAAATAGAGAAATAGCTTCTTCCCTTCCACTGCTTTCCCCTGATTTTCTTTACATGTGTGGTCCAAAATAAAGTATGTGAGAGACTGACATGAATAATTCATGTAAGATTATCTAGATTCCAATGCATTTGTATAGTAAGTAAACACAGAAAAATATGAATTAATGTCTGCAGCTGTTATGTATGTGCTGTGGCTGTATAATCAAACTCCATAATCAGAGAAAAATTGGAAAAATTTTGTAAAACATGCAAAGAAAAATGACAATAAAAATGACAAAAAAGCTCAATAGCAACAGGGCATCTGAAGAAGGAATAAGAAAGTAGTTAAATTACTCACAAGTAACTATTGTAGAACATTGGAAATGTTTCGTCATCTTTAAGACAACACTAAAGCACAGCAAGCAGAAGCTGACAAAATAACTTTTAGTGAGGAAAAAAATGCTTTTTAAACTGAAAATGCCTTTGCTTTTAAAACTCTGACTAAATATTTTATATAGCATAATAACAGAAGCTTTAATAATGGCAAAGTATTTTAGCTTCCCCAGATGTTGGAGGGTTTGTGTTTGATTTCGTTTTTAATTTGATAGTATAGTAAAAAATTAATTCTTCCTATATTTTCTAATTTCCATATCTGTGGCTTCAATGGCTAGAGCTGCTAGAAATAAACCTCCTTTCCTTCCATAACTTGATATCTTAACTTTCTATCCTGGTAACTATATATCGTGTTTGCAGCCTATAATCCTTGCTCTCTGATGCAAAAGTCACAGGACTGAATACTTAATTAATTTGGAAATTATTCCTATCTGACTCATTTAATAACAATTAATTTTCTGCTAGGCTAATTAATCCATTCTTCAATGACTTGTCTACTGATCAGAGTAATTGCTGGGCTAATTTTGAGTCAGTTTACCTACTGGTCTAATTTTCCTCTATTAAAAATCTTCTTGAGTAATTTCTTAACCATGCAATCTTTGTAATTCATTCCTAAATTATTTCTGAGCTTCTCTGAGTTTAACCCTACCAAAGTGAACGTTAAATTCATTGGAATATTAAAAAAGAAAAAAAAGGTAAACTGGTCTATTTATATCTCTAGTCACACAAAGAGTTTAGAAATTGAAAAAAATTGGACAGTGAAGAAACCTTGGCAGGGTAAAGAATATTCTTCTGTTCTGTCAACCAAACTAAACTCCTGTGATCATTTGGTGGGCTGTGTGCAAACATTACCTATCACTGCTTAAAATATGCTGCCCTGCAGATGTGGGCTGTATGTCCTGAGGTCACAGGCTCTATTCAGGTCTGATGCTTTAGGTGTACCACTGCTGCTCTACTTAATCTTCAATATGGAGGAAGGATCATAGTTAAATGCTGAGAGATCTAATTCATTTTTAAATCCAAAAGGGAAGGAAAATTCATAATATTCCCACAAAGTCTATCTCTGAGCAGTGCAGCATTTTGACATCTTTACGTAAAATCCAATCCACATTTTCTTCAGGTTAGATTAACAACTCATTGTTTATTCAGATATGTCAGTAGAGAAAAAATTATTATTATCCTCTTTCCACTTGCATTTTACATGGTCTACTGTTTCTCCTATCTATACTCAATTGTCTCTTTTCTAAGACTAAAGGAAACCAGCAGCTTTATTCTTTCCTTGCCGACAGGTCATATTTTCTAATATTTTGACATTCTTTCTTATTTCCTGTGGATTCTTTCCAGCTTGCTATTTTGTTTTCATAACACTTGTTCTATAAACTTTGTTACTTCAGCCAAGGCCTCAACAATGCTAAATAAACTAGAAGTCTTTTCAGAGTGAAAGCTATCCTTTTAGAAAGCGCATCATACTACTGTGTTTAATTTGTGAGCCAATATAATCCCTTGAATGTTCTATACAGCTGACTAGCCATTTATTTCGCTTTTTTTTTTTTTGGTCACTCTTCAGCTGTGACTGATGTATCAATGTAGTTGTACTTACATTTGCCTTTACTGAATTTTGTCTATCTGAGTTCAAACCATCTCTTCAGCTTGAGATAATTTTAATTGTATTCTCCGGATTCTTTGCACTCTGCTCCCACAGATTTTACAGCCCTCTTAATCTTTTGTGATCCAACACATTAATGAAGATACTACTGGGACAAAGGCAGACCTCTATGGTATACCATGCTTAGTAAACTCACTGTTTGGTGATGAATAATTAAAAAGCATTATTTGACTGTAGGTTTCAGATGTACATCTACAACATTTAATTCAAGTTTCTTCGCTTTCTGATGAGATTATTTCATAGCAATCATGGAAATTATAAACTTATTATGTCTCTAGCTTTTCCCTTTATTTACTGTGCAGTTATATTGGTCCCAGGAAAAAAACCCCACAGATTTATTCACAGGATAAAGTTTTGGCAACTCCAGGCTGTCTGTTTTGTATGACTAATTTTTATTCAACCCATTTTCAGATTCATTGTATTTACATGTTTTCCAATACCTTCCAATGTATTGGAATTTTCAGGATTGTTCAGGCTCTCCTCACATCCCATTACATGATTGTTAAGAGAAAGTTGCTACAGTTTTTATTCTCTTAATTCCACATTCCATGTGTTTGAAAAAGATTGGCATTAGTGTTTAAAATATTCTGGCTAGTTTCATTAATACTTTAGGTTGAAAGCTGAAAAAACAGCTTTCACTTGTAACAAAATATCTTTTTGACATAAATTAGACTGGAAGGGGTCTCCAGAAATCTTCCTGTCCAAATCCCCACTCAGGGCAGTTCCAGATCTCGTTCATGGCCTTCATTGATTTCTTAATTAACGTACCAATGACAGTTTCTGAAGTGTCATTTGTACTGTATAGCTTATACAAATTTTTATCCCTGATTTCCATTTAGAAGGTAGCTGTTATGCAGCTCTTCTTCTAAGTATTTGCTATTTTCAGCAGGCTTGCTTTTGTCTTCTTCCAAGTTAGATTTGATAAAATACAGTCTGTTACTATTCTCTTCTCATACACCCTTTGTCAATAGCATCATACCCTGATTAGCAGTCCTGTATTTCACATTTCTATGATGATCAAAAGCATTGTATGGGACTGACTCTCACTGAACGAGATAGATTCTTTTCTTAGTATCATGTGCTCCTTAAGGATCTTTCAAACAACTTCCTCCTTATTCTGTAAATTTTCAAGCCTGTTAACACTGAACCAGATTTTATTGCTCAGGCACTGTCACTGAAAAAAACCCTATTCTTTTTCTTCAGGTAGAATTTTCTGTCTTGTTTTAGTTAGACATGAAAATAATATCTGGGGCTACTCTATAAATGTGGTTGCTATAAATAAGTATGACAGAATCTTGATCTGTTAATGGCAATAAAACCTTTGGCAGATTAGCACCATAACAATGCCTTGATGTCTAATTTGAAGACAAATTTTTGTGCAGGACGTCCAAAACTTTTGAATATTTATTCTCAGATGTGACAGGTTATGCCTGATATGTTGAAATCTCTGCTATCATTGCTTATCTACTTCAATGTTCAATGCTTTATCTACCTTCAATGTTCTGGTAGCTTCTGGTCTACATTCCTTTGTTTTATTGCTATGTCACAGGCTACCTTTTTCTTCTATCTTCACTTAATGCTAACACCACAATATTTTGGAATGTTACTTGATTTCTAGGTATAGTGTAATCCAAGTAAAAAAATCCCATAAGTAAAAATGACTGGCTTGCTCCTTTCTCTCTTGGAGTTCGAAAGATGTGCATTCGTCATTATACACTATAACTAAATAATATTGTAATATAAATATAATATATAATATTATATATAATATTTTAATATATATGTTATATTATAAAAATAGATTTTGAAAATGTCTCCAGCAAGGCAACAAAAAAATATTTTTGCATATTTTCACAGAAAGATGTCAGACCTCAGGCTCTTTTTCATGGGCACTTTTAGATTTCTAGATTTAATTAACTTCAACAAATCTAAGTTTTACATTTAATAAAGTTGTACCTTGTGGAATTTTACATTTATAGTACATAATGCTTTATATTTTAGTATAGAGGTAGCCGCAGAATCCCCCAAAATAATTAAATTACTTCTTCTTAAAGTGCAATTAATTTTCCAGAGTAGGCAATTATAGTGGGTCTCATTTTCCATCCTATTAAATGTCTAAATGAATGGACGGCTCTAATTTTATCAAGTAAAATACCTTTCATCTGTCTTCTGTGAAAAATACCTGAGTTCTTTTACTGACTGCCTGATCTTAGACAGTGTTTTCAGATTGTATTTGCATTCTGATCCTATAATGAGTTATGACTGGGCAGATATCATATGCAGCACATGCATTTGATTTGAAGGATCATAGATTAATGAGAGATAGTGCAAGTGGTTCTTCTGTCTCAGAGAAATTGCTAGTATTCCTCATGTTCCTCACATACCTTTTCTAGTAGATAATCTGAAATTGTTAAGGAGGAATACAAAGTAGGCAAAGATCAGACCAGATAAAATGTCAGTGTGAAAGCCACTCCACTGGGTCTTAGAGCACACATTCAAATCATGAAATGCTATGAAATGAAAACACAGGCAAAAATCCCCAAACAACAAAAAATCCCCTAAACCACGCACATACCCAGTCCAAAAGCTAACCCTTCCACCCACCCTAATTTTTTCACAACTTGCTATGAAATGACAAGTTCACTACAGAGACACATAGATATATCATCCTATCATACATTACCTATAGATTAATGACTAGAACTTCCATAATGATTTTCAGTAGCATATTGCATAAACACAAGAAAGGAAGAAACTGCAAATGTTTTATGGGTTTTTCTTTACTGTAATCAGAGACAAATGTTTGAGCTAGTTTAACTCCACAAGTTTGATTTCTGTGGAGCAGCTGAACACAAGCACAAATGAATTTCCTCTTTTAAAGTTCTGCAGCATTTTCTGTATGTTCATGTAAAAATAAAGAAGGGAAACAAGTAATAGTTGCTGGGTTTCTCCTGTGAGAAAAAGTAATGGTTGCAACTCATATGTAAATGTCAAGTTTGCTGAACTACTTTGATCTAATTACCTGTTGAGACTGTGGTGTGCAGCTGGCAAAGGTGATAAAGTAATGCTACTTGCTGTGTAAAGCAGTTTTTTTGTATGAGCAATCATTCAGCTTAGTTTAAGACATATGTATGCCAAAAGAAACAGAGTAGAAAGATTTGTATAGATTACAGAAGTAAAAACATAAAGAAATTAGGAAAAAAGTCCCCTTATAGACGATGAACTGACATGTATGATAGCATGATTGTAAATTAGAAATTATAATAACCACAATTATTACATAGGAATTCAGAAACTTTAGCCAGGCTGGTTACTGACAATGACATTCTTCTCTCCTAATACTCATCATCTAATCTAAGTCTAACTATAAGTGTAGACACCTTCCCTCAACCCTAGAAGCCAACACAGAGATGGAACAATATCCAGAGGTTGATTCCTTCTGCCTGTCTTCTAAGTGAACCTTAGGGTAAGCTGAAGGTGGTGACCTTAGAATAGATATTTTAGCGTAGATGCTTATATTTTAGGCAGATAACATTAAGAAAGACTAGGCTAGACTAGACTAGAACAGAATAGTTCAGCTGGCAGGGACCTGCAGTGATCATCAACTGCCTGATCATGGCTGACCAAAGGCTAAAGGAAGTTATTAAGGACATTGTCCAAATGTCTCTTAAACATTGCCAGGTTTGGAGTTTCAACCACCATTTTAAGAAGGCTGTTTCAGTGTTTGACCAACCTATTGGTAAAGAAAGGTTTCCTAATGTCCAGTCTGAACCTCCCCTGAGGGACACATCTTTGAACCATTCCATGTATCCTGGAGCATATATCCACAGCACCTGGGTATAGGGGACAATTTCTCCCTTTTTGTGTTTCTTCCTCAGGAAGCTGTAGAGTGATGAGGTCCCTCATCAGTCTCCTTTGCTCTAAACTAGACAAGCTTGAAGTCCTCAGCTGCTCCTCACGGGAAATGTTTTTCAATTAATTTACCAGTTTTGTTGCTCTCTTTGTTGGCTGCATTCAAGGACCTTCACATCCCTTCTTGAATTGTGGGGCCCAAGACTGCATACACTGATGAAGGTGAGGCTGCACCAACTCTGAGTACAGCAGGATAGTCCCTTCTTTTGCCCAGCTGGTCATGCTGTGTTTTAACACCCCAACCTTAGCCCAGATCTACTATTTTTAATAATCTCTGAGAAGAAAGTTATTGAAATAAATGGCTGTAGTCTATGTCATTATCTACATGCAAGAATGGGGTAATAATAACATCCCAGAGATATTGTTAAGATGTGTATAATGAAGGTCATAGGAGATCTTTACAGTGTTACATTCTACTGACTCTCTACTAAACAGATGCTTTCAAGGGCTAAGGTAGAAGCAGGTAAAGTAACCTTAGGGCATTGTGTTGTCAGTACTCTCTTGCTGGATAATTTAAAGCTGTCTGGCTTTACATCTGTGTGTCTCTACTATGCCTGACAGGAGGAATGCCCTAAATAGGTATGTGACTGATGCCATGTTACAGGCCAAGAGTCAGGTTTTATAAATCAGCATCTTTTGCCTGACTTAAAGAGTTGTACAGAATTGCATAAAGTATTAAGTGAAATTAAATTACCAAGCCTAAAGGCTAAACACATCACACCTTAGTAGAGACTACACTAGAGTTGAGTGTATATAATGAGAAAGTATGTGAGGATAGTATCAGGAAAAGTCTACTTGAAAAGTAACAAGGCAGTGATTTCTGTCATGGAGAGACAAATAGCAGCTGAATGATACAGAATATTCTAAGAAACATGTATCTATTAAGTTTGTGCTACATGAAATTAACTCCTTCCTAAAGGCAGGACATAAGCCTAGTATTTCTTAGCAGGATGGTTCAAGTGCTACCCTTCAGAATAACTAAAAAACACAACTGCTATTGTTCCTGTGAATTCATTCATTAAGGGTTTCTTTTCAGCCTGATGGAGAGGTTCATATAATTAGAAATATACCTAAGTTTTGTATTTTTTTTTTCACGTGTCTTAGAACACAGAATCTCAGAGCCTACAGTCTGTTAGTAAACAGGCTATTTCTTAAAGTTAGTTTATTATCCAAATGCCTCTTATGATACGGTAGTGCTGCATGTTTGTAACATCTTGGTACTTCTGCTGATGTGAACACACTTATAAGCTGTAATAACCACCTCTTCTATAAAGAAATAGATGATCATTAAAAACCGCTACTTACATATTAATATCTGTTAACTCAAATGAAACATTTCTGTTACTCGTTTTATTGTTTACTTATTATCTGCAAAAGTGTAATGCTGTCTCTTAGACACACGCTTTCCCAAATGGTCTTCCTGATTTCTTTAATCTCCTCTGTCAACTATGAATGTAATGGTTATCAATGTAGAATGGGCTTTCAATAAGACTTCTAGTGTTTGCTCATTTAAATATAAAGGGTCTGAGGAACACAAGCAGGCTATAATCTCCAGTTGTTTTGTCTGACTTTTTGGTGAGCTGGAGAAATGTGGTTGCATAGACAGAAGGTAGCATGGAAAAGTCCCTTCCCACTTTGGTTTTCCACCATTTCTTAAATGTGTTTTCCCAGAGGCATCACAGCTTTGCTGATACCTGTGTCCTGTCACGGGCCCACTGCATAAGCAGCTGAATCTTGGTGTGTCTGCAATGGGGCAGTCCTTGGTTTCTTCTCAGATAGGCCACCTCTGCAGTCTCCCCATTATGAAAAAAAAATGTGCAAGTTAAAAACATAAAGTCTTATGATTTCTAAACTGAGTGATTTGACTAGTAATTTTGAACAAAAAGATGCTCTATAAGTTGAGACAAAAAAGGATGCCTAATGTGTCAACTAATATGCCATGAGTAAAGGAGGGGAATAAAGTTGTACAAGGACTGCTATAACATCAATGAAGATGTCTAAATGAAAGACAGATGATTCATATAAATGAGATAGAGAAATAAAATTTATTTGATTTTGTAGAGAATAATGAAGTGTTAAGTTGTTCCATCACTTAATACATCAGGGTTTTTTGCAATGTTTTAAGCAGTATTTGGGTATTAGTTACATATAACATACCAACATAATTAAAAGATATATATAAACTGGTATTTGTGAACACTTTATAGTGTTTTGTATTTTTTCATGATTAGTCATGCCTACTTTACACAATATTTCTTCTCTCAAATCCCTTTTTTGTGGCATCATTCTCATTACTAATCTGGGGACATGAAATTTGGCCCTTCTGTGCACTTAGAGGGCATTATATTTTATATAGTGCATCAAAATTTTTATGTAGTGCATTATATAGTGCATTATATTTTATACTGCATTATATTTATATATAGTGCTTTATGCAGTATAGTGCGTTGTGTTTTTTCATGGTTAGTCATGCCCACTTATTTAATATTTCTTCTCACATCCCTCCTTGTGGCATCATTCTCAGTGCAAATCTGAGGACATGGAATTTGGCCCTCACTTCTATTACAAAGAAGCTTAATAAGGATAGAAAATTTAGGCTTTAAAAAAACTGATCTTCAATTTTATCTCTAGAAAAATTCCAGTTAAGGTGAATATGATGGTCTTGAGTTTATTATAACTTTAACTGTGAGTTTGTGGGAATTGTGTGAAGTATGTGAGAAATAAAGCTTCTAAATAAGAAAATATTGACAGATGCTCATTTCCCACTAATGTGTTTTGATTTGTCCTAGCAAGTTCTCCAGATCATTACCCTCAACTATTTTTATCTGCTCAAAGGACTCTATCTCACCAGGAAACGCAAGAAAATGATAAAGTTTGCAGGATCAGTTTGCTTCCTGGTTAAAAGCTTGGTGAACAAAGGGTTGTACTACAAAGCGGGTATAAGCTGTGTTCTGTGTATGTGCGTGGGATTGTGAAGGTAAATGAAGCATTATGCTGAAATTCAATAGCACAGAGGTAGGTCACTGACCTACCTTCACAGACAGGGAGTACTAGAGAAAATGGATATTTTTAAGTAAAATTATTTGATTAGTGAAGTAGTAACCTGTGGATACATGGGATGCGAGAAAGCTGCATGGAACTTCTCAATTTGCAAGCATTCTTGATTACAAAGCCATCCTGCTACTCAGTAATAAAAAACAAAATTGTAAGAGTAAATATTTTTTCATTTTCATAATACTTATTCACTATTTTATTATTTTATTTTTAGTGTGAGTATAGTGTTTGTGAAATTATGGAAGCAGCTGCATATTTTTATGGGATTCAATGTGCAGAATTATAAGGAAACTTCAAAAACATATAATATGATCCACACTGTGGCCTCCCTTCCAACCATCATTTCTGTTCAGTTCAGTGCAAATGTTAAGTTTTTCTTCAGGCACACAAGCAGTGCACAGATTTTACTCACTCAACACTTTTGTTGACTGCTATTGATCCCAAATTCAATGACCTCTGTAGAGTTATACTTAATTCAAGAAACATTTGGCCAGCTCCTGAGCTGCTGACTGCTGTCTTCCAAGCAAGAAAGTTGTTTGGTGCTGAAGGCAGCCCACTAGTTAGGGTTTTTTCCTGTACATCTAAAGAGGAGGTTATGCTCCAGTGTCCTGGATTGAAGTGTGTGATTAAGCCACAGAAAGGGTGTGATCCAGCTGGAATATGTAAGGCAAAAAATTCCTCTCTCTGCCACTGCTCTATGTTACCTTCCTCTTCTCTTATACCAACCAGAATATGTAGTGGTAAAGCACCTCTGGTGATGGATTTCACTCCAGATGCAAATGTATTTTGTCCCTTTTGTGCTTTTTTTGGGCCCTGAGACAGTGCTTCTGCTCAAATACATGAAGCTTGCCTCATTTTATTTAGGGTACTACAGACTCTGTAATTTCTGTGTGCCATGCTAAATACTGTGTAATTTAGACATCCAAGAACCATACCTGTCATTATCCCTTTATCCTCCTAATCTACCTTGTTCTAGCTAATGTTCGAGACAAGATAGTGAATCAGTCTGGGCTCCTGTGGATTCTAGTTACTTGTGTCTTAAGATTCTGCATGTCATGGTAAATCTTTGTGTCCTAGTACTCAGAACACTGAAACCCATCCCCAGAAAACCATGTAGATGTCCTACTCACATTTGTGTTGGAAGAATTTAAGCACTAATGCATCTTTGTCGACTAAGCCATAAATTGATATGAACATTTTGTATTTCATTGAAGTCACAAAACTGTACCATAAGAATTTGTTATGGGTTTAACCTTAAGGTTTTTCCGTTTCTCTGAGAGGGAGGGGGGTTTGTCTGTTAAAACCCTTTTTTTTTTGTTGTTCCTGGGAGAGTGAAGGGGAGTGAAATGGCTCTGGGTGGCAGAACCATGCTGCACTCGCCATCGGTGGGCGCAGAGCGCGGCAGGAGCCTGATTACAGTGGCTGGGCTCGCTCCTCGCCGGGCTCCAGTGGCTGCGGGGACTGGGGGCGTGCGGCAGGGTCTGCAGAGCTTGGCAGCTGTGTCCACGCTGCCAGCGCCCGCTCCACGCTGCTGCCGCTACCGAAAAGGACCTGAGTAAGGGGCTGCATGAGGACAACCAGCAGGAGCTGCACCTGTGCCTGCTGTTGCCACCAAGAGAGCTCCAAATGAGCGGCTGTGCGGGGACAGGCCCCGGGTTGGCGGCCAGGCACAGTGCCCGCTCCAGTGCCCAGGGCTGGGGGTTACGGATGTCACCTGCAGTGGCGGCTGCCAGTACGCAGGCAGTGGGTGCAGCCTTGGGTGCCTGAAGCTGTGGCCAAGGGTGTCACCCGTGGGCAGCACCGGGGGCCCCTCTGGGCCCCTGCAGCAGCGGCGGGTGCCCCGTGCTGGTGGCATGCCAGCAGCCAGTGTCCCCGCAGCACTGGCAGCAGGCACGCTGGCGGCGGCGGCCCCTCTCGCAGTGGGCAGGCCTGCCCTTGCCCCCCTTGGTGGCAGTGGCCGGTGTGCGCAGCAGGGCTAGTCCCTGGGCCGGCACTGCTGTGCGAGGTAGACTCATGGCGGTGCCGCTGGCACCCCTGGGCCCCCGGGTGCTCGCCGCAAGGCTTTTTGATGGGAATGCCATATTGCCTTGTGGTGAAATCTCAGAGAGGGGATGGCACCCCCTCACTGCCATCCAATGGGGAGGCGGCGTGACCTGGAAGGTTGCCATAAGAAAACATGAGAATGAGCACCCCATGAAAGCCAGAGAAATGGAAGTCCTGTCTCTTTTTGGCTCTCTCGGTGCTGAGAGAGGCACGGTTCCCCTCATTCTCGGTCCTTTGCCACTTGTGATTGGAGCTCGGGCAGTGCTGGCGGAGGAACTACTTGTAGGTGACAGAAGTGTGGTATCTTTCTCCTTGGGTCCCCTGGTGTTCCTTTCACTGTCCTTCATTTCCAGCAGCTCCTAGAGTGGGGACCAGCACTATCCGCGGGGCAGCTTTCTCTCCTTCTTTTGCTCCACCAGCCAGCCAGGAGGACCATAGTTCGTTATTTTTTTGTTCTTTGTGAATTATTGTTGGGTCATTTTCTTGTAACTGGTTTTATGCAGATAGCGGTTTCATAGCCCCTTGATAAAAAATGGTTTTGGTTGTTGTCTTCTCTATTGAGTGTCTCATCGTCAGTAGAACCCCCTAGCGTCAAAACCAGGACAGAATTTAATTCTAATAAATACTTCATGGAAATTTCATCTTCCCTATGACATCAAGGTACTAAGGAGAAGAAGGTAATCCTCTATAGACATTCCACCCTGAAATGCCAGCACACTTAAACATGGATTTTTTATCGTGAGGTGTGAGTAATTACTGCAAAATATTATGTACATGCTGTACAGAAAATTTCAGTAAGTAACACATGGAAACTAAACTGTAAAATCAGGTCATTAAACCAGTGCTGATTCAGGTAAAAATGTTTAATTAACCTCTAGGATCTTTCCATTAGGCCTTTCCTCCCAGTCCAGTTTAGAGTCTGCTGAGAGTGATTTCAGGCAGATATGCTCTCTACAGGGGCTTCACAGAGATCTGAATAAGGTTCTTATTTGTACAAATAACCACTTTGAGGAAAAAAATAGCTTAATTATTTAAAAATGTAGTGGAAACAAGAGGATACAGGTAAAAGAAGGTTCTGGTTGTTCCTTAAGGGTTAATAGATATTTAGAACTGTCAAAAGGAGAAAAAAAAAGTCATAGTTTCCCCAGTCTTTTAAGTAGGACACTTTTGTCTGGGTATGGTAGAATTATTAGGCTATTAGGTTTCTATTGACATGGATGTTCATTTTCTAGTTATACTAATGCTCCTTTAGTAATAGGGTTGGAGTCCTGAGTTGATACAAAAGTGTCAGTTATTTTCTGAGGGACTTAAAATGATTGAATTGGGGATTTTTTTTCTCACCCTTAAACTACCTAAATAAAAAAGCTGAAAGCTTCTGATAAAAGAAAAAATCCCCAAAACAACCCACCTTTTCAAAAATGTGTTTAAAATACATATATTATTTATTAGCCATTTTAATTTAAAATATATAAGCAAGTTTTCAGTCAACACTTCTTGGCTTACTTCCTCAGTATTCCATGTTATACACAATAAAGAAAGTGAAGGATAGGCATTTGCAGTCTTTGACTTGTGTGTCAAAGGAAGGAAATTATAACCTCAGTCTTCTTTTTCCCCTCTTAATACGTTAAAGTGTTCTCCTGAACTTAGGGAGGACCATTCTGGTGATTCTCCTGCAAATTACAAAAAAGGTAGCCTGCATCTTGCCCACTGTTTCCTGATTCTCATTTAAAGTCTGAAGAAGTAAGGATGTAGTAGACAGAGCAAGTGAAAGGTGAGAGTTGTCCAATGAAGACCCTAAGAAAGCACCACGTAGAATTTCACTGGGAAAATTAATTGAATATTATGTCCAATATGGTCAGAAAAAAATCCCAGCTGTTAAATTATGACTGAAGTTGTGTATCTGGAACTGTTCTCCAGCACTGAGGACAAGTGCTGTGGAGCAGCTGTGTACATGATATTTAATTTTCTAGTACTAATTCCTATGAAATAAACTGTTCCTGGTTTGTGCTGATTACCAACCCTTGCCTGAGATCTTGCTTTTCAAGACTGACAATTAAGTTGAGTCAAAATGTGCCAGGGATCATTCCAGCAGTATGAGAATACAGAGAAAACGTCAGTGTCTGAAGACATTCCTCGACATGGTTCAATATAAGAGAATAGACATATCCTATTAAGCTTTGTTAAAATATTTTCTTTTCCCTGTTTAATAAAAATTATTAGGTGAAGTATTAACTTTTCATGTTTCTATTAAGTAGTAATGTGCCTTTCAATCAATAGGATCCTTGTAACATTGATTTTAATGACATTTGTTAAAATAAGATGTGGGAAAATACTGTACAATGTTTTTTGGAAATGGGATAACTATTGTTACTATATTTTATGTAATAAGAATGCAATTAATTAATTCCTACAATTTTAAAATAAAGCTAATAATCTATATGTTGCTATTTTGCAGAATAAATATGTTGGTCTTTGCAGGTATAATTTAGGTGAAAATAATCTCTTTCTATAAGCAATTACACAGAAACTTAAGGAAGATGTTACCAGATCGACTTCAACTGAAAAAGTAGGTTTCTATACTGCTGGCAAGTATCTGTGATGCCTGTGACCAGTCAGCACTTAATTCTTTGTTTTCTAGAAGGTTATGTAAGTGTCCTAGACTAACTTCAACTAGATGTGAACTGAAACACAAGAACAGAGACCAGTAGCATCTTCACTTGATATTTCTTATATAGGATGACAGGAAGCTTCTGAGTAAAAAGTAGGAGGGTACAGTAATTCAGAGTTCTTATGGAGATTAGGCTGGGAGTGACAGAACAGCTTTCCACACTACAACTTCACAAGGGTATCTCACTGCCTGTAACTAGGAATGATGGTTCAAGAGAGAAAACGAGAAATAACTGTATTCTTTGTAGTTATTTGCTGTTTCCTCAGTGTAAGAGCTAAAATTTCACATCCTGATGACCACTGTCAGGTGAAACTGATATATTTACAAGGATTTGAAACCTGAGCTTTCTCTGTTATATTATTGCTCTTTTTATTTATGTGCTAACATTAACACTAATCACTCAAACTAAGGCAGTTGAGTAGGAAAGGAAAAGCTTAAGTTTATTCTTTTTGAAAGGAACAAACATTCTTTATTCAGGCTGCTGTAGCTCTGTTCGCTGCCTTCTCGTGCAGTGAAAAAAAAAATTGAACTCCTTAGTCACCTTCTCCATTTTTTATTATAAAATAATAATTCTCGCAGTTCTGCTCTCTGCATATTTGCACTGTTGTAGTACATGTGAGCCATAGTGATGGACACTGGAATTGGTAATGTGTTTGCTGCACAGTAGGAGCAAGAGGTGCTCCTACAGTATACAGCGCTGTAAATGTCTATTTTGCAATGTCTATGAATGTCTGTAGCTATTATAATAGCATACCTTGCAGGAGAAAAAGCTTTAGCCTTTAGAAGTTTTATGCTTTAGAAATTGAATTCTTTTAGTGTCAAAAAGAGGCACCTAGAACAAGATGGTTCAAAGCAAGTGTTCAAAGAAGAAAATCACTGTAAAATCACTGAAGTTTTTCTCTGCCCTGCTTGGTTCTGGTTTTAGCCACTAGCTACAAAATCAACTTAATTTGGACAATCTACAGCAAATTGAAATAAAATCTGAGTTTAATCAAGCCAGCCCAAAGATAGGTGACATAATGATGGTTATTAACTTGCTGCCTTTGTGTTAATGTAGATGTAGATCAGCAGTTCTCTTCATGGTGAAATTGCTACTCTCAGGTGCTGTTTAGAGAGAAGTCCAGATTAGATTTATCTCTCAACAACAACAATAAAAAAGTAAGATTTATGCATATGCATTATTTTCTGTTTTGATAAATTTACACATACTGCATACTGTGAGTACATTTCTTATACACAGCATGTAATTTTCTGATTTTATTACCTGCCCTCTAATACCGAATCTTCAGTAAAGTTTTTTACTCGGTACATTTATATATTTGAGTCAAAATGCTTGAACTTTTCTGGTTCTACAGGTCACAATTGTTGAAATGTTAATAGACATGATAAAAAGGATAATAATTCTGCTTTCCAATACAATTCTGGCTTGCTAGTACCTGGTATAGTAGAGAGTGCTCCAAAGGCTATTGTAATTTTTGCTTGTCAGGGGTCTGCAGGAGCTTTTCTAGCATCTATAGGACAATGGAAAGCAGAATAATTAATACAGATGTTGGACAATAATTTCTATTTTTCTGTTATTTAAGATGTTCTGAGTTCTAGTGTCTCAGCCCGATCCATATTGACTATGTTTCCTACTGTCCCTTTAACGCACAAATTTAATCAAGATATGTCCATTCAAAGCCAATTTGCTTTGGCAGATTATTTAGTTTTGTATTTTTAATTTATCAGAGAATAAAACCATGTGGGCTTTTTTTACAATCTTTGATTGATTGATTGGTTCTTCCCTACCATACAGCACAACACTACTGAGTGTGGGATCTGGAGCATGTATGTTAAAACACACTTCTAATGGATAATTTAAATTTCCAGATTACAAATATTTATCAAAATTTTATCAGTTGTTGCAGGGGTTAAACAATAGTATTTTAAAATATTACAACTTGTATTCAATTATCAGATCTATGGACAACTTATGTCAACCAATGCAACCTCTATATTTTCCAGAAAAACTTTAATTTTAAATTGTCAGTACAAAGGCTTTTACAGACTCTCTGTAAGAATTCTAAAATAAAAGCAAGAGATCAAGGAAGGGTTATTTTTCACATAGCCTTTTAATTTCATCTTTTGTTTTACTTTCTTCTGCAGGTTGACCAAAATTTCTTTGTATTTTTGTGAGCTTTATTAATCACAATTTGACTATTATTTCCCTGTAATTCAAAAGAGAAAAATTCCTTCTCACTGTGATTAAGCTCTTGCTGTAACTTTTATTTGCTGTGGTGTTGTGCAAAGCCTTTTGCATTTTGTCTGCTATCTAAAAAAATGTGTGGCTTTTTATTCAGTAGAATGAAAAGAAAAGCAAAAAAGTAGTCCCCAGGTAGACCAAGTGACTTTAAATATTACAGAACTATAGAATGATATGGTTTGGAAAGGATCTTAAAGATCATGCAGTTCAAGACCTCTGCCATAGGCAGGAACGTCTATCCCTAGATCAGGTTGCTCAAAGCTTCACACAACCTGGCCTTGAACACTTAAAATGAATGGGCATCCCTAGCTTCTCTGAGCAACGTGTTCCAATACCTCACCAACCTCATCATAAAAAACTTCTTGTTTTTGTGTAATTGTTGTGGTTTAGAAAGAATACTTTCCAATTCAGCGTTCCCACTGTAATTTCAAGCTGCCTCTTTCTCACTTCTCCTCTCTTTTTCTCCCCACTGTGGCAGGCTGGAGAGGAGAATTGGAGACACAAAAGGTGAAGATCAGAGGTTGAGATAAGTACAATTTACTGGAAACAGCAATCAGATAAGAAAACAAACAGTAACAGCAACAATAATAAGGACAGAGGGTACTAGAAAACAGAAAAATTATTGATCACCAGGGAACCCCCGACAATAGACAATACTTGTCTACTTGTCTAGACAATACTCTAGCCACATTATCCCTACTGCTGCCTCCAGTTCAGGACCAGTGTCACTCCATGGCTCAAAACCAAACTGCTCCATTCTGCTTCTATGCTTGCTCAACCAGAAGGAACTCCTTCTCCTCAAAAGAGCATCCCTTCTCCTCATCCCCTGAAATTATGTGATGGTAGAGAATAATCTCCAGGTCCATGCCTCCTCCCAGCTACTGCAAAAGATTAGCCCTGTCCTGGCTGGAATCAAGACAGTTGTCTAAAACTATCCTCTTTCAGTTTAAAACCATTGCCCTTTGTCGTGTCACTACAGACCCAAATAGTCTTATCTATATTTTTTATAAGCATTCATTACATAAAAATTGTTTTTACATCTTTTCTCTAAGCTCCTTTTATAAGGAATAAAGTCTCTCCAAAGCCTCTCTTCTCCAGACTAAATAACCCCAGTTCTCAGCCTGTTTTTGTAGCAGAGGTGCTTCTCTGTCCCTGCCTTAAAAAATCAATGTCCTTTTTGTGCGGAGGACCCCAGAGCTGGATGCTGTTCTCCAGGTGGTATCTCACAAGAGCAGATTAAAAAGGGAAAATTTGCTGGCCATGCTGCTTTTGATGCAGTCCAGGATAGGGTTGCCTTTCTGGGCTGCAATTATACATTGTCGGCTCATGTTCAAGTTTTCATCCATCAAGATCAGATTTAAAATTCATTAACTCAAAAAAAAAAAAAAAAGTAATCTTAAATTCACCTTACAAATCTTTTGATATATATGTCTTTTTTTCCATAGAGGGGAAGTTAAAAATGCTTGTGGCTAAGGAAAGGATCAGAAATTATGGTAAGTGTAAATTGCATGAATGAGTATATTCTCACTTGGACTTCTTTTTAGATAATTACATTTCATAGCAGAGAAAACTTTGACCTGTAGAGAATTGGAGAAAGGAGATGTCTGATGTCAGTATCAGTTTTGGGATTGGGGGATACTACTTGTAGAAAAAATAATAGCAGAACACTTTTAATTTTGTACATGTAAGATGAAGCTGCATTTCAGGTCACTGATTTTGACTCAAGAAGTTTGTAACTGAAAGATTTGAAAGAGAACTCTTGTGTCTTTTGGTCATGTTAAGTCAGGCCTATTAAATAAGAAATGTATGAAATCACAGGTAGATGAGGATTTGCTTCTAAATACAGATGAAAAAAGCATGCATCTAATAGAGAGAAGAACAATTGCACTGAGATACTGTAGTACTCAAATAATGAGATTTTCTCAGGTATCTCCAGATGCCTGATACCCTTATTAGACATCACTAACATGTGTCTCTCAGGCTTTCATTTTTGATTGGCTTGTTTCTCTTTTGTGCTTTAATCATGTACCCTCATATGCTAATTATAATGGCATTAGCAGGCTTGATTTTTTTTTCTTCTAAGTAGGTATATGTAGTATTTCAAATGGCTGTATCATTGTACCTAATTAGGATATGGATAAATCAAGATTTACCATGTTTGAATTAATGTAGAAAGACATTTATTTCACTGTTAAGTGCTATAAATAAGGAGCATACTAGTTCATTTTTCCTCATGATTGGTAACAATTGTGTATTTTATTGCCAGTCCATTCTCTTCTGCCTCCCATCTCCTTTGATTTCACCTTCAGGCACATTCTAACACCTTTGCCTTGGTGTATCCTGAAAGAACATGCACCAAAGCCCTTTCTTTGCCTCAGGCATCTTGCATTCATCAGTGACTACAGCTGTGCTGCTTCTTGACTCCACATATGCCTTTCAACACTACCAACCATGGCTCATACACATCACCAGAAAAAAAAATGTTATTGCTCTCATGTTAAATTAGAAAGCTGTAAAGAGCATCTTAGGTTGAAGTATCTCCTGAGTTAAATCAGAGTGATATTTTGGATTCACTCATGTCCTTATGTGCTCAATGCTGCTATGTTATTTTAAATATGAAATTATATACCCTAGTATATACAGTTTGGGGGATGAAGGGATTGAAAGCAGCCCTGAGGAGAAGGACCTGGGGGTACTGGTGGATGAAAAGCTTGACATGATCTGGCCATGTCTGCAATCAGATCCCATAAAGCCAGCCATATCCTGGGCTGTACCAAAAGAAGTGTAGTCAGGTCAAGGGAGGTGATTCTATCCCTTTACTCTGCCCATATGCAGTGCTGTGTTCAGCTCTGGAGTCTTCAGTACAGGAAAGACATAGACCTGTTGAAGCAGGTCCAGAGGAGGGCAATAAATATGATCATAGTGTTGGAGCACCTATCCAGTAAGGAAATCTGAGATAAATGGGGTTGTTCAGCCTGGAGAAATGGTCTGTGGAGGCTTTATTGCAGCATTTGGATACTTACTTAAAAGCTTATAAGAAGGATCAGGACAAACCTTTTTATCAGGAGCTGTTGCAATAGGACAAGGGAGAAAGGTTTTAAACTGAAATTGAGTAGATTTAGATTAGATATATGGAACAAATTTTTTTTCCAGTGAGAGTGGTGAAACAAGTTGGCCAAAATGGAGGTAGATGCCCCATCCCTGGAAACATTCAAGTTAGAATGATTGGAACAACCTGATCTAGTTGCAGATATTTATAAATGTCATAGAGAGTCAATGTAAAGAAAACACAGCAGTAGCTTTCCTATGGGTTTTAGAACAGCATGTATTATTTTACAACAACGCTTTATAGCAAGACAGCAAAGAAGATAGATAGATGATAAATAAAGTTAAATCAGGACCTCCAGACAAAAAAATAATCTAGATTTGCATGATAATTTTGCTCTAGGGTTTGAATGATCTATGTTCCTTAATTTTTTTGTTTAGGAAGAAAATCACTGTAATATTTTAAGGATGTAATTCTGCATATTATCCGTATTTATAGTGAACTATCTAGGCTGAGGTTTGATTATTATAGCTTCAACTGGTTAAAAAATCCCTCTGGCATGAAACCAGTAGCTGCATGAAAATTTAGATAAACATGAATGATGATGGGAGAACGTGTCATTTTCCTGCTTCCTTCCATTGAAGACATCTGGCTACAAATTTGTAATAGTTTTGCAACCCTAGCAGCACTGTTGATTCATTGCCATTTCTGGTTACCTAGTGGTGAAGAGCCAGAAACAAAGCAGACCATTTTTGAAATCATATGACTTAATGAACTCATGTCAGATCTGTCCTTTAGCTGATATTTGTGATTTCTGTCTCGAATACAGTAATTTTCTGTGTGTCAGCAAACCTCTGCTGATTTTAATTCAACCAATATTCTTTGCCTTTTCCTGAACTCACGGACTTACCTGCCTGATTAAAGCCCCAAAACTCAGTGCATTAATTTTTTTCACTATTTTTTAATTTGTTAAATAGTGGGTAAATTTAAATGTTGTTTTCCTTGTCAAAGTCTCACAGCTGAGTTGTCCAAATAACTGCCATGCTGTGACACTAAGTTCTCCTTTGGCTTTTGATGATGACACTGTAGTCTTGTCTTAGGAAGAGCAGTTTTCACAGTGTGTGAACTGACAGATTTTGAGAAATGAGTGCTTTCCCAGACTTTGTAACTTGGTCATACAGACACAGAAATCTAAGGTAGATGACAGAACTGAATCTGTGTTGCTTTTCTATATTTTCTTTAGACCTAAACTTCCCAATAATGTTTTCTACTGTTCATAGAACAAATTGAGAACAGGGCTCTAGTAAGGTAAATACAGAGAAGATTAGGGGAATCCCTGTCCCAAAAATGTATTGTTGATGGACTTGTCAGTCAGGTTTATGGTTGGACTTAATGATCTGAAAGACCTTTTCCAACCTTAAAGATTCTATTATCTAAACAATGAAAAAATACAAAAACGGAAAAATATATAAAATATAACAAAACCATAAACCAAGTGATATCTTGTTAATTTCTCAAGGTATTTTTCTGGGTGAATGGTGAAAGGGGGAGATAAGAGGAAAACTTTTTAGATGGAGAAAAAAAGAAGAGACAAACCATGAGATATGGGAGAGAAGGCAGACATACATAAAGTTAATCTGACAAATTAATGATAGAGAAAGTTTAGAAAAAGACAGAAGGAAGTCTGGAAAGACTGGAAGGTGGCAGTGAATTAAACAAGATATATAACTTGTAATGTAAAACCTATAGGCAAGTAAAGTGCTACTGATGGGAAGAGAAATGGTACCACAGTGCTCTGAAGTAATTGTGTCTGATACTTATTCTGAAAAGTGTTCTGCAGTTGTCAGATCAAGTGCATACACGTGTGGTTGCATCATCTGATAACACTTGGGATGAGGCTGGGCAATGGACAACTGCCACAGGATCATTCACTTGCTCCAGCAGAGGTTAAAGGCGTTGAAATGTTGTTGTACTAGGTACACCTTAGAATCACAGGTTTCTTTCTTATCCTAATGTCGAGGTCATGAATGCTTGTCTTATTCTGATTGTGTCTTACTACTTTTCTTCCTAGATATTGGCCAGGATCACAATTGTGCAGGTCTTCGGTAGTGTCAAGTGCAAACAAACACTTAGCAAGACCCAGACTTAGCTTCCTAAGATATATATCTCTCTAGGAACATTTATTTTATGTCAGTTCCTTGGGAAAGACACAGAGGCCCCTGGACAGTATAACACAGTAGCTCCAAGAAAATCCCAGAGAGCTTAGATTAATTGGTAAAACTCTGTAATCAAATTCTGCAATCAAATTCTGCAGAGGATTCAAGATAAAAAGCAGGAGAATGGAGAACTGGCTAATGCTGATAGGGCATCAAGTGGAAGGCAGAAGATTTTCCTGCTGTTGTAGCTTGTTATGAACAGTTAGTAGTTCAGGTAGTCCAAATGCTTGCAATTCAAGTATTTGGCAAGTGGATGGGCATTTTTGGTTTAGAGAAGGTATATTGTAGTATTCTGCCCACATTTCAATCTGAAAGTTGACCACTGTAGAATGCTCTAAGAGATGCTTCAGTTAGCATCAGATGAGAACTGTCCAGAATACCTCTGTGTAAGAAAGCAGATTTGGATAAGAGTGTGGGTTGACCCTGGCTGAATGTCAGGTCCCCACAAAGCCACTCTATCATTCACATCCTCAACTAGACAGGGGAAGCAAACATGATGAAAACTTCGTGGGTTCAGACAGGACAGGGAGATAACTCAGCAGTTACAATCAGGTGAAGAAGAGATTTAACTTGAGGAAATAATTTTCATTTATTGCGAGTCAAATCAGAATAGGATAATGAGAAATAAGAACAAATCTTCAAACTTCTCCCTTCCCATCCCTTCTTCCTAGGCTCAACTTCATTCCTGACTTCTCTGTCTGAGCAGCACAGGAGGATGGGAAATGGTGGTTGCTCAGACACACACAGCCTTTTTTTTTTTTCTTTTTTTAATATGAGGTGTCTTTGATGGCATATATATAGCTGGGCCACACCAGATCTTTTTGTTCTTTCTTCTTTATTGCTACTTCAAAAAGTTGGGAAAGCTGTGCTTGTTTTTTCAGTTGTTGACCAGGTCATTGGTCTGCCAGTTTCCCTGACACATTCTTTTGAGAGTATAATCAATGAGGATAGAGGTAAAGAGAGCTTGTTAACCCAACAGAGGTGATCCAACAGCATGTGACCCAACCTGCATGTTGCGAGAACAATAAGAACTGAAATGATGGTGGAAAAAAGTGAGTGTCAGTAGGGGCAGCTGTGTCTGTTCTGTTCACCAAGGCTCCTTCTTGTGTATTCAGTGCTGCTGCAGGGCTTCTGACAGCTCAGTTTTATGAAAGATGGTACCAAGTACAGAAAGGTTGACATATTGCACTGTAATACTGAAAGAGTTTATATCTGTGAAGTTTTCATAAAACCTATCAATCTGCTGAATATTTAAAAGTGAAGGCCATTTTGATGTTTGTTATTCCCTGAGCAGCAGAGCTATTGACATCCTTTAGTTTACAGATTCTTTTTTCTTTATATCCCAGCAAGGTAATGACATGTTCCTATTACTGATAGTTTTTAGCTGTTACTCTCCTAACACTTTATAAACCCCTCTGTTGGGGTTTGAGGGGTGCTGGGGTCTCTTTCGGGGTTGTCGGGGGGGGGTGTTTCAGGTCTCAGGGCGGTCTTGGTGGGGAGTCCTTGGGCTTTGGGAAGGGGAGAATGTGTAAGGGGTGCCCACTTACCCTGTCTGTGTAAAATCCTGTTTTCCTTAAGGGAAGGGGGCTGGGATCTGGGTGTCTGAACCGGCGCCTGCTCCAAGTGGAGCCGTGGAGTGAAGCGGGGACTGGCCGAGGGTGTTCCCCTCTCCCCGCTTGTGGCAGTGCGACGCATGGAGTGCAGTGGTCCTCCAGTCCCAGCGCGAGTGGCAGCCTCAGGAGCACGGCCACGGGAGCACCCCGGCATCCCCGGGGGTCCTTTTTGCGGGAGATCCCTGGAGACGGCAGCGGCAGTCACTCCGGGGTGTCCCCAGGGTGCCCGTGGCCAGTAAAAAAAAGATGACGCCTCGAGCTCTGAACATGCGGTGTCCGTCGGGAACTGCCATTGTGCCTGGAGTGAAGATGCTGGAAGACAGGCGGAGGTCGGCACCGCTGGCCAATCAGAAGATGGATTAGCCAGGAAGAAGACAGTGAGATTTGCANATCCCCGGGGGTCCTTTTTGCGGGAGATCCCTGGAGACGGCAGCGGCAGTCACTCCGGGGTGTCCCCAGGGTGCCCGTGGCCAGTAAAATAAAGATGACGCCTCGAGCTCTGAACATGCGGTCTCCGTCGGGAACTGCCATTGTGCCTGGAGTGAAGATGCTGGAAGACAGGCGGAGGTCGGCACCGCTGGCCAATCAGAAGATGGATTAGCCAGGAAGAAGACAGTGAGATTTGCACAAGACCTAGAGGGCTTAAAAGGCCGACCAGAGGCCCTCCCTCTTTTCAGCTTCCTGTCCAGGGGTGAAGCACATGGCTCCTCTCCTCTCGGGTCTCAGACCATGTGGTGTGACTCCANTTTTGTTTTCTGTGTGTCGAGTGTTTGTGTTAAATTTAGGTTCCCATAAGTTGTTCCTTTTTTTCCTATTTTAAACCCCATATAATAAACTGTTCCCCTGCTGCTAATTTTGTTGTTTTCCATCATCTTTATTGTGCACGCCCCTTAGACGATAAAAAGTGGTTCAAACCACCACGCACTCCTCATAACTCTTTTCAAATTTGTTCCTGAATAAGAGATATCTCTTAAGTTCTCACTGCAGACTTCTGCTTATCAAGAACATCAAAAAACATCCCTCTACTCCAGTCGAAAGAAGCAACTATTGTGGGCATACTGTCTGGCATTTTCAGAAAACTCTTATTATGAGATGACGGGAGACAAACATGCCTATTTGTCTTTAGTGAGAAGACTGTTTCTCTTTTTTGACAATAAAGGGACTCTAGGCAGCCATCTTAGACATATTAACACAATTTCAGATGTCTAAATTTGGTTACATGAAATCCACTGTGGTTTGAGAATGTACATATTATTTGCTAACTACTTTTTCTTTCATCAATTTTGAACATCCTGCTGTCTCTAATGGGACCCTTTGGTGTGCTGCAAAGCAAGCAGCCATCTCATTTCTTAGAAGATGCTGTGGGCCTGTCTATGACTGAGCTCATGAGGTGCAGCTTGACCATGGAGGCACAGGATTTTAAGGAAATTAGGGAAGTGATCAAGGGTTTCAGTCTGTCAGGTGGAATGTTTATAGTTTGGTATAATAACTATGATAATTTTAACAGAGTCCTTTGTAACAAAGGAATAATAAGGACATGGAAGAAACATTTCTTAATGGTATTTTGAAAAAAAAAAAGCATAGAAATATCACAGTGTGTGGAAAGCTGTTATAAACTATACAAAACAAATGAAAAATTACCATGTATATCAGATGAACAACCTCTAATGAAGGGGACAGTAGGTAATATTTCTATTTGTCTGACTGGATGAATAAGGTGGTAGAAGACTAGTTGCCAGATATAATTTTACCTGACACCTGTGTTTTGTTATAAAATCACCACTGTGGAAACCAGCTCCCCGTCTGTCAGCCAGATTTTTTTAAAGTTAAATTGAAGTGACTGACTCTGTTGCAGATAGCTGTAGGCTACGTTTCTACTTCCTACTAAAGGATGAGAAGTAGAGCACTCATGGCAAAGCTGCAGACTGATTACATTGGCAAAGCAATTGCTAGATTTTCATTTGTATTTGGCCATTCTTTCCTAAGCAAGTTAAAAGAGTTCATCTGAATTTCAATTTCATTTGGTACTATAGTTTATCTAACTGAAATTGCTGGCTGGAATGAGCAACATTTAATAACTTTTCAATATGTAAATTAAGCAAGCACCTTTTTCCCCCCTGCATTTTTGACCTGGAGATCAAAGAGCAACAGCTTACAAATACCAGCGAGTCATCTACATCTCCATTAATGTGAAGTAAAGTGAAGTAAAGGAAGATGTGTCCTTTTAGGTCTGTTACCATTATTGACAATGAATCCTAATGCACCTCTGATCAAATATATTATTTAATGATAGGATTTCTTTCTAATTTTGGCTCCAATTGTGTTGTGCTCACTTGTTAACTCTGGTATTGATACAAAGTCCTATGCAGTAAGAAGTGGAGTATTTTCATTGGAATTATATGTATCTACAGAGGGAGAGAGAGATTGAGACTGTCATGGCTTCACTGAATTCCCTGAAGTCAGGATGACTTATCTGGCAGATGATGTGCCCATTGACTTTCATAGGCCCTGATAAAGGACAGATTCTTGTGCTGATAGGAAGTAGGTGGCCTCATGTAGACTATTGACTATGAGATCCCACGTTGGTACTTAGGGATTCAAAATGCTCCCAATCTTTGTCTCAATTGTTCCAGATTTCAGATGCTGTGAAGGATCTTTTACAACCTCTTTTTATTAGAACAGGCCTGATAAAAGTATAAAGATATTAATTCTATCCATAAATTCAGAATAACTGTTAGGAAGTAAATGATTTAATCTACACAAATTGTACAATTTAAGTTTTCCTTGAAGTGCTTCCTTCTCCAATGCATTAAAGTGTTAATGTATTAAAGTATTATAGGGTTGCCAGTAGGACTAGGGAAGTTATTCTTCCTTTGTACTTGGCACTGGTTAGGCCACAGCTCGAGTGCTGTGTCCAATTCTGGGCCCCTCAGTTTAAGAAAGATGTTGAGTTGCTGGAATGTGTCCAGAGAAGGGCAACGAGGATGGTGAAGGGGCTGGAGCACAAGCCCTGTGAGGAACGGCTGAGGGAGCTGGGATTGTTCAGCCTGGAGAAGAGGAGGCTCAGGGGTGACCTTATTGCTGTCTATAACTATCTGAAAGGAGGCTGTAGTCAGGTGGGGGTCGGTCTCTTCTCTCAGGCTCCCAGTGACAGGACGAGAGGACACAGTCTTAGGCTGTGTCAGGGGAGGTTTAGGTTGGATATCAAGAGAAACTTTTTCACAGAGAGAATGGTTTACAATTGGAATGGGCTTCCCAGGGAGGTGGTGGAGTCACAGTCCCTGGATGTATTTAAGGATAGGTTGGATGGTGAACTTAGTGACATGGATTAGATGGTTTGGATGTTAGATTAGTTTTGGATAGGTTGTGAAGTTAGGTAAAAGGTTGGACTTGACGATCTTTGTGGTCTTTTTCCAACCTTATTAATTCTGTGTGCAATTCTGTGTGTAAAGAATTATGGATTATGATCTTATTATTCCGTGGTATATAAATTATAGGGAAAAATGCTTAGCGTATTATCAATAAATATTCTGGTTATATTTATTTAGCTCACAATTGTATCTTGTTCTTGGATTCTTCCTAATAGTGGATGACTAAGTACTTATACATATTTACCTCTGCTCCCTGAAGCCTCAAAGAAGATTCTATGTTCCAAGATAACCTGAATATAGCACATGGACTCTTATAGACTGTTATAGACTGTTGGAAGTGCATGAAGAGTGTTGTCCCTCTCCCAACAGCTATTTCCCTAGTTCCTGGGAAATAATGTGTCTGAATTGAATAAACAGTATTTTTTAAAGAAAATTTTACTTGGCTTTTTAAAGTACCAATTAAAAAGAAGTTATAAAAGAAATAGATGCAATAAATAGTCAAAATAATGCATTGGGTAGAAGTTGCTATCTTGGACAAAATTATATTTGAATGACATATAAATGGTCTCCTATGGGATAAGTACTACAAAAATCACACAACAGAATTTCCCAAATAGAGAAGATAGAGATGCCACAGGGATGGTAGAAGCTATCTCATTAATGAAAGAATGACAGCAAGTAAGAAAAAAAAATAGAGATGTTGTTATGCTTGACAATATAATCATCAATAGCAACAGAAAATGCAAAAATGTAAGCATTTTTTAATTTTCATAAATTAATGCTTCTAATGTAAGCATTAGAAGCAGACAGCCTCAAATTAAAAGCTTTTGACAGTAATATAATCCAAGACAGAGAAGGGAGACACCTAGGAACTATAATGTCAGGAAAGTCCCTGAAGCAATGGAGACCACCAAGTTAGGTACAGGTCCAAGGAACAGCAATATTTATAGGCAGTGAAATATTATCAGAACATAATAAAAATTTCCTTTCTTTGGGACTGTTGGTATGTATTGTAATATATAGTGCAATATCTGTATTACTGGCCATATCTCAAGACACCAAATTACCATAAGATACAGACAGATACAAGAATGTTCAGTCTCGTAGGAGTGAGGAGCTAATTTATGAGAAAGGCTAAGTGCTATACATTGGCAAAGAGTAGCTAGTGGGTATCATGTTTTCAACAGACTGTTATGGAAAGATACAGTCGACCATGAGCACAGTCAAATTTCATAGCCTAATAAAAGGAGGAGTAAAAAGAGACAGATGGATGGAATTACGAGAGGGAAAATCTGAAGAAGAGTTCTTGACAGAGAAATTTTTATTTTTTTTTTGGGGGGGGAGGGCAATAATCTCACAAAAGAAGCAATAGAAGCTATACAACAAGGAAAATTTAAATGAAAGTGAAAAACAACCTAGCATATAGTCAATGGAGAACAGTGTGGCAAAGAAATAGATTGACTAATTTAAGAGTCATGTCATTCATGTTTATATTCTAAATTCCACTGACATAAATGATTGTTCTGTGTCAGTCTACAAAATTATTTCTGTAAAAAAGCTAATCACAATTCATTAACAGAATTTATTGCTTGAAGTGGTTTTGTTAAGATTTTGGCAGCTATCTATTACCTTCTATGTTTTTATTGTCAAAAAACCCTTCTAAAATCCCAGAGCAGAAACATGTAAAATGACCAAAATTCACTGTTTCTGCACATGAACTATCCACATCTTTCTGCTGTGACAGATATTCTGTATGTAGTTTTTTGGAGATTGTCTGATCTGTGAGAAAATTAACTCAGAGATTACAAAAATCTACATTGTGACTATTTAAAAGACATTTTCTCTGTTGCTTTTCCACAACAGTCACAGAGCTGTCATGTGCAAGGCATCTGATTGTGAGTCATAAAGACATACTTTGAAAAATAAAATCACGGTTTTGAAGGAGGACTAGCTGAGCCATCAAATCCAGTCCACTTCCAATAATTTCAAACAATGATATAAATGATATTTTGCTTAGGAAAACTCACAAAACATCTGTCCCAGTCTCTTTACTTACTACTCAGAAAGTACTTCCTAAAATTCTATGATAGACTTTTGATTTATGCAACACCTGGATGTACAAAGAAAGCAGTACAATGGAAAAGGGAACACCAGGACATATTTAGTGTGATGTAGTAAATGACTTTCCACTAGAATTATGTAAGGGAAGTACAAGCAAGTTCATTTTGAAGCTTTAAATTTTCCTTGATAAAAAAAAATGCCAGATATCCACAGTTAAGACAGGAACGCATATACTTTAACTAGCAATGTCATTCTCTTTCTTTCTTAGTTCCTTTCATATATTTTCATATTTTGCACAGCAATGAAATATCTTCCTTTTAAAGTTAAAACGGAACTATCCAAATTCACATATAGCAGTTAAAAAATATTGCCAGGAAAAAAATTCGGTCTCGGATTAGTTTTCAAGCTCTCTAAATTTGTGTAGTCCCACAGAGACAGAAAAGGTGTAATGGAGTTGCAATAGCTTACATCAAGTGAGCATTAGCTTCAGGTCTCACAGTTCCCACATTCTGTGCAATGGCACATGTTGCCTCACTTGATGATAGCTCTCCTAGTCTCTCTATTGTGTATAGTATCTAAGAAAGAATGTAAAAAACATATGCTGGGATTGTCTGCTTTATTTGTTTTGAGATAGAGAACTGTATGCAGTCTTCAAGGCTGCCAATGCTTTTGTAGCATCAAAATTCTCAGTAGCAAATCCCTCCTGCTCCATCTTCTCCTGCCATTTCACTCCTCACTGCTACTTAACTTGGAAGGTTGTCTGGAATGGCTGCATGGACACAGTCACAATACCATGTCCCGTGTGGCTGGAAATGGATTCTTAATTGTGTGGCAGAGTTAAAGAAGAAATATCTGAGCAAATCACTATTTTAAAATATAATTATGATACTATACGTGATATTACTAGCCATAATGTTGTGATGTGTGTGTTAACTGGCTGAAATGTTCAAAACAGATATTGTTCTTAAAAACATCCTATTTTCCCCATAATGAATGTTAAAACATTTGTTAAGTAGGAAGGTAGGTGTTAACTGGTTATGCAAAATACTTAACAACTTGTCTGGGGCTTTTTTTTGCTGTTGCTTGAAGAAATATAGACCAGCATGCTTTTCTTGCAGCAGGTAATTATGGCACAAGCTTCTTAAGCAGTGTCTAAGTAGCCAACAAAACTTATCATTGATTGTTATTTCACTTTCTAACAACATTAAATTTTTTTGGAGAAATTTATTTTTAAGTTCTAGATGGTGCCTTAATAAAACATGAAAAGTATGCAAAGTCACATTTTCAGAATAAAATGATGCTTCCTTTGTAATGATGGGTCTCTAAAATTCAAAGGAAGCAAAAATATGGACTACCATCCAGATGGTATATTATAATAATTTTTATGCACTATTCCACAGTATACATGTTAATGCTTGTAAGTTTTCATAACAGTAATAATTAAAAATTTAAACAATAGTACAGAAGACAGTGGACAAAACTGTAACTCCCAGCTAATCACCTCTTGAGATATGGTTAGATTTTACTAGACATCATGACATTGAAATAGATTGCATACTCGAGGGTATGATCTCTATCAAGCATTTTTATGTTAGTAAAATAGAAATACTTAAAATTAGAACTCTGAGATTGTTTTTCCTTTTTGCTATCACAACCTTCCCATTATAGTTATCTACAGTAAATCCTAAAAGTGAATTGTGCTGCCTTAGGAAAACAATTTATCCAGTGATAATGTCCCATCAAGCACAATTGGTTGGCAGCTTTTACGCTATTATTTCAAGGACAGCAAGTTGCCTTATTCTTGATGTGAATGGCATCCAGCCAGGTGCTGTCCTAGACCAAAAAACTACAAATTGGCGTACTGTTTTCTTTCCCTCTCTGTTCTGACCTGGTTAGGAAGAGATGTGGAGAGCAGGCACAGCAGGAATGTAAAATGCTAGGAGTGAGCATCTGAGTGAGCATGGGATTCAGCTCATCAGAAATTTGATGGGACTCTGTGACACAAGGGATAAGAAAATGGGGCATGAAACTATTTAGACTGATTAATTTGGTCGATAATCATCAAAGAATTGCAAAACAATGGCTGTTCCTTGACTTAAGTGAAAGAATCTGTTGGACTTGGTAACATTTTTCATTGTACAAGTAACTACCTGGAGGTTTAAAAACAATAGTAGAATAAGCACTAAGGCAGGATAAAAATAAAAAGGTTTTGGAGAGTGACCTAATTTTCAGATTCAAATCACCTTTAAGGTTAGTGGCTCATGCTGCTGCTTGAGGAAAGGACAAAACTCAGAGCAGAATGAACTCAATGAGCCAGGTCCCATGACTGCTATCTTACAGAATCATATTATTTAGACTTCTAAATTAACTAACAGTAAATTAAATCTATGTTTAAAATAAATAGTAATTTTAGTAAATTAGTGAATGTAGACAATCTATGCATCTTTTCCAGCATGCTAGGTCGTGCAGGAATATCAATCCCCTCCCCCCTATCAAAAAAAAGGTGGAGGGAAAAGAATCAAGTATACTTCAGGATCCTTTAAACAGTGCCCCAAAATTCTATTTTTATTGCAAACCACTGTCTGCCTATAGTTTAGTGCAGTAGCGGTGGATTAGAATCAGTCTCTGCCTGAAATGTTAGAACACTGCTTCTGCTCAACATGTACAACTTTTCAAGGAGACTGGATCTGTGTCTTGCTCACATTTTCAATGGCTCCTGAACATGAAAAGCTAGGCTGTCTGACCCCAAAACAAGAAAAGTTTATTCTTTTCTTCCTTGTGACATTTATAACTTATATATTAAAACCCCATCAAAATAACTCCACAGAAGACTTTCTGTTTGCTGTCAGGGAGATGTAATGGGTTATTCTGGTGTAGACAGCTAAATGCCAGAGTTTGTCTTTGGATCTGCTGGTGACTGAGAACCTGTGACAGAAGTGTTTCTATTCGTGGCACCAATACAAGCATCAAATCCAAAACGTATGCAAAATATCCTCTGCTTTTTCATTCCCAATGACCAGCTATCCAGCTTTTGTAAACTTACCTTCATTGTGTTTGATGCCTTAGGATTTCTTATATTCTTTATATTTCTGGATTTTAGCATAGCTGCATGGTTTCTTACACTTAGGATGGTAGAAAACCTCTTTCTCATGATCTGTGAAATGTTGTTTAATGTTCTTTTTGGGAAAAAACAAGTTCTAGCAAGGACATCCTGTTTGGGATATGAAACTGGAGGAAAATAACAAGAGACAGGGTAGACAAAGCAAGATAGAAGACCCAAAACCCTCTGGAGAAGCTGCAAAGGACAGACCTGCAGCTAAGATGGGGGACAAACGATTTTTGGCTTGGATGTGTCCATTAGATATGACAATTGATTACTATTAAAAAGGGGTATTAATGCTACAGTGGGTGTGCATCTATGTATGTTGTGGACCTGGAAGCTTCCATTAAAAACCAGCTCTTTATCCTTGTTGGGAAAGTTTTGCTCTTATATTAGGCATCATCTTAGAACATAATGGTAAAAATACCTGAAACAATTAGTTTCTTCACTAACTGTATTTTTTTAGTTTAATTTTATTTCTGTTGTTCCATAAGCTCAAATATCTTCCATTATATTTTAAAAATTCAGCATGTTAGCCAGTTTACTAATTTCAGAATCAAAAATGAATTTATATGGAATAATTTGTTCAATTTGATGATCAATTAATTGATAAACTTTCAGATAAATCCTCATGTATCTATGTATAAATGTACTGATGTACATAGTACTGTGAAATACTGTGACTTTATATATTTATATATTTAAATTCAGTGGGGAAAACCTGTCTAAGATACTGTGATATCTCTAAATATCTCTAATATCTCTAACCTGTTAAAAGCACAGTCTTTTGCAGTATCATATTTCAGCAGTGAATTTAAATTCCTTCACCAGAAGGTGCCAGTCTTGGTCCATAAACCCAAGAATCTACTAATTGCATTTCAGTAAATCCTATTACAAGGGTTTCAGTGGAAACTAAAAGCAGAGAGTTCTGGTGTCAAAGAAGGCAGCAGCTAATAAACTCTGAAGGTAGAACACAAAACAAATTCCAGACCAAATATAGTAGTCCATAACATGGCATGAAAAATATTAATTTTTCTTTACTGATTTTTACACTGATATAAAAATAATGTGGTCCCCTTGAAGGAACAGACAGGGGAAGTGGTAGCTTGTAGGTTGCACTTCCACAGGGGTTTTTTCTTTAGCCTATATGCACTTGATTTTCATTTTTATATTTTTTACTTTTATGTTTTAATTGATGTGGAATAACTATGAATCATTATAGCTAGAAGGGTTTTACTTGTTGAAATTGATTTTATTCTTTGAACACCTCATAAGAGACATAGATTCAAAAATCCACAGCAACATGTGTAAAGTGACTTTTCTTCTAAATGCTATAGATCCTCCTCTTATTTTACAAAAGATCAAAGAATAAGCCTAAAGGTAGAAGGTCATAATGTGGCACTCCTGCACACTATTATTGTAGAGCACATACAAATACAGTTTTCATAACATTTTATAGTGACATAGCTTTGACAGCAAGTTTTTACCTTGCCACTAGTTTTCATGCTTTTGCAGGACTCAGACTTCTTTCTTGTCAGTTTTTTTCCTTTCCATGCCACATAAGAGAGCAGTCTGTTTACAGCAAGGCTGTTCTTGCCCCACTATTTCAGTCTAACTGCTCTGCTACCTTAGTGAATCATGTAGTGAAAATACCTAGTTACACAGATAGATGCCTGAAATTTTTTGTGGTTTGGTGTCTCTCACATAGGCTGTCATAGAGTCTGACAAAGGCTGAGAGTTGCAGGATGGAGTAACAGCTTCATCCTGAATTTATGACAGTAATTAAACTATCACAGCTACCACATGTCATTTCCCTGATAAAGAAACAGGAGAACAAGGAACTGTGAGGAGAAGAAAAAAAATTACATTCAGCCTGTTTTCTCAGAAACATCAAATAAATCATGACAAAATAAATCCATTTCTGTACTCCAGCAGTTGAAGAAATGAGATGCTGTGAAAATAGTTTGTAAATATTAATAAAACCCCCCAAACTTCAAAAACGTACCTGAATTCTTAAGAGAAGAAGCACTAGAAGTTGGGCTGGAAAAGAGTGGCGATGAATGAAACGTATTTTCCCCCAGACTTTTGTAAAATCAAGTAATTAAATACTTTTCTGGATAAACATCTTGGGTTAGGTCATTTCACTACTTCCATATGAGACATCTAGAGCAGCAGGTGGCACTTTTCCTTGTTAGTGTTGAACTATTGACCTCGCCATGTTATTAGAAGACATCAAATGTTTGGAGATGGTCTCTCAAATAAGATGAAAAACCTGAAGCCCTCAGAAATCAGATTTATGAAAGGATCTTGAAAATAGCTTGAACAAATTATTTCCTCATATTTTCCCTTTATTTCTTATGCAAATACACAGGTGCATCAGTGCAAATCCCTGGATTTGTTTGTTAATTTGTGCCAACTACTTCTGATGAAAATCTGCTTGCAAATTTTAGTTAAACTTGACAGAGCAGGAAAGGTCCCCAAATCCCCAGACATTTCATGTTAGTAGGTGTCTAGGTAAGGAAGTGAGATCCCATCAACACATGAACAAAGTCAAAGTACAGGAGAAAACATGTATGTATTTCTAGGCAGTACAGAATCAACTTTTCAAGCGGGAGTTTTTTCCTACATGGTAGATGCAAAGTCAATAATGAATATCTTCTTAGTGGAGCTTTTCCTCTTGGTTGAGGTAGTCATAATGGTTCTCACCTCTTCAGAATCTTGGATGTCTAATAAGAAGAGACTTTTGACAGCAGCTTTATTAAAATTCACTTACAAAATAAATCAACCATGATGCACAAATCCATAGGAACCTAAACTTCATTAATTCCACTTTCAATAGAACTATTTGTTTTCTTACCATAATTTCCCTACAGTTTCCCTGAAATTGTGCATTTTTTCCCCCTACTTTTTGAAGCTTTTGTACATTTATTCAAAGTTTATACATCTCCCATAAATTCTGCAGAAATAAAGGATCTGCAAATTAGTCCTTTTGTTTTGCTGTTTACCCTTGATTTCAACAGGACACCTAAGGAAGGAAGATACTACTATTTGCCAGACAAGAGATGGGCTTCAGTGCTCCAAACTTTGTGCATTTACAGTGGAGACATCCACATCTGAGCTAATTATCTAAACTCCTTTTATAGTTACTGCAAACAAATAAGTACTTCCAAACTGTGATTCATCTCCTCCCAAGGTTGACATCTAAAACAGGCCAGATGAATCACCCTCTAGAAGCACTTTTATTCTCCTCTGACTATAAAGGCAGTTTGAATAACTATCTTGCATACAGATCTCTGCTGTTGCAGAAGTCTAGAGTTAGGCAATGTGACTTGGTTTGACACGTCTAATCCTGATCTGCATTATGCCAATATTAGCTGTACCTAACCTGGAAGTAATGGCACAGAGCAATGTTATGGATCTTAAAAATACTTAGCTGTCATAGCTACCTTTTTTAAAGAGAATTTCGGCTCTAAACATTCACGACTAAAGAAACAGCACTTTTTTTTTTTATTTTTAGAATGAAAATTATTTATCCTACAAGGAATGATATTTCCTCTCTGAAGTAATAATCAGTTAATTGGGCATTGGACCCTACATTTGAAATACTTTCATTTTTTCACTGTATTTCACCTATAAAGAGAAGTTCACTATCTAGATAATAGAGATTCCCGTATAAAAAACCATATAAGCATTATTTTTGGTCCATCTAAAAAAGTATCATTAAATGCCACTGCAACTCAGGTAAACAACCTATTTCCAAGTGCTTAAGTTTCAGTAAAAATTGTAAACTGTTGCCTTCCATTTAGCTCTCCAAATGCCCATTTCACAGCAGTAAGCAAGCAGATGGTTCTGTTCTCTTTCTACAACAACATTCATTTTCTGGTTTTATCTGCCATGTTTTTTGACTTAAGCTTAAACTCTAATGCAAAGCATTGCACATATTTAAAGGTCTAGTCACTAGTACTTTTTTATTATTTTGGCTTTGCTTTCAGTGATTGTCTTTGATTTACTTGTCTTTTATACATTTAAGTTAATTTTTATTTTTTGTACCTTTGAGTTTCAGAGCACGCCCTGGTATTAAAGAAATTGTAACATGATGAGAATAATATGACAAGTATTTGAGACAATGTTCACATAGGGATTCTTTCTTCTCCTTGCTAAATGTAGCTTGGAGAAGAGGATGTGACAGTGTCTCTTAAAACTTTTTGCATCATACAGCTTAGTTTCATGCCAGAATAATGAATCAGTACATCTTTGGTCTCCTAAGACCGATAAACAGGCATATTTTACAAGAATCTGCCTTTAACCTGAACATACAAATTTCTGAATCTCCTTCTTTCAATCTGCCAGATTCCCACGAACTGAGAGCGTGAATGTAGACAGGAAACAAAATCTGTGTTTTATGTGAAGAATAAAGAAATTACAAGACTGAGCATGATTCTGTGGTGCAATACATGTGAGCAGACAGAAAAAGCAGCAGATGTGTGAGCATCTCATTAGGAGACCATCCTTCAAACACTCTGCTTAAACACATTAACCTGAATATCATTGTGCATAATCCCATTGACAGGCATATACCTCCTGCATCATTATAATTTCAAATAATTTCACCGCAAACAAAGCAACTTACACAAGCAAAGTGTATCAATAGAAACTGATATTGCAGTAGATTTACCTCATTTAATCTCTGTACAGAGGATGACAGTCTCAGGTTCACACATTCTAACAGTGGTAAAGAGTCCAAGATCTGGGTTCCTGTAAGCCTTTGGCACTATGGCCTGGTTGTAGTAAGATCCAGATTCTGTCACCGGGTTTGCTAGAGGTGCACTCTATGCTGTGTCAAGCAATCACATGAGTCGTATTCGCTGATTAGGACTTAGAGATTTCACAAAGGTGATACTCTCAGTTTTTCAAGTGGAGGATGCCTTGTGCCTAGCACACAGGTACAGGAAAAAAAAAGAGCCTGAAATTTTCTCACTGACACATTCATCCTTTCTCTCCACATATGTCAGATTTATTTAATGATTGTTAGTGTCTGCCAAGTCCCATAGCCTGACAGAAGTGAAGCTTCTGCTACTTGTCCCTGGGTCTACCCAGTAGTGTTTCCAACAGAAACACGTGCGCACAGTGGATATATACATATACATGCAGCTGGCAGCACAGACCAACACAGAAAGAAAATGCAGCTCTCACATGAAAACAGATAATACCAATGGACCGATCTCTCTCCACTCTCTGGCTGAGTAAGTCCAATATTGGGAAAATATGTATAAACACATACAGTGTAGATCCCTCCAGCAGCTGCACTTAGACACTCAATCTGCCCAGTATCAGTGTCTGAATTCCAGTTTCCCCAGTGGCTGGCACCTGCACACAGAAGGCTACAAGGCTGCAACCCCAGTCTTGTTGCTGGCAGAGACCAGACATCTTTGCTCACAGCAGCACAGACACACACGTGGATGACCTGAGCAGCTGGGCTCGAACACTGGCACTTCCCCAGTAGGAATGCCCTAACCACCCCTGACTCATGCACACATGCATAAATGATCTTGCAATCAATCCCCGACCTCACAAACTCTGGAAGCTAGCTGGGACCTTCTGTCCCCTCCAGTAGCCAGCCCACAGACCTTCTGGTCCCTCCAGGATCCAGCTTAGATATCTGACTCCAAAACACTTTTCTTACTGGCTAGTCCTGCTTGCACTCAGACCCCAATCAGAAATGCGAATTCTCTCTGTGTGAATAGAGAGAACCTCACCAAGAAAAGAGTCAGAAATTGAATTTAATGAGAAGACAAGACAGACCATGTTGATCAGGTAAATGACATGGCTAGACTAGCATGCTGACCAGCAATCTGTTTATAGACAGATCTTTTATGTCCTTTTTGTTCTGTCGTCTCACTCTTTCTCTGTGCCACTTGACTTTAATCCCTCCTGTTCCCTACTTTTTGTTTCTCTCTCAAGCATCCCATAATAAGTCTTGCTTGTTTATGTGCCTAACAATATTATTCAGTTGTTTGGTTTTTTTTTTTTTTTTAATCAGAATATTTAAAAAACCCCAAACCAACAGATTAAAAACTGTACTCCAGAGCTGTCAGAGTAGGATTAATTCAAATTTCTTCCATTTTGTTCATCCTTTCTTCTCTGGCTGGCAGATATAGCAAAAACATGAAAGCCTTTAGTAGCATTTCAAAGCTTAAGTCACAACAAAATATAGGAAACTAAAGCGCTCCAGCCACCCAAAGAAAAATTCCACACATTTAAGGAGATAAGTGCCACTATTGGCTGTGATACACACAGTGATGCAGGATCTGTTGCACGGTTATTTGCTTCACTCAGGTTTCCTGTAAGGGCTGGGTTCACATCACATAAAAAGTATAGTGTCAGGCACAGATGTACACTTCCTGAACAACAGAACAGAACGGAACAGAACAGACAGCCTTTAACAGAAAGAGTAGCATTGCTAAAGCTGTGTGACATTCAAAGCCACAATTACAGGTTGACAAATCTTCTGAAGAAAGAGCGAGAGTGTCATGTGTCTACCTTCATCTAACATCAGGTACAGTCTAGGTGAGAGACAATAAGTCCTGATAACGTGACAGTGAAATAGGAAAACAAAGAATTACAGAAGGGAAAGGTTAACCTTTGCATGAAGCATTAAACTGAAGGTCTGTGGCACTCCGCACTCATACTGCACTCTGACCTTGGAGAAGGTTAACCCAGACATTTTTTATGTTCAGGTTTCACAGTTCAGTGTTGAGCATTTGTAGTCAAAGAAGCATGTCACTGACATGATTCTAATCAAAGAAAAAAAAAAGTTGAAATTTTTAAATACAATCAGAAGAGAGCGAGCTAACTTATGCTTGAATTTCCATGACTATTGTCATTTTTGTTAGAAACTGCTCTGGATACCACCACCACATGTTCTCGATTGTAAAATAAATTTATTCTCTATTTTAGTAGTTAAAAACAATGAGCAGTGACAGTCTGCTGGCATGCATTCTAAAAGAGGTCAGCAGATATATCTATTTTAGTGATAGGAGCTTTACATTCAATTTGAAAAGCATAAGCGGTAAGAAAATATGCCATAATTACCTTGAAAAATTACCATATTTCTCTAAGACCAGATGCACCCATAAGACACCAAGATCTCAACTGTAAGGGTGATTACTTAAACCGGTGAATGTTTTCAAACTTGCAATAGTTCAGCTAAAGTTGTTTGAACATTAAAAACTTATCCATAACTACTTAATGATAGCAGCATAAATTATACTGATTATAAGACACAGACCTTTAAGTTAACAGAAGCACAACATGAGGAGTGCCTAGAAGGACATTATGCAGGTAAGAATTGATGGATGGTCCTGTACATAGAGTTTTCTGATGGATGAGCTCAGGGGCATGCTAAGTCACCTACACATGTGCACAGTACTAAGTTGCTGCCAGAGATTTAATTTCTGCTAATTGCTTTCCTTTTCCTCATTGGATATGCCATGCTCCAGGCTGTCTTTCACACAGGTACCACATGAAGAAATGGGAGGTAGAGGCCCAGCAAACATCCTTAATCTATGACTGGACAAGTAGCAAATTGTGAGAACAGAGATAGATGTTTAATGACATCTTTCAGTCTGTAAATCCCCCTGAATTTACAAGTGTACACTTCTTTTACCTTATTGCTGTAAATCAGCTTGATCCTCAATGTTGAGAAACTAGTGAAGGCTTGTTGCTCTTATGCTTATGCTTACAGTCCTAGCATAATTGTGTCTTTCAGAAAACTACATCTATTACATTTTGCTGTGCTCTTCTTATTCAGTTTATTGAGGTACCTGGAAACCTCTGCAGAAATGACCGGATAAGCGTTGTCTCGCTGTAAAATTACAGTCATTTTAGAGCACAAAAAGCAACCAGCTAACACTTACATTAATGTAACCGTATTAATTACAGGAGACTAATTTAGTGTTAAAGATATTGTTCACACTTCAAAGATATTCTTTGACATATCACATGCTTTTTAAATTGTTGCATTATAATTACATATTACTATTGGATTTGTGGTTAATTCTATTTGTCTATGTCTTATAACATTAACTTTTGGGAATGAATGAATAATTTCTTTTGGAAGGACCAAATTTAGACGGAGACCACTTATTTTCTTCTGAAATAATCAGAACTTCCTTGTTTAGGACAAATCACAGCTTTCCGTGTATAAGGCATGTAGGAGTGGGGCTAAACAGCACTTAGCAGCAAAATAAGGCACAAAAATTTCAGTCAGCTACAGTGCTTTTTTGGCCATTGTCTAAGTGAGCGTCTCCACCACTGATTTTCCCATATGATTTTGTACATGTAGCTTGGATAATGGGTAAAAGCAATTTTTCTATGTACCATGTAGCATTTGCTGTAATGTGACTCATCAGTCTACTGTGCAGAGCAATGATAACTCAACCAGGTTGATGTTTTTAAAGCTAATGAGCCACTGATTGCTATATAAGTGACTGAAGCTAAAAGGATATGCTCTCTTCCAGTGATTTATAGTGATGAATTAATTAATATGATGCTAAATTCCATCTTCACTGAAATATGTGCCTTTCCTGCTGGCATCATAACACTGAGCAACTGCAGAAAGAACTGTACACTGAATATGAATGAAGCTTTGATAGTGGTATGCCAATGTTCAAATGATACCCTCTGAGTGTGTTCATACTTATAATTTAAATGCAAAAGTGAACAAAAATACTAGAAGGTGAAAACTGGTAACAGAAGTCTGTGTAAATGAAATCAGAGAATCACAGAACATGCTGAGTTGGAAGGGACCCACTAGGATCATTGAGTCCAACTCCTAACCTGGCACAGGACAATACCCAAGATTCATACCACATGCCTGAGAGTATTGTCCAAATACCTCTTGAACTCTGTCAGGCTTGATGTTGCGACCACCCTCCTAGGGAACCTATTTCAGCGTCCAACCACTCGCTGGGTGTGTCTTGTGTCCATGTAATTTAAGTATATTTCAAAGGGCACAGGGCCTAAGGTGGAGCCGTGTGGAAGCTCACGAGTGACAGGTTGCCAGTCAGATATTACCCGGATCACTATTATGCTCTGTGCTTGACCTTTGAGCCAGTGCTCACTCACTGCATGATGTGTTTATCCAGCTGTGTGCTGGACATTTGTCCAGAAGAATCCTGTGAGAGGCAGTATCAAAAGTCTTACTGAAATCCAAAAACATTACATCATCGGGCTTCCCTTGATCAACTAGGTGGGTTAGCTTATCATAAAAGGAAATCAGGTTGGACAATCAGAACTTTCCTGTCATGAAGCCATGGGGGTCTGTGACTGTTGATTACATTGTCTTTCAGGTGTTTTTCAATATTTCACAGAATAATCTTCTCCATAACTTTACCAGGCACTGAAGCGAGACCTGACAGGCCTGTAGTGTCCAGGGTCTTCCTTCTTGCCCTTCTTGAAAATCGGGACAACAATTGTGAACTTCCAGTTGGCTGGGACTTCTCCAGATTCCCAAGACGGCTCAATAATCCCCTCCTCTTCCCTCCCCTTCCTTTCCCTTCATAAAAATCCCTTCATTAAAATACCGATAATTTATTCCCATATTAGTGCTACATCATTCCCAGCTTTACAAATTGCTAAATGAAATATAATGTGAAACTAAGTATATACAGATAGACAACAAGTCAAAAATACTCAAAAGACATTAATAATATACATTCCTAGCACTGGGAATAATTTTTAAAATATTTGGAAGAGGAAGGGATACTATAATATTTATCTTTTGCAATCATTTTTGGGTTGTTTTTTTTTTTTTTTCAGTAAGGAGACACTTTTCTGAAGAGATTATAAAGATACATCAGATAGGTCATCAATAAATTTTTATATTCCCAGTATGGTTCTCAAAAGATAGGTGTTTTTCATAACTCTAAGCTGATATTTATATTATATTACTAATTTGATAAATTCATTCTTCTAGCACATCACTCTGAGAAATGCCAAAATATCACAGGAAACAGGGAAAAACACACAGTAGTTATTGTGGAGTTTCCTGTTAGCTATACAACTCTGCAAATTTCTCAATTTCTTTATTATTATTATTTTATTGCACTTGAAAAGTACATTTACATTATTTAGCTATAATAATCAAGAATATATTGCCATGAGCTGCTCAGTTTTAAGCATCTGATTAAGGTGGTTCTGTTCTTTTCTCATCTGATTATAAGATTAACTAGAACATTACAGATGGTGGTATTTTTCAAAGAGAACTTGATAGCATCTGGGTGAAATTTGGTATCCTTTATTGAAGCCATTCTAAGCAAAAATATCAGGAACAATCATATGGAATTATTTCATCAAAATTATCTCATAATTTTATTTTGAGTTCTAAAGCTAAAAGAATTTTCTTTCTGTAGCTATTGGTTCTGATTATGGAAAATTAGATAAAAATTAAGCATTTACAATCTGATTGTTATGGTTTAAAACAGATGAGCAATACAAAAATGTTGACAAATTTAACAGATTTTGGAGATTTTCAGCAATTCTATTTAAGAACTGAGGCCTATATATCAAATCTCCTGTTTCTAGGAGGAATATTCAAAATTTTGGAGACCTTTAAGCTTTTTCTTTCATTCTTTCCATTAAAATATTTGTTAGCAGAAACAGAATTTGTGGAGAAAGATACATTAAGCACACACATTTCTATATTTAGGAAATACCTACCTCATAACAAAAATTTAAGCAAGTAAATTGTCATATATACATGAATATCCACACACTCCCTCTTGTTTCAGCAAATAGAAAATCTTTCTGATTCAATAGTGCTCTACATTGGGAACAGAGTGGAAAGTCTGCTGGAACACATTGCATGCAATGTGAAGCAAAAAATCATTTGGTAGATATCCCATGACCTTGAACACTATTGTGGCTGAAAGAATGCTTCAGCCAGTGTAGTCTTCTTAAGAAGTAGCCATTTTAAGATAATTTTAACAGAAGCTTCTTTTTACTCCATCTTTTCAATGATGAAAAAAAAAATCAAACTCATTGAATAAAGATGCAGCCACAAAATGCCAAGTAGTTAATTGTTCCTTAATGTGCATTAATTAAATATTAATCTTATTATTTAGCTCACCGAAAAGCTGGTAAACTTAAGTTACTTAACATTCTGTAATATAGTTTAGCTTAATTCCTTCCCTCGTCTCTCTTTTAAGATAAGTCATTAGGATTTTTTTTTCATGTAAAACACTCAACTTGAAAAGGGATTACAATAATTAAATTACAATATAAAAACAGAAAAAATAAATTGGACTGCCAGGAAGCTAGCAAAAACTTTTTTAATTCTTAATTCTTCCCCCCTCCCAGTACCCCTTTAATATTTTTCATTTTTCCCCTAATAAGTTATCCTCTGAATTTTTTCCAAGACCTTTGTCATTTTGTTTGTGTGATAAAAATAGACAAAATAATCCCTATTATTTTTTACCAAAAGCCTGTTCATTAATGCATCTATTCAAGTCTATTAATATTTGACTGTGCAAATTTGTCCCCTGAAGCTTTTTCAGTTCTGCAGCCTCAGTTTGCAATTCATTTGAACTACAGAGAATAGAAGATAGCTCACAAAGGTCAGGTATATGAATGCAATACATAAATATCAGGTATTAGCATTCCTTTGAGTGCTGATCTGGCTGGGATGGAGTTAACTTTCCAAAACAGTGCTGTGCTTTGCATTAGTGGCTAAATCAGAGTCAATTATGCACCAGGGGTTCGGCTATTGCTGAGTGGGGCTCTCACAGCACCAAGGCTTTCTCTGTAACCCCAGCCATGATGGCCAGTAAGCTGGATATGTTGAAGAGTCTGGGAGGTGACACAGCTGGTAGAGCTGACTCAAACTGACCTATGGTGTATCCTGAATCATATGATGTCTCACTAGGCAATAAAAGTTGAGAGAAATGAGGAGGAGTGAGAGAATTTGAGGGATTGGCATTTGACATCCAAGGAACCGATATGTGTGCTCAGGATCTGCTTTCCAGGACTAGTTGATGTAATGTTTTTGAACTTCAGTAAGACTTTTGATACTGTCTCTCACAGGATTCTTCTGGACAAAATGTCCAGCACACAGCTGGATAAATACATCATGCAGTGGGTTGAGCACAGAGGGTAATAATGAATGGGGTAATATCTGACTGGCAACCTGTCACTAGTGAGCTTCCACCTGGCTCCATCTTACGCTCTGTGCCCTTTGACATATTCATAAATTACTTGGAAGAGGCACTAATCAAGTGGGAGGAGCTGTTGAGTCTCTCAGAGGAAGGGAGGCCCTGCAGAGAGACCCTGATAGTTTAGAGACCTGGGCAATCACCAACCACAGGAAGTTCAACAAGGGGAAATATCGGATCTGACACCTGGGATGGGACAACCCTGGCTGCTCATAAAGACCGAGGAATGAGATGCTGGAGAGCAGTGCCGCAGAAAGAGACCTAAGGGTCCTGGTTGTTGGCAAGTTGAACACGAATCAGCAGTGCCCTGGCAGCCAGGAGGCCCAACCATGTCCTAGGAGACATCAGGCAAAGCTTAGCCAGCTGTTTAAGAGAGGTGATTGTCCTTCTCTGCTCTGCGTTGATGTGGCCTCACCTTGAATATTGTAGCAGTTTTCATCACTGCAATATAAGAAAGATATTGAGCTATTAGAGAGTGTCTAAAGAACGGTAATGAAGATGATGAAGGACCTAGAGGTGAAGCCATATGATAAGTAGATGAGATTGCTTGATCTGTTAAGCCTGGAGAAGAGGAGACTGAGGGGAGACTTCATTGCAGGCCACAACTTCCTTATGAGGGTAAGAGGAGGTGCAGATACTAATTTCTTCTCTGTGGCGACCAGTGATAGAATTGAAGCAATAGCCTGAAGTTGTGTCAGGGGAGGTTTAAGTCCGGTATTAGAAATAAGCTCTTCACACAGAGAGTGGTTGGGCACTGGAACAGGTTCCCTAGGGGGGTGGTGACAGCAACAAGCCTGACAGAATCCGAGAGATGTCTAGACAATACTCTCAGGCATGTTGTATGAATCTTGGAGATCGTCCTGTGCTAGGGTAGGAGTTGGACTCGATGATCCTAGTGGGTCCCTTCCAACTCAGCATATTCTGTGTTTCTCTGATGTCTGGACATCTTCCCATCAATAAGACTTAGTGAACAAATTCCTTTTTTACATTTGTTTCTACACACAGCTTTTACTTTGCTTAATAAACCATCTTATCTCACCCCATGAGTTTATTTCATGTTATTTTCTCCCCTTGTTCTATTGATGAGGGCAAATGAGAGAGCAGCTGGATAGGGGTCTGATGGGCAGCCAAGGTCAACTCACAACTCTTGAAAAGAAAGAGTTTCCTGAAAAGATAACCTGTGAACCTACCAAAGTCTGCCAAATACATTATTTCAATGTACTTATTCTGAAATTCTCATGAGTTCTATGCAAAGTCTGCCCCATGGGTATCACTAACCTTTTGAACTGTGCCTGGATAGAATATCAACTTACAAATAAAAGAAATATAAATCAAAACTAGTGAGTTGAAAGCTTCTTTTCTTAAGGAGTAAAAACTAATTTTTGCACAAATTAGAAACAGGGAATTTCACTGGAGATTTCAATAGATGCATCTGGTCAAAACCAATTATTAACATAAATCAAAATAAGCTGGATTTTGATCACATCGTGGTTAAACAAAATGAAGAAATTCACTGGCATTGAAATTTCATGGGATTTATAGTGAACATGTAAAGAGATACAAAGAGCACTAAATGAGATTAGCTTTACGATCTTTGCAAGTGTCAAGTTAATTTTAAAAGAAAACCAATCTGGGATAAATTTGTCTCTAACAGGATTGCAAAAGGATTGGAATAGATGTCTAAGCCTTAAATTATAGAACCACATCAGATTTTGGTTCAGATTTTCAATTTAAAAGAGTCAAACTGTATTTATTTTTAAGGGATAAATCCATATAAGTATTTTTTGTGCAACCTGGTTAAAACATGACTTTTAACAGTACTGCAAAAGCTATTTTTTTTTTTAAAAAGAGGACTAATTGAAAACAGGCTTTTTTTTTTTTTTTTTTTTTCTTTCTTTCCAAAACTCTGAATCTTTAAAGGATCTGCACATTTTGAAAATGTAATCAAAGTGTTAAACAGAGATCTCTCTTCTTTTTTTGTCCCTTCTCTATTATGGGAAGCAATGTTAGCCAAAAGATGTTCTTAACCATCTGTGGTAGTGAAGCATCTGTTAGTGTCTTAGGTACAAGTAAGCAATATGTCAGTTATGATACCACAGTTCTTGCATAAAACTGCTGAAGTACTGTCAGTCCTAATTCTTCAAAAAACAACAACAACAAAACGAACAAAACAAAAAAATACTGCAAAACATGTTGCTGGCTTATTTAAAAAAAATGATCAGCAACTCTCTATAACAGAGTATAAACCGTACAGATAATCTAATTATCTTCCTTTAAAATAGCCTTTTAATACTTTACAAACATATTGTCGTGAATAGAAGGCAAGCATTACCAAAAATCTGATGAAACGGTCTTTGAAAAACTCAAGTAATTTCAGTTTCTTTAAATACCGGCACACTTTATGTGGTGGAAAGGTTCGACGTTTTTCAGTAGACTGACTGATAACATGGGGTACTCCAAAAGGCAGTGAACTTTGTTGTGGAGGGTGACTGCAATGCATAAAGTCCTTAGCTACTAAGATTTTACAGGCAAACAAAAAAAAACAAACCAACAAACTCAACCCCAAACCCCCAACAAAATTCCAGCAGCCTTTGAGTTACTTTGTGCCTTCTCATCCCTTGGGCAGGGAGTATGTGTGTTTTCCTGACTTGTGCCTGTTGTGTTCAGCTCTCCTAAAAGACATAATTTTATATCCAGTATAAATTACCAAGTAAACATTGTGGTATATTCATGATGACGAAACTGAAAAGGACTTCTAGCCTGTTCCTTCATTGGTGAGGGCATTACCACAGGTAGACTGATAAACTGCAAACTGATAGCTTACTGAACATTTTGTCCAGCTGCCTAAGGGCTAGAACTGTTTCAATATTTTTCACATGCAGCTAAGTATTTTCCTGCAGCAATTGTAAACTAACATGTTGAATTTAGATCTTTTATGAGTCCCTAGTACAAACACTGTTTCCATTACGTATCACCCATTAGCCTGAGGAGCTAAAATTCGCTGTGTTTTCACAAGGTTTGAGATAAAGCAGAAAAATCCTCCAGAAAAGTTGACTAAGAACATGAAAATTACTAGTCTGATCTCTAAGCAGGCCTAAGCTTGTGTTTCAGTCTCTGTCTCCCATCAGTGTTTTTGAAATCCCCACAAAACTTATTTAGCTGACTTTGTTTTTCCTACACTGAGTCAGGAGCTCTATCACTTTACGTCACCATTTGTTCCTTCCACACTGCTTTCCAAGGCACTGAACCCGAAACTTTACATTCTGACATGACCATAACTAATTTCCATTCTCCACCTCTAAACACTAAGAAAGTGCAATTTTTTATTTCAAGCTCTAGTTGAATTTTATTTTTCAAAAATCTTAGAACAAGTTATCTTGAAAGAGTAACATATTTTCATATTATTTATGTTGAAAATATGTTTCTCCAAATTTTTTTGTTGAGGGGTTTCCTAATTTGACACAGCAGGAAGATGATGAGCTATGCCACAAAATACCAGTTTCACACAATTATATTATTCACTATTTTTCATCCCCTTTTTCTGGTTTTCTTTTGCACAGTATCCTCTACTGCATCACCATGCAGTGATGGTCTATATCAGTTATCACGGGAATACAAGACATAAAACATATTTTTGTTTTATTTTTGCACTTTATGGATGATAAAATGTATGTGAATCTGTGGCCCACAAAGTTGCAAAGGTACTCTAGAGTTTTGGAAAAGCCAGTGGATTGTAAGCATGTGAGAAAGTGTTCTGTAATAAAGGGGATCTCACTGGCTCACACTTACACTATATTTCTCTACTAGGCCATGTGACAAAAGTTCTCCGATGAGATTTATGAGCTCAGGAAAATAACATTTATTAAACTATTACTGTGGTTTAGTATTTCAAGCACTTAAAAAAAAAGGAACTTATTGACAGAATAGGGTTTTTTCTTAAATTCATTATAAGAGAGATAATAATCTTAATATATCTCATGCGCTTAAAACTTACTCTTGTAAATCGAATAAATATACTTTCCCATGTCTTGAAAAAATATTATAGTTTTGATAAATATCACAGTTTAAAAAATGAGGCTAATATTTAAAATAACGATTTTGGTTTTAGAAGTTAAATCTTTATAATCTTTTCCTTATAGCATACTGAAATTTCATACTGAAAAAAGTGTTAATTTTTCTTGTTTCTAACTGTTCAGAACAAACATAAAGAGTTGCCAACATAAAAAGCTATAAATAAGTAGTGATATTCTTATTCTATGTATTAACTGCCAGAAGAAGGACAATATTTTCTGTAAACGAATCTGCTGTGATCCAGTCTACAGAATCTGGCTTTACTATTAGCCAAAATTAAGTCTTTGTATTATATTAAAATATATATTTTGAGTTTGTTTAATTTTTTTAATCTTAGTCTTTGCCAAAAAGAACAGGATCAGCCAATTAGTTGGTTGCCGTCTTGAGGCTCTGGTTGGTTGAATAGAAATATTTCTGTAATGAAATGGTCCACTTGAAAAATAAATTACAAAAGCTTAAAATATAACAAAGTAATGCTGTAACCAAACATATTTTTATGCTTAAGTCCTTATAGAACCTGAGGCATACTTTCTGTCAACAAGGGAGTGAAAATTAATCTTTGAACAGGAGAAGAAGCATGCAGTAGTGCATGTCTTTTTTAGATATTTCTATTTTCTATAACAGTTCTTAGGAAACATACCCACATTTTGAGGGTACAGAGATCAGGTAGCAAAATGACCTATTAAAATTTGCACAAGCTTTGTTTACAGAACACGTAGTTCTGAGTTCAAATGCCATCAATATTCTATTAACTTATGTCCTGAAGCAAAATGAACTAAAATGTAGATTCAAATAACAATCATTAATCTGCCACATATTCTGTCACTAGAAAAAATTGTCATTGCTACTTTTTGTTTACCTTTGTGTAATAATCAGAAAAAAAGGTGATACTTCTATGAGTCCTTGGGGCGTTTCATTTCTTTTTTTGAATACCTCATTTTTATGCATATGTCAAATTTATAAAATGTGAACTTTTAATTTAATAAGCAAAGGAAGTGCATCGAAGTGCAATTGATCTTCTTAAGCAAATCTTTATGCCTTTCTTCCCTGGTTGTACTATATTTCCAGCAGTAAGGGAAAAGAAAGAAATGCAAGATGAATTAACAGATTAAACCATAAATGACAAATTAGACTGTGCAAAACCAAATCATGGACTGTCTTATACAAAACCACATCTTTCCAGAGTACCTAATCCAAAATTGAACACAGCAGCTTCAGTTTGTAATGGAAGCACTATGTTTTTCCCATCCTGGAATTTCAGCCTTTTCTACTCCATTCTTTTGCAAGTTCTAAAGAAGAGACTGGAATGGGAAATGAAAGTTCAGAATACGATTAAAATCAACACAGCTTTACAACCACGAATATCTAGGCAGTGTCTCCAGAGAGCTACCAACCTCATGCAAGCATTTGGGACAAAAGTTTCAAACTGACCAAAGTGCCTGTATGTGGTACAACAAGAGAGTTGTTGTTATACAAGTGTCATGAAAATTAAAGACATTTATAAGCCATACCAAAAGAAATGTACCAAAAAGATCAAACTTCATATTATTTTGTGTGCACGAGGAACTGGAAACTGTATGAGGAGCTGATGCTGTATGAGGATCAGCTGTGCAGTCACTTGGCTTGTTCAGCCTAGAGAAGAGAATACTGAGGAAAGATGCCATCACAGCCTAGAGCTTCCTCACAAGAGGAAGCAGAGGGGCAGACACTGGTCCCTTCTCTCTGGTGAACAGAGACAGGACCCAAGGGAATAACACTGAACTGTGACAGGGTAGATTTAGGTTAGATATCAGGAAAAGGTTCTTTACTTGGAGGATGGTCAGGCACTGCAACTGGCTCCACGGGGAAGTTCCGATGGCACCAAATGGGCCATAATTCAAGAAGTGCTCATACAGTGCTTTCAGGCACACTGTGTGACTCTTTGGGCTGTCCTTTGCAGGGGGCCAGGTATTGGACTTTGATGAGTCTCTTCAACTTAGGACATTCTGTGATTCTACAAAACAATTTTAGGGCAAATAAAGCAGGAATGAAGAATACTTCTGGGAAAATTTTACAGAAATTAAAAGATGATATAGATACTGCCGAGTGAAGTAAATTTAGAAAAGTTAAAAATCATATACACATTCTTTAGATTCCTTAAAGGATTTGCAGGCAGGCATTATAAAATGAGAAAGTATTAAATACAGAAGGCAACTCATATTGGTCTGAAATTCTCAGGGCCACAGATCACTGCTGTCTGGAAAGATACTTCAGAGCAATGAGCAATCAGCACACACTTGCCTTTGATTCTTCTCATTTCTCAAGCACTTTCTGTTCTGTTGAATATAGGCAATATTTTCTATTTTGATATAGTCAAAAATATTCTCCACTGGAGTGATATTTCTAGACCAAGACAGACAAATGAGCACCTGCTTGTACTGCTACCTCTTTACTCTTTCTGAGGTGACTGGAGCTTTCAACTGATATTCCACACTGCATTCTTTCTTTCCTTTGACATTATTAATTCATTTGCTGCTTTCCTAATGATCAAAACACACACTTGCATTTAAAATCCTGACCCAGCATTTTCTAGGTTGAGAAGAATATTTCAGGCTTTCGGAAATATTCTATTATTTCTAAAAATTTTTTGCAGTACCCAAACCAACCTATCCAATAGAGGTGAAATTCAGATTTTCGTAGTATGGTTGGCTACTACCTTTTATGAGTGGAAATTGCACCATGAAAATTGCTGTGTCTTACTGATCAGCATCAAAAGCAAAACAGAAAAATCTGAGCATCAGAGTGGCCCAGCTTTTCAGTTTACTGTAACATTGACTCTGCACAGAGTTGTTACTTTTCCAGCAGTTAAGTATTTCTCTTATCTTTGCTATTCCAAGTAATTGAAATACAAATTTAAGTTGCTGTAACTCTACATTAAGGAAATGATTGTGCAGAGGAATAGTACCAGGACTGAGGGAATGTCACCTCTGAGTGTGCAATTCTATCCTCCACGGAAAATGCCTTTGGCTCCAGGATTTGCTCCACAGATAATGTCCAGGTCTTTGTCATTGTATTTTAACTAATCTGGACATTTGGAAGTCTGTTGGCAGACTCTATTGGACTCTTTCAGTTAATGTTTCTGTCCAAATTATTACTTGTCATGAATGGACATGTGTTTTTTTCTCTTTCCAAAAGGTTTCAATGGTTTGAAGTAATTGTCTGCTCACCAAGGTCATCTAAACAAGAATACATCACCTGTGCTGCTAACAGCTGTGCACACCTTAGGAATTTATATATTTAAAATGTATAAACATATCTAAATGCCATTTTTATAAGATAACACTAGAATATTCCATTCAAGTTAAATAAGCATATTCCCCAAAATATTAAAGACTGTGTTCTTCCAGTGGTAATCACATATCATACACTGCATTTTTGTGGTGAAACTTCACATAGGTACAAAGTAATGTAAGTGGTTATTGTTACAAAGTTGATGTTGTCTTGTGATAACAAAATACTCAGAACAGGAGATAGAAGTAGAGAGAGAGACAGGATTTTGTATACAGCACTATTCTACTGCAGCACTAAATGTGTTTAGGATTACTACTATATTTTGCTTGTGCTCATAGTATTGCATTTATCTATGTTTGAAGGTTTATTAAAGTCTTCATAAAAAAGATTCTTTTCTTTCTCTTTTTGATATTACAAAGCATCTGGTGTATTGTCTGGAAAAAAACAAGACAGATTGACTGGAATCTAATTTTTTAGATATAGAGCAACAGTATGTGAATTCAATTCTTGGATATTGGTAGGCACATGCTGTAACAGTGATATAAACCTGGGCCTTTTATATCAAACACAGTTTTATGCTTTTTCATGTTTCTAACAGAAGTAATTAACTGACCATTATATGTAAGAAATGCATGTTATATGCTATTTTTTTGTTCTGTTGCCCATAAACCCGACTTTCTCCAACTCCAGGTTTGCATTTCTTTAAAAGAAAATGAGTGAATTTTTTTATATCCAATAGTTCTTCAGTGTTGAGACTTACTTTCCTTTGCCTGTATTTCTCTACATCATGTTCTGTGCTTCCACTTCTCAGTGTCTCAGCTATCATACCAACTCTATGTATTTTTCTATGCTGCATCACTATCTATGTAATGAATCTAAGTTGAAAATATCTCATTCTTCATAGAATAAGTGTTTGCTGCTGTGATCCTACCATCAACAAAAATAGAAATAGACTTAGATAAGGTGAATTAGAAAAATTGCTATCGCAGCTAAAGTAGGTAAGACAGAACTGTTGGACAGTCTAGAAAAATTCGAAGGGCAAACCTGGCAATTATAGTCCTGAGGCATTGCAAACTCTATCCAATAGCAATAGCAGTAACAAGTATTACAGGACCACAGTTATAATGCCTACATGTACACTTGGACTGTAAAATCTCATTGTATTCTACAGAAAAGTAGTCAGTAGAAGCAATGGAGCCTGGAAAGAAAATGTATCTCATTCTAAAGTAGACCTCTTAGCCATGGGTCACCCTTACACACAGAACTCTCCCCGGGGCTCCCGCCGGCTTCTCTGGGATCTGGGCGCCTCGCAGCCTTGTTGCTTTCTAGGGCATAATGGAGCTGAGATACCTATCTTACATGCAGACACATGTAAAAGCCTAAATTTAGATGTCTCTAACATCTAATGCATCTAATGCATCTTCTAATGCAGCTGAAAAGTCTGTCCCTTAGATTAGTGTTGAGTTCACTCTATCCCACTCTCTCCCTGGCTAAGGCTCCTACATGGTTCAACTTTAACCAGAATAATGACAAAAAGAGGTACTTGGGATTCATTAAAATGGAGGGAATCTTTCTTGGACATGAATAAACTAGACCCAACCTGCTTCAGACTATTAGCTTTCCAAATGATCAATCCAATAGATGGGCAAAAGAGGGGAAAATTGCAACAAAGATTTTTGATTCAAATTAGGAACATTTGGCTTCCTAAGATCTCCATGTGAAGATTAGACATGCGTCTGCAGAGGTGTTCTCACTTCATTTTGTACAGTGCCGAGCCACCTTGAGAGGTAAACACATGTGATTGCTGCCTAGGACTCACAATACATAAATCACGGGTAAACTTTGTTCCATCTTGGATGTGTTTCGTGAGTTCATACAGGAATTCAGCCCTAGAACAGAGGTTTGCCAAGTGGCTTAAACATAGAAGAGTGTTTGCATATTATTTAAATTTAAGCATAATGTTTTATAGAGAGAGGGTTAGTTGTGGAACCTAGTTCAGATTTCTCCTCAAATTGGACTGTTTTTCTGCTGAGAATTGCCTGGGAGACTCATCTTCTAAGTAAGCACCTTAATTGAGAGACTGAAACTAAAAAGAGTGAATTCCTCCCTCTGACCTATGCCCTCTAATAATGTTTATAGAACAAATCCCACATGTTAGAACTGTTACACAGTTATTACATACTTGTTAGTCTCTAAATACATTCTACTTGTTATCTTAAGAAAAAATATTTACAGCCTAAGGTATTCAGGATATGTTGAGCTTTTAAAATGCTGTTACTTCTTAAATAATAACACAAACTTTCTCTGAAAAAAGGCACTTCATTGTTTTAGGCACTGTAATAAACCGATGTAGACAAAAGACTTAAAATCATTAGTTTTCAATTAAAAGACACCATCAACTAATATTGGAGTTCATATATTATCCCACAAAGACAAGAGGAAACTTTTTCGTTCCTGTGGCCATATGTGAGTATTAAAAAGTCCAAAAAGCAAACAGAGTGATTTTTAAGAAAAGAAGAAAAACTATGCAAAGAATTTATTTCAGCAGAATAAAAAGATAGAAAAATCATACCTGTAAACCAATTAAATGAGTTTATATGAAGATGGGAACAGATAAATATTTAAATTTTAATAGCTATGAAATTTCATGAACAATGCTAAACTTTTGGAGAACTTCAAATTATTTAAGCTATAAATTAAGAGTTATGAAGTCATGACTGAATATTTTTTAAGGCATAATACTCTTGTTTTGAAATTGCCTGAAGTTTTGTCAAATTAGATTAATCACCAAGGTAAGGGAACTCAGATTCAAACATGAAGGTTCATTGGAAGTATCTAAATCACAATTCCTGTTCTAACACAATCATCTACATTCTGTATCCACCTAAGTTCCTTGGAATGTTAAATTACTTACATTTTAATCTGTGAGAGCAAAGCTACCGTATTTCTTTTACTTAAAAAAATGTAAAGAACAGGTCTGTCACAATAGTATTTCATTTGGTCTCATTGTATATTTACCTTTTATCCCTGAGTAATTATGTCTCACTCTTCATTACTGATAATATATCACTAATGTAACTATATATTTAAAATCTGCCTTCATCTGAACTACCATAAATGAACATAATAAGCAGGTATGACCAAATTATCCCTTTATCAAGTGATTTATATGTGACCAGTGGGTTGCTCCTTATAGTAACACTTGATTTTATATTAAATGTTTTTCTAATGGGAAGAAAAAGAAAGAAAATATTAAAAACCTAAGGACATAGTCATAAATGTGCTCACTTTGAGTTGTTACATTCAAAAACAGTTTGCCAAACAAGTTGTTATTCAAAGTGCTTCTGTTTCAGTTGTTCCAGGTTATTTGAAAGCCAGCCCAATAAGTATTATATTCTATATCCTATTATATAATATATATATTCTATTGCATGTCTTCTGAGTACGTCTGGCAAAATAAGCAAAATATGGTGAAGTAGGATAAATTTTCAGATTTTTTTTTCTGGGTATAATTAAAGTGTTTAAAGCTTTTTTTTTTTTAAGTAGGGATTTAACTTCAGCCACTATTATTTTTTGTTTGGTTGGTTTTTCCTGTGTTCTGGTGGTCTTTTTCCCCATTTCAAAAGTGTTCTGTCCTTCGTATGCCTTTCGTCCCGCATAAGCTACATCCTAATTTTGTTAGAAAGATAAAAAATGTCTTTGATGAGGACTAAGTATAACTTCTCAGTTTGGAAACTGCTGAGGCTTGGCAAGAAGTTTCTTAGTGCTGTAAGTAAAGACGCTATGATTAATACTGGTCTGCAGGAGCCCTACCTAATTTTATGTTGTGATAATGACAAGTGAAAAAGCTGATCTACTTTTTTTTCTTCCCCCCCTCATCATTCTTTGTGTTTCTGCATCAGGTACTAAAAAACATTCAATCTTTCTATAGAATGAAACCATCCACTGAGAATCCTTGCTCACTCACTTGATAATTCTGCCTTTTGACAGGAATATAACCAAAAAAGTGTATGAAGGATGAAAAGCAGTTGGTAAACAAAATTAAGATAATCACAACTTACTCATGCAGTTGTCAGTATGTGAAGAATCACACAAAAAATATGTATTTACTACTTGAATTTTGTCTACTTTAACTTTGATAAATCAATTCTTTTTTTTTTTTTNTTTTTTTTTTTTTAAAACTATTTTTTTTTTTTTTTTTTTTTTTTTGGTGGATTCCTTCTGTTTAACAGACTCAGATAAGAATCTTACAGTGTGCCATTAGAATAATCTGTTGGATAACTACGTGTTAGCCCCTATTCTGGAGTGTGCCATCCACATAAGTAAGAGAAAATTTTCGAACAGTTCTTTGTGAGCTAATTTGTTTTTTTTAGCAAGAGTATCAATTCTCAGCATTTCTTTTCCGTCTGCAATATACTTTGAATCAAGAAAGTAAAAGAAAATTACTTGTAGACAAAGAAACATTTGGATGAAAGTTTAGTTTAACAAAAAGTAAGCCATCTAGAAAATTAAACAAATCATTCCATGTATAAGAACAGTTTCAAGTCTGGTTTTCGTGACTCTCATATCTAGTGAGGCCATTAATCTTTCTCTCCTTAAGGTAAGCTGGGTCTTTTAACATCAGTCATTTAATCTTACTTGCTTTTTTACAAAACTTTCAAGAAACACCCATCTTTTACCTTCTACCACTTGCAGAAGACTACCAAAATACAAGAGTTACTAGAAGCATATCCACAAAAATGTAAATGCAGGGGATGACAGTATAAATAAATAATTTTTAATAAACCAGCTAAAATCATTGACAAATACTGGGAGTACTAGATTCACCGGAGTGACTAAAAAGTCTGGAGCTCCCACATTTAAGCCATTGTATGAGTAATGTCCTCTCAGTCATGTCTGACACACACCAGAGAATGTGCAGTGGGTCTCTACAGCAATCCTCACATTTAAGAACACTCTTTTAACAGTGTAGTAGCATTTATGGAAAAATTGCCCTGTTAATGACCATTTAAAGATTCTACATTGACACAGCTCTCATTGTGTAGCTCTGATGTAAGTGGTCTGCAACTTCTTTTCTGAAAAAAAAAAAAAAAAAAAAATCGGAAAAGAAGGTTTATTTTTTTTAATCATGTATCAGAACTCTCAAGAAGTTAAAATACTCATGTAAAGAGCGTGATGTGAGAGGAACTTTCCAGTGATAAATTATTTTAGAAGGGGAAGACAGTTATGAAGAGAGAGATACAATTTTTCTGCTAAATAAAGCATCTCTCTTGACTCAACAAATAATGTAGATTTAAGCATAATGTTAGATTTCAGCATATAGCAGACAGAACATATTCAAAGATATACTCAGGTTTTAAATGTTGAGACAGTTGGGGTTTAAATATATTTTAAAAGAAAGGGCATAAGTTGTATTTTTAAACAGAGACTATTTTTTCTATCACCACTTAATATTTGATAACATTTGAAGTGAGCTTGATACTAAAATGCTCATTATTTTTGGTCAAATCTAGTTTAAACCACAGAACCCTACAGATTGCATAGCTTTAATTGTCTCTAAAAGCTAACGTAATTTATTATGCCTACTGTGAAATGGCTAACTTTCATATAAGAGCAAGATGCTCTATTAAATGCACTTCTATTGTCTAAGTCAACTGCTTCAGGCAGTGCCATTTCTGAAACGCTACTGATCAAAAGGTAATGAGAACTGACAGACAACCTCACAAACGTTCCATGGCAAACAGTCTCTTAGACCAGGAACTAAGGGAGTGCAGTACTGATTGATTGTTTCTACCTTAGTGAAATCTGGCAGAAAGAACAAGGATTTCTTGACATTCACATGCTTGTTATGATGAATAAACCTGCACATTAAAGCATACTGGAAGTAGCCAGCTACTCCAAAATACATGGATGTGTGTATATGAATTGCTTTCAAAATAAATCTGACTACCCTGGCATGCTAAACTACAAACTTCTCGTATTTTCCTTTGCTACACAGTTATTGTTGTATCTCTATCAATCAGAGAACCCCAAAACAAAAAAACAAGGGAAATAAAAAATCTCACAGATGAGGTAATATCCTCCCTCAGTACAATTCTTTCCAAATTTCAGTTCATTGGTTTGACTAATGGTTACAGACTCAATTTATAGGTGTTGTGCTATATTACCTAATCAAAAAGATAGAACTCCAAATTCTGGCTGTGCATGTCTGTAACTGCAGGGATCAATATAATCACTTGAAGTGTACGTGCTTGGATGGGTCTGTGACCATTACTCTTTGTCCTATTCCTTGTGGACACAGGAGCCTAATTTCTTCCTATTGACAGCCTTTAACATACCATGGCATCCTTTATATTTTCTCTTCTGTTTTAAAAAATCCAAATATTTTATTTCAATAGCTTTGTTACTCTCCATTGGACTGTTTCCAAGCTCACTGCTTTTCCTTGAATTTTCATACACTTTACAAACTGGTTAACTCTTCTCATACAGTGACTAAAAGTTTAATTACAAAACTCAGTATAGGAAACCTGGAACAAACTTCTTGAATGCCTTGCTTTATACTACTTTTAGTTTAAGGACTATTCAACATTGTTTTACTATCTACTTACCCTTCTATTTTGGTTTCAACTATGACGCTTGCCTGACTTCCCTATGAAAATTTCAGAGGCATTCTGATCTCTAATTCTGTATTTAAATGTGACACATGCTACTCTTCTCTCACATACAAGAACTTTGTCCTGTCATAAAAAGACATTAAGTTGTTTTGATTTGTTTTGCTCTTGACAGATAAATGTTGGCTGTTAAAAATACATGGTTCACTTTTTTTAGTTGCAAGTTTTCTGCATATTTTTTGTACACTGAAGGTAGGCCGAATCAACTATAAATCCCTGACCATCTTATTTTTATTTTTAACTTTTTTTATCTTATATTTTTCTTCAAAGACAGCTTATACATTTGTACCTTTTTAATCTTCTAGAATTCTTCCCTTCCTTCATGAATTCTGATTTTTTTTTTGAAATACAGAAGAATCCTTATGTAGCCTTTGTGAATAGCTATAGGTCCAATTCATCTGAGACTTTTAACAAATCCAAACATTCTTATCCTCACTTTAGTTTCCACTAAGCTTCTGGTACTACTTATGTCAATATAACATGAACAGGAAAAGCTTCAAAAACTTGTCATTCCTGTCATCATCTATAATTATCCTTACGTTTTCACTGAATACCTCACAAAAGCATTGCTTGGTTGCATTCTACTAATTTACATATGTTTTGGTTTGTTTATTTTCCCTCTCCTGTCACTCTCTTTCCAATGGTTTATTCTGTGCCTTATCCCTCCTGATTTTCTCCTGTCCTCCTATAGAGGTTAATCCTTAAAAATCTCATAATTTCCCAATTGTAGTCTTTCTTGTGTTTCAGACCATTTTAAAGTTGAATTTAGTCAGATTAAACTTTAAGTATATTTCATTACATATTGAGTTACATTTTGATTTTACTGCACTACAATTCTTTTCAGTTTGTTTTTTCAGAACTACAAAATGATTTATCTAAAACCTCCTTTGTAATGCCCTTGTAAAATGCCCAGTTAGAGGTATAAAAGCAACTCTAAATGTAGCATTTCTAGCTTCTGAGTATTTGCCCTAACATCTTGAGTAATATATTGCAGAACCATATAGAAGAAAATAGAAGACAGAAAATATTGTTAGCTTTACATACCTTTCCCCTGCCCTTCAAAAAGTTCTTTCCAGTAATTGTGCCTTGGACACACAGAAAAACAGAAATTTAGATTGTTAACAAAGCACTCCTTGTGACAGGATTAATAAGTCACAGGAAGAAAATCTACACAAAAGAGTTTTAATTAAAAGTGAATTAATTAAATCAAAGTGTCTTTTTGAGATAATAGCTTTAGTGCATGTGAAGTTTTCTAAGCAAACAAGTTTGCATTTTGTCTGATTTCTCAAAGGAACTTGTACATAGTTAAGAAAACCTCCATACATTGTTAGTTTTAGACAAGGAATGACTGACACTATTTGAGGAGGTAAGGGCCTCAGATAAAAAATTGAAAAACACAGAGTGAAGGGGAGAAGCAGCTTTACTGGTCAATGATCCAAAGAGGAAAATCATAACCATCTTCCCATTTTTATAACATTCTGAGCACCCCTCCCCCATACTATCTAATTAAAGTCCCTCTTACTTCTACGTTACCCCAGTAACAAATAGAATTGTCCCTTATTACTTAAACCCACCTATGTCCAGCCCCTTGTAGGCCTGGAAGCCTAACTCTATGTTTTGTCTTGTACCCCACTTATCTACACTCAAGAATGCAAACACACAGGGACACAGGCTCTTCTAGCCCTTATTATTCCAAGTTTTCCAGCTACCTAGCAAAAGTGAATCTCTAAAATATTAAACATACCCCTTAAGGCATCAGTAAAGGCAAATGTTTTTGACTCTAGTCCTTTAGTTTGCCTTTTTTTGTTAGATTCTGAAAGGACAGCACTGATATTTATAACTCAGTTTTCCTGATAGTGAAGATGCACTTAATGGTGATCAACGCCACCTGATTAAAAAATATGCTATTTTTTCAGGAATTATTTGGAAAAACCCAAACCAAACAAAACCAAACCCAAAAATCAACAAGAAAGTTGTGCTCAAATATGCATACTCACAGAGGAGCTGCTTTTCAAATTCCATCTCTTTATGACTGACTGTTTAATAAGAATACAGACAGCACAGATTGAGAAAGACCAGAGAACCCTGTGCTTCTCAAGGCTGTTTTGTTGTTTATCTAATTTATAAAGCCAGACAAATTATTTCTATCCTCTTTGCATTTGTTTGTATTAATTCATCACACTATAAAACATAAATTTCCAAAAGAAACTGTGGTAGTTTAGGACCACTGTTTTCACTAAGGGGCGCGCTCAACAGTGAGGAGAAGACTGAACAGAATTTAAACAACAGGGAAACAGTTTATTCGTCTGGAGCTCAACCAAAGAAAGCAAACAACTTAAGGGAACCCCAGACTTAACACAGAAAATACACCTGACAAAGCCACGCTGCCACCTCCCCAAGGCACCCGCCATCCGCGGGAATCCCCAAAAGGGGACTCCCCGAGGCCACCGGGGCCACAGGAGCCACCCAGAGCAGCCACCATGCCCATACCACTGCGCGGGGCTGTTCCCGGGACTGTCGGAACTGCCAGACCCCTTGCCGGGCTCTTTCATAGTGGCACAGGGTCAGCTGCTACTGACTGCCAGCCACTGGCCGCGGCGGCGGGGCAGGGAGCCAGCCGCCGCCTGGGGAGGGACAGGGAATGGCGCAGTGACCATCTCTCCCCGGTGCCGGGACCACGCCTTGGGCAGCAGCAGCGCTGATCCGAGCCCCGGCGCTGTGACCATGAACTGGCAACCAGCTGGGATTGCTCCGCTCTTGTCTCGTCCCCGGCGCTGCCACCGCGATCGGCAGCCGGCTGGCTCTGGGCTCTGCAGCCGTGCCGTGAAGGGAACACGCATCTTCGCTGCTGCCCGCACAGCTGAGCTGGGTCCACGCGCGGCCCGCACTGCACCAGCACGGGAACCAGACCTGCCGCGCACGCTGATGACGGATGCAGCTGCTGGCAGCGGCACCACTCCCGTCTCTGTCTGCTCCTCTGCGCCATGAAAACTTGGGGAAAGCTGCCAGACCCCACGCAGCGCCGCGTCCACCAGCACCCACCACGTGTCCACGTTTCGGTGAGTTCCTGCTAAGAGAAACTGTGGGGGGAACAGCTGGGCAACACCCTCGCCTCTCCCTTGGCCAGCTCCGAAGGGCAAGGTGCAGGGGAAGAACAAGGGAAGGCTGTTAAGGGAGAAACCAGGATTTACAGAACCAGGGAGCCAGCAAACAGTTTAAAACGAAGCACCCCTTTCCTCCCCCCTCCCTCTAAGAACCCCCAATACCCTCCCTCCAGAGGACCCAGAACCCCCACCTCCCTCTCCCAAAGCTCCACAGCAACTGACCTCTGAATATCCTTTGCTTAAGTGAATAGGAAACTTAAATTTTTAAAACTTTCAGTTCATAGCTAGAAAACACAGATTATGAAGTTGAATGTAGTCCTGTAAAGTGAAGTGCTCCTTTAGATAATTCAACTTACCCAAGACTACTTCAGGAATGGGCATTTAGTTCTTGTATCACTGAAACTGACCCTATTACACAGTAAGTTACAGGTGATGGTCCTATTCAATCCTACTTTGAGTACATGAAATAGTGGGTTTCATTCTAGCTGATCTGATGGTAAAGTCACATGTTTCCTAACCTTTTCATATTAGAAAAAAACATCCAAAAAAAGAGAGCACAGGTAAGTGAAGACTGAGGAGACTGATACATAATGAAAATATGTAAAAATATCAACAGCAGTATTATTTGATATAGACTTAGAAAGCAGGAACACAGGTTTTTATTAGTAACTTGAACAGGAGTCCAGATATAGAAAACTACAATATAGCTGTCTTCCTAACAGTACCCTGATATTTAAATATCCCAAAGAACTACCAAAAAAGACACTTGCATTTACTGGGCCAGAGTGGCATATAAAGATATTATATTTAAGAAGTCAGGCCTTCTTTCTAGACTTCTTTTTCCTAGTAATTTAAGATTTTTTTAATAAAGAACTTTTAGTAAAATCACATTTTTTTTTTTTTTAAAAGATGTCTCTTTCTTCATGATCATGGAACATATCCTTCAAAATTTGTCATAATATCAGTAGGACTATATCAGATGTTCAAAGGAATAAAACCAGAGGTGTTTAGACAACACAGAGGCAATATTCTATTGAACTCTTAAATTAGTCTCCCTTGTGGTTCTATTTATCATTTGAAGATGTTAAGAGAAGGTGATATTGCAGAAGAAATAAGGTTTTCTCCTTCATTTTGACCACCATTAATCCCTGGTTAATAGTTACAGAAAAAAATCTTGAATTATTAGGCACTTGCTTCAACTTCAGTCTGAAAGGAAGTCATATAGAAGTTACTTTTCACGTCATCATATAAATACCTACTATTTTGTTACAATGAATATTTTAGATTCATTGAATTATAGAATGGCTTGGAAAGGACATTACTGATCATGGGCAGGGACATCTTCCACAAGACTAGGTTGCTACAAGCCCCATCCAAACTGGCCTTGAAAATTTTCAGGGACGGGGAAGCTGCAACTTCTCTGGCCAACCTGTTCCAATGCCTCACAATAAGAATTTTTTATAATATCTAATCTAAATCTACCCTCTTTCAGTTTAAAGCCATTCCCTCTTTTCCTGTCACTACATGCCCTTGTGAAAAATCTTTCAGGTACTGGAAGGCTGCAATTAGGTCATCCCAAAGTCTTCTCTTCTCCAAACTGAACAATCCTACTTATCCTAGCCGTTCCTTAAAAGAGAGGTGCTCCAGCCCTTATGTTGTTTTCATCCACCAACAACTCCTTCACATGAGGACTCCTGTCAATTTATTCATTCTTCAGCCTGTATTGATACCTGGGGTGGCCCTGACACAAGAGCAGCACCTTGCACCTGGTTTTATTACATCAAATGAGATTCCCATGGGCTCACTTCTTGAGCTTGTCCAGGTATCCCTGGATGGCATCCTATCCTTCAGGGGTATCAACTGCACCACTCAGCTTGGTGTTGTGGGAAGTGTGACATTTTCCTTAATTTTATTAAGTTGCATTTACTCTCTAACATATCTGCGTAAAATGTAATCTGTCAATTGCATGTCCAGCAATGGTCTTTCAGTATCCCACTATGTATCTGATCATTTGTTATGGGTTTGGTTTCATTTTTTTATCATTTTTATTTTCTCTTCTTCCCCCACCAGACAGGCATGCTAAGATGTGGGCTGCGGCTGAGCTGGTGCAGGACTGGCACTTGCTGCAGCGATTCCCCGACTGGAGTGGTACCGCCCCAGCATGACTGGGGCTGGGCAAGCTAATGGACTCCTGGGAGCTTCTGCCTCACACCAACTCTCAGCTGCTGGAAGCGAAACCTGATTTGCCCACGTACACTTGATTCTCATTGTCTTTGGCTCTTGGTGGAGAAGGCAGCAGGGAGGCATTTCTCTCTCTCAATCTCTCTCTGTCTCAGAACCATGGGCCACGTGGTGTGGAGTGGGTAGACACAGCTCTTGGAACAGGGAGGTGGTGAGTGATGTAGCTTCTTCTCTCATGACCCTCTGCTCTTCTCTGCTTGCTTTTCAGCATGAATGGAGCAGCAACAGTGCAGTCTCTCTGTCTGTGGTGACCCTGGGAAAACCCGACAATCACAAAAACTTCCTGTTCCTACAAGAGGCACATCTGCCATTTTCATCACTGCAGCTGTGGCCAGAAGGTTGGACTAAGAGCTTGTACAAAAGGGAGGTGTCCCTCTGTTGTTGTTCTTTGGTGGTTTTTTTTATCTCACTCATTGCCATTGTTTCATCTTTCTAATATATAGTTAAAAAAATTTTATTTAATTAGAGAGCTGTTTTCCCTTCCCTATGCATTTGTCGTCCCTTTTTGTTTTGCTTCAAGGTTTAAAATCACACATTTGTCTTTAAACCAAGACACCATCACACTACATTATTTTCTCTGTATTTACAATACTTTGAACCTGTGTTTCAAGTGCAATTAAATCTGTAAGGTATCACAGTTACTCTGTGTAGTCATTAAAAATCTGTTCTTCTAGGAATTCTTTTGCTCACTAGAGATATTGTGTCCATCTTTGGCATTTAAATATTTGTTTATCATGGGTAAATTGTTATTAGTTAGAGTACACTGATTTTTTTTTATCTCTTCATTGTTCCTCTGGTATTCCTATATGTTTCTTGCTTTTCCCTTTCTGTAAAATCACTAAATAAAATTTCCACGTATTTCATAAATAAATGGTCTATGGGAGAGCTTCCAAACTTTTTGACCTTTATATATAAATTACAGATACATCTTCCATCTTCTCATACATATTGGACTATCTTCCACAACAGTAAGGCATCATCTAAAACCAAAAGTCTTTTCTCTGTTGGTGCATAGATGCCAACAAATCCTGTTCTCTCTATTTTTTGGGTAAATTTTGATATTGGTCTGCTTTTTATCCTCAGAATTAAGTATACTTCCAAGCCTCTGATTATATTGTGTCATTCATTGAAATTCTACTTTGCCAACATACTTTTTCAAGTATGAATGACAGACCTCTACATCCTGTCAATATCTAAAGGGAAGATCAACCTTCTGTTCGTGTCAGTTTTCTTTTCTTATGCAAGAAACTAAATAACTAAATTCCTCAACTAAAGGGGAACAAGAAACTCCTTTTCGAAGTGTTAATTGCCATAATTCCTGAATCTTTTTCAGTATCTGTACATGGGCAGTATGAGTTACCATCTTGAAAGTGTATTTACAGATTTTTTTTTCCATGTGTAACCTTTCAGCTTTAGTGAAAGAAACCTCTGCAGTCTTAAAGCACAAATTATTAGGACAATTTTTTTTTTAATGAGCAGTCCATAATAATTTCTGAATTGACCTACTATTTATTAATTAGTACTGATTAATTTATTTAATTAATGAATGTTCTATTTTCTGCAGCTTTTCCAAAGTCATGGAAAATATAATGGTAGATCAAAAGGAGACTTCTCATTACTTGCTGGCATATATCAGTTAGAAATTTTCAGTGATCTGGTGTAGTGCTTCCCCGCCCCCACCATGATATTTTAATCAGGTAAATCAAGCAAGAACTTTTCTGATAAAGATCTTTAGCATGTAGAATGTATGCATACAAAGCCATGATGATGACAAATACATATCATTGCTTTTCTAGTATGAGAAAGGTGCTGATTGTTTGATAGTAAATGAAAAAGAAAAAAGGAAGACTAAAAGTACAGTAAAACCAGAATCAGATTTAATCTTGTAAAAAAAACCCCTTCAACATAATGGGAAAAAGGGAATATGAATTTATAGGGTAAAAATTAGTTTAATTAATTAAAAACAATTTCCTTTCCTCTCTTCCTTTCAGTAATATTGTTTCTTTTCTTCTGTTCCTTTCATTAATATTATACCATGTTGATGCAATGGAAATAACATCAATGAAATCTGATGTATTAGAATATAAACTAACGCAATGAGTCTAAGATGGATTATCAGAAGAGAGGAAAGAAGAATAGGAAAACTCTACTATTTCTCTCAAGATCTTTCTATCATGAAACAGAATAGGATAATTTTTGAGTTAGGAGTGTGCGGAAACATTCATATGAAGACTGTTTTTGGAAGGCAACTGATTTATGAACTAAACAAATACAATAACTTATAAAGTATTTTTTCTTCTCATGTGCTTATGATTTTACTGATATTTTTGTATCTACTAAAAGGAAAATAAAAATTTCCTGAATGCATATAGATAAAATGTAGACTAAAAGAGTTCAGACATACTTGCTGCAGAATAGTGAACACACATAGTTCAACATACTAAGGATATCTCCTGAGAAGCTGCAGAAAAGAAATTTGGAATAGGGTATCCTAAGTGTGGTGGTTTGAAACACTATTTTCACTAGGGGCGTGCACACAATGATGATGAAAAGACTGAACAGACTTTAACAGCAGGTAACAGTTTATTGTCTAGGGCTCTACCAGGAAAACCTTATGGGAACCCCCAGACTTGAACAAAATACACAAATGTGAAAACCCGACAGTTGTTGCACAAAGGAAAAAAACAACCAAAAAACCAAACAAACTGCTTCTCAAAGGCCAGGCAGGCTGGCTGGGAAAAGCAGGAAAAAGAAAAGGGAAGCCACCTCTCTCTGTCTCTGATGGTATACTCCCGGCCCTCGAAGTCCCTGCAAAATACAAAAATGGTGAAAAGCACCCCCCTCTCACCCAGGCAACATCCACAGGAAAACTAGCACTTGCAGTTAGGCTGGGTTGTCTCCAGGTGCCACCACTGTCCAGGTGCCACCACTGTCCAGGTGCCACCACTGTCCAGGTGCCACCACTGAAGCTCGATGGCGCCGCGCTGCTGCCTGGGCTGATGGAACGGGGGGGAGGCCAGCCGCGCATCAGGGATCTGGGAGAGGGGGAGCCACAATCCTCTCAGCTCGAGAGACAGCCGAGAAAAGGGGCAAGACTTCCGTGTTCGGGCTTTTTATGCCCTAGAAATCTTGTGGGAATTGGTGTCTTCTTCCCGGTCAAGCTGTCTTCTGATTGGCTGGTGGTGCTTGGGCTCTGCCTTTCTTCGGGATCGGGCACTCTGGGCAAAATGGTGATCCCTGGCGAAATGCCATGTCCAGCAAGGAACGACTGGTGGGCCATCCATGCCACGGCGTGCAACCCCCTGCCAGCCGCCTCCGCTGCCGTCGGAATCCCCCACGGGTAACGGGGACTGGGGCAGCCCAGGAACCACCCAGAACTACACACCCCCATGGCAGCACGGGGCCAACAGTGCCTGTTGCAGCCCAGCCGCTGACTGCAGCCATGCTGGAGTCCAGTACTGGGATTTGCAGAGTGTATCTGCCCGCAAGCTGGGAGCTGCCGCCGCTGCCAGCAGCTCTGCCAGAAAAAGCAGCAAAATGGCAGAAGTGGCTTTGCATGCTTGGCTCTGCACCCGCCCTTCCGCTGCCGCCTCACTGTGCAACCTGCGTGGCAGGAGGACAGGGAGAACCCCCTGGAGGAAAGCCCTGTTATGGGTCCCTCCCCCCAGCGCCGTGGCCACGCTGCAGGATGAGCTGTCCCTGTCCCCGTGGAACCGGGAGGAGGGGAGTGCTGCCAGCAACCATGGGATGTCCTGGCGCTGGCACCCACTGTGAGCTCTGCCACCGCCGCCGCCCCTGGCTCTGACTTGGGGTGCAGAGAGCAAAAGCGAGGAGGGAGCTCCGCAGATTTTCCAGACTTTCACCTTTCCTTCAGGCTCCAAAAAACACGGTTTTAAAACAGGGAACCAAGCATGTGGACCATCCCAAAACACCCTCCCAAACACCCTCCCCTCCCTCCTTTCCCCCCAGAACCCCCTGAGACCCAAAAATCCCCCACCCTAAACCTATACACCAAGAAAAAAATAATAGCATGAACTTTTTTCATCGCTAGCTGGAAGATCTTGGCCTTTCCAGTCAAGCTTGAAGGGTGATTGGCACTCCAGCAGAGTGGCAGAGTATTGGGACATTTCCAGCTAAACAACTACAAATTCCAGAAGAGGTATTCAGCAACTGCAAGATTATGAGTTCTGATTTTCAGCATGTAGCCTGTCAAAATACATGAATCCCTTCTCTTCACACACACTTTTCCTGGATGTGTACAGACTGGGCTAGTGATGTGTTGAGTCAAGACTTTGAGTGTACTAGAGATCTAAGATAAAACAGCCTGCACATTTACTTTAGAAGAGGATATAGAAAAGTAGCAATGCCCTGTTTTATTAGAACTTTATCTTCAAAATGAATTAATTTAGATGGAGAAAACTCAGGGTATCTGATAAAGCAGAATAGAAGTCAGAGTTATGCAAGTAAATATCTCTTCAGCAGTTTTCAGAGTGGATTCTCTCCTTAAGTTTACTTTCAAGCCAGCAACTCAATGGGCGTCTGGCTCGCACCAAATGTTACGGAGTGCCTAAAAACATTACCTGCCTTTTTCTTTTGCTTGTTCTATATCATGGCTCTCTTCTACTTCTTCATAGTGCTTGCAGACTCTGCTCTTGCAAACCTCCTTTGAGCCACTTCCCCCTCTCTTCTTCCACCCTGCCTGCCTATTATCCTACGAATGTAAAGCACAACATACCACAACATACAACATACCTAACACAAAACCCCTAACATACCACATCATAACTTTCCAATAAGTAGAAGAAAAATGAATCTTATATGATAGTAGCTCCCACAACAATTCTCATCGTTCAGAAAGATCCAGTTATTTTTTCCTACTAATAGCTGGAATTTGCTACTCAGTGCCTTTATAATTCAATCCTAACTCTATTACAAATATCAGTTTACTTCATTTATTAAGACTGTAATCAACCATACAGGTTCATTTCTCTGTTTTAACTGTTCTGACTGGTATATCCATATGACAATTAATAGAACCCATACATGCTTTTGGTACAGAACCCATTTCCTCAAAAATAGGGGCAGCGTGGTAGTTACACAACAAAACTATGACAACTTTGCTCAGCTGTGAGTGACCATACTAGAAAAAAATGAACAAAACTACATGTTGCATTTGCCAAAGAAATCTTGTCAGGAAAGAGAATTGGTTGACTGAGCTACTGACTGGAAGGTATGAACTAAGTGTGGCAAGGATGACTGAACGTGCNAACGACTGGTGGGCCATCCATGCCACGGCGTGCAACCCCCTGCCAGCCGCCTCCGCTGCCGTCGGAATCCCCCACGGGTAACGGGGACTGGGGCAGCCCAGGAACCACCCAGAACTACACACCCCCATGGCAGCACGGGGCCAACAGTGCCTGTTGCAGCCCAGCCGCTGACTGCAGCCATGCTGGAGTCCAGTACTGGGATTTGCAGAGTGTATCTGCCCGCAAGCTGGGAGCTGCCGCCGCTGCCAGCAGCTCTGCCAGAAAAAGCAGCAAAATGGCAGAAGTGGCTTTGCATGCTTGGCTCTGCACCCGCCCTTCCGCTGCCGCCTCACTGTGCAACCTGAGTGGCAGGAGGACAGGGAGAACCCCCTGGAGGAAAGCCCTGTTATGGGTCCCTCCCCCCAGCGCCGTGGCCACGCTGCAGGATGAGCTGTCCCTGTCCCCGTGGAACCGGGAGGAGGGGAGTGCTGCCAGCAACCATGGGATGTCCTGGNCAAAAATCCCCCACCCTAAACCTATACACCAAGAAAAAAATAATAGCATGAACTTTTTTCATCGCTAGCTGGAAGATCTTGGCCTTTCCAGTCAAGCTTGAAGGGTGATTGGCACTCCAGCAGAGTGGCAGAGTATTGGGACATTTCCAGCTAAACAACTACAAATTCCAGAAGAGGTATTCAGCAACTGCAAGATTATGAGTTCTGATTTTCAGCATGTAGCCTGTCAAAATACATGAATCCCTTCTCTTCACACACACTTTTCCTGGATGTGTACAGACTGGGCTAGTGATGTGTTGAGTCAAGACTTTGAGTGTACTAGAGATCTAAGATAAAACAGCCTGCACATTTACTTTAGAAGAGGATATAGAAAAGTAGCAATGCCCTGTTTTATTAGAACTTTATCTTCAAAATGAATTAATTTAGATGGAGAAAACTCAGGGTATCTGATAAAGCAGAATAGAAGTCAGAGTTATGCAAGTAAATATCTCTTCAGCAGTTTTCAGAGTGGATTCTCTCCTTAAGTTTACTTTCAAGCCAGCAACTCAATGGGCGTCTGGCTCGCACCAAATGTTACGGAGTGCCTAAAAACATTACCTGCCTTTTTCTTTTGCTTGTTCTATATCATGGCTCTCTTCTACTTCTTCATAGTGCTTGCAGACTCTGCTCTTGCAAACCTCCTTTGAGCCACTTCCCCCTCTCTTCTTCCACCCTGCCTGCCTATTATCCTACGAATGTAAAGCACAACATACCACAACATACAACATACCTAACACAAAACCCCTAACATACCACATCATAACTTTCCAATAAGTAGAAGAAAAATGAATCTTATATGATAGTAGCTCCCACAACAATTCTCATCGTTCAGAAAGATCCAGTTATTTTTTCCTACTAATAGCTGGAATTTGCTACTCAGTGCCTTTATAATTCAATCCTAACTCTATTACAAATATCAGTTTACTTCATTTATTAAGACTGTAATCAACCATACAGGTTCATTTCTCTGTTTTAACTGTTCTGACTGGTATATCCATATGACAATTAATAGAACCCATACATGCTTTTGGTACAGAACCCATTTCCTCAAAAATAGGGGCAGCGTGGTAGTTACACAACAAAACTATGACAACTTTGCTCAGCTGTGAGTGACCATACTAGAAAAAAATGAACAAAACTACATGTTGCATTTGCCAAAGAAATCTTGTCAGGAAAGAGAATTGGTTGACTGAGCTACTGACTGGAAGGTATGAACTAAGTGTGGCAAGGATGACTGAACGTGCAGTGGACATGCTGAGAAAAATCCCTTCCTGTTTTGTCAGGAAAGGAAACATTGCTGATTAATAAAAATAAAATGAGATGTAGAAAATAACCTCTCCATCTCTCAGTGAAAATAACATTGTTATTTTACTTATAATTAGACTGATCGTTCAAAGCAATTTTAGTCAAAAAGTAAAGATGGCTGCATAACACTATCGTCAGTGGGTGTAGTAGGCTTTGAAGGAAATTAAAATTATTATGTTAAAAGTAATTCTTTGTCTGATATGACTGTATGCCTTAAAATTCTAATACTTCTAATGTCATTCTTGTTTATTCTCTTTTGTGAAAAGTAATCCTTCTAGCAGTTCTCAGCTGGCTTTTAAATGCAAATCAAACTTTTATCAAGGTACTCTATGTCAAATATTATTTCTCCTTTTAGAGTTATGCTTCTAACTCCTCTTCATCAGCTTGTAGCAGATTGCATAATTAGGAGCCTTTTATTGCAATTCATTCTAATTCTTAGTACTATCAGTGACTTAAGCAGTGGAAGTCCCTGTTTACACATATCAGTTTAAAAAAGTACCCAACCACCAAATATCTCTAAATATTTGTGGAATTTATAGCCATCTTATGACTACTTTCAGATTTATTTTCCTGATCTATGAAATTATAAAACTTCAGTGGAAAGAGACATTGTAGATTTAAAAGAGAGGCCTGGGTCTGAGGTATTTGAGTGTGAAATTCAGTTTTTCACATTTGGGTCCTCTTGAGCTAATGTAGCTGGAGTGAATCTCCCTTATACAATTAATAGATGATTCTTATGGATCTATTGAGGACCCTCTGGACAGAAGAACCAGAATATAGTAAGATCAGAATGGTTCTACAACTATCTCTTTTGCTTTTGGTAAATTCAATTTATATCAAAGCACACATTCAATTATTAAAATCATGTTCATCCTAAAAAAAATAAAACTTGAACTTAGCAGGGTATGCCTGTCTAGACACTGCTGATTTTTACTGTCACATGTAGCTCCACAGCTTTAAGCACTGAATAAAACTCCAGAGATTTCTTGGTAAGCATTTCTTCTGCTTTTGTGGATATTACAAATATATATCTTTGAAATATTTATTTCACCTTACAAAAAATTTTGTAATTTCCATTTCTTATTGTTAGTGATTGAACAGGCAGTATCTCCAAATCACTTGTTTTACTACAAACACAGCAACATGACTATGTAGCTGTATCACTTGTGGACTAGTATGAATGTGTAGATAAGATGTTTAAGAAAGTAAGGCCTTTCAAAAATAATTTAAATAGAACATTTAAAACAATTTAAAGAGCAACATTTTAGAATGCCAAAATTTCTCAAATTTTTTGAATTTCACTTTGTGGAAAACTTTTTCAAGAGAGTTTTCTAAATACAATTCACATTAAAACTGGTTACACAATACCTAGTATACATATATGCATGTAAACACAGAAATCAAAACAACAAATTTTTATTTTCTTACTGAGAGAAACATAATTTGAAAAGACTTCACTTTTAAATCTTGACTGTTTAGCTAAACTATAAGCTGGCAAGCATTGTCTTGATTTTTTCAAGAGGGGCAAGGAAGAAGACCACAGAAACTACAGGCCTGTTAGTCTCACTTCAGTGCCTGGTAAAGTTATGGAGAAGATTATTCTGAGAGGTATTGACAATACCTGAAAGACTACATAGTCATATATAAATCTGCAGATGACGGAAAACTGGGAGGAGCTGTTGACTCCCTCAAAGGCAGGGAGGCCCCGTAGACCTCGACAGATTAGAGGGCCAGACAATCTCCAACCATAGGAAGTTCAACAAGAGGAAGTGCTGAATTCTGCAATTGGGATGGGATAATCCTGACTGTTCACACAGACTGGGGAATGTGGTGCTGGAGAGCAGTGCTGTGGAAAGGGATGTGGGGGTCCTGGAGGATGGCAAGTTGAATATGAATCAGCAGTGCCCTGGCAACCAGGAAGGCCAACCCTATCCTGGGAGGCATCAGATAAAGCATCACCAGCTGGTCAAGGGAGGTGATTGCCCTTCTCTGCTCTGCACTAGGGCAGCCTCACCTTGAATATTGTGGCAGTTTTGGACACCACAATATAAGAAAGACATTAGCTCTTAGAGAACATCCAAAGGAGGGGAACAGAGATGATGAAGGACCTTGAGGTGAAGCCACTTGAGGAGTGGATGAGGACACTTCAGTGGATGAGATCTATTGAGCTTGAAGAAAAAGAATGAGGGGAGACCTCATTGTAGCCTACAATTTCCTCATGAGGGGAAGTGGAGGGGCAGACTCTTTTCTCTTTGGTGACTAGGGACAGGACCCAAGTGAGTGGCCTGAAGTTGTGTCAGCATTAGATATTAGAAAAAGGCTCTTCACCCAGAGGGTGGTTAGGCACTGGAACAGTTTCCCCAGTGGGGTGGTCAGAGAACCAAGCCTATCTGAGTTCAAGAATCATTTCGACAATACTCTTGGCCACATGGTGTGACTCTTGAAGATGGTCTTGTGCAGGGTCAAGAGTTGGACTCAATGATCCTTGTGGGTCCCTTCCAACACAGCATATTCTGTGATTCTATGATACATGGCAGCTGTATGCTTGACTAGTTAACTAAGATACTCAGAGCATATTCTTGCATCTAATCAGAAAATATAACTATATTTGTGTAAAACATTAACTTATAAATTGACTTATATTTCCTACTGAACACCTGTAACTGAAACTGGCACATACTGTCTTGTAACATGCTTTTTCATTTACAGCTGCTTTTGGAGATATAAACCCTCTAGTCAAATATAAATAGTTGCAGTGACTACATTTTCTGGGGGTTTCCATGTCATTATGTGTGTAATATGGACTTCTGCAGACTAAGTGGGAATTTTATGTGGAAGGAATGCAGTGCCATATTCAGTGCATTGTGCTGCTGTATGTTGCCTTGTCTCTTGTTAACAGAATCATAAACACAGTTTGTGGGAGAGAGACTTGAATGACATGAAGTCTTGTTTAGATGTGGAGAATATATATCTCTAAATTTGTGAGAGAGTGGAACTTTTCATTGGTGGTCAGACTGCATTCAATATTTGATGAATTACAAAGAAATACTATCACACCATCAGATACTTCTGAAGTTATAATAATGCCTTATGACTGAAATGTTAGATTACTTCCTCTCCATGTTTGACAGAAAGTCACAATAGATCATGTCATTCATCACATATGTAAGGTAAGACCACTACTGTTTTTTTTCTTAATTTATTTTTGTGACTACAGATAGTAGTACGCAGCCCAGACAACAGTTAAACTTTCTCCTTTACTGTAAAGACAATATTATTCCAAAGCTGTTTGCTGGGGAAAAAAAGCAATCCTTTCCATGTGAGGTGCTCCAGACTGGATTTTCACTATATCCAGGGCCATTGTACCTTTTATAATCATAGAAATATAGAATCATTTTTGTTGGAAAAGACATTTAAGATCATCAGGTCCAACTGTTAACCCAATACTGCCAAGTCCACCACTAAACTGTGTGGGCACTGTTTGCTGGGCTAATGTCTAGAACAAGAAAAATATTTGGTGATCAAACAGACTGATACATGTTTCCATGGAAACCATAACCCCTAAGTTCAAACAAATTTGGAGAGGGAGCCAAGCATTATATTCCAGCTGAAGAACAGAATGGTCCAAATATCTCATTTTGTTCAAATGCATATCTAAATATATAATCCCTTCTCTCTACAGAAATGAATGTTAACATGAAATTCTGTCCAGCTGAAATTAATAAAATATAGCCTGTGATGCTATAACTCAGAATCAGATTTCATGTCCCTAAAGACAGTAAGTAAAATAAGTAATTTATCAGAGATATGAGTATACCACACCTAAATAATCAGAAAAAAGTAGCCTGTGAAAGGCTTTCCATAAACTGTAAAATAAACTATAATCAGGAAAAATTTGAAAAATCTACAAAGAATATTGAGTAAGTATATAAGGACATGTAATCAAGGGAGGAGAGAATAATATCTATCTAGAAAAGAGAAATGTGAGCTATGGGGAGAGTAGGAGATAGTGATATAGCCACATATAGTGGGGAATTGTTTTTCAAGGGCATTAGATATTGACATTTGTTTTCCTTCCTGAACCAGAATAATAACACCTTAGTGAGATTAGGGAGAAGAAATAGAATTCTCTGTGTACATTACCCAAGCACTGTTTGAAGCCTATTTTCCCTCTTATTTTTTTTTTTAACAACGTTTTTTCTTACACAGATTACTGTTACATGGGCAGTTTTGCACAGATTTAAAACAAACAAACAAAAAAATGTTGATCTGCAGTAGCCCAGTGGAATATGGGGGCTTGTTTGAAACTGTGTATACATATTTCCACACAGTCATCTCCTTCTGCAAAAACCAGGTCCTTATTTTGGATACCCAGACTTCTGTTGGATATGGTCAAAGGTTATTTGGACCAAAAAAACCCATTGCTGTCACTGCACATCAATCAAATGTGGGAGAAAAGTCAGAAAATAAATACAGCTGTAAAAATAAATTTTAGTATCAGTCAGAAGGCTAATATTTTCAGCACAAATAGATTTCTTTTTGATGTTACCTTTTCATTTGGCTTTTGAAGAATAGAAGGCACGAGGATTTTTTTACAGTAAATGTATTTGTCTTTCAATTTTACCACTGGGACAGACTAGGGGGTTAGAAAAGAAACAGTGATTTTATTGGGGAAAAAATGGTTTAAGAATACATTGGAATCACAAAAAGTCTCTTTTATTGTAAAAATAGTGAAGAATTATTAAAGTAAAAATAAATTACCTATATACATCTTGAATTAAAATCAAAACTGTAAGTTTTCTGTACTGAGATACAAGTAAATTTTCTTTCTTCTGGCTTAGGGTATTAAAAATGGAATATTCACTGACATAATGTGCAATTACCAGCTAAATTATCTACATACAAATTGAATGTCCTAATTTACTTTTTTTAGCATAGTGGCAATGTATCTCTCACTCCCTACTCCTCATGAGAAGTGCCAATAGATTTATTGTTTTAATTCTTATACAATTTCCTGTTCATCCCAATTTCCCCTGCTAAGTGCATTTTAATCTTTGCTATTTTATCAAATTTCTGCAGTGATATGCTTTTGTAGCTAATTATGCAATTATTCGGTAATGAAGATATTCTGAGAAATCAATTTAATCTAGATGTCTGAGGGACAGTCTGTTTCCCATTTCACATCTAGCTGACATGTAACTGGCAAGGACAACAAACAAACAAAACCAAAATAAAAAAAACAGGAATGAGATCTTAGTAGGAAAATGGATTTCTAGGCCAGGGAAATGAACGCATGAGATCTAAGTGGAGAGCTGGAGGTCTTGGGAAGGTTAGTGAAGGCAGCACTATTGCTATTAATTTCAGAGCAGGTGCAATAGTTCTAAAAACAGAGGACCTCTCTGCATAGACTGTTTAATGATTTTCTTAAAATACTGCCAAAAAAAGCATAACAATTAAATAACAGTATGGGGCCTTTCAGAGTCAATAGCCATTGTTTGAATGCACATATATTAAAAGTATGTCAAATTAAAAAAAATCTATTTAAGAAAAATGTAGATTACAGTAGAATTAGCAAAGACTGTTTTGTCTTTATACCAACAGGTTTTCAGCAGGGCTCTAAGCACTATTCAGTTCCTGTAGACCTGAAAGAATGGGATAACTGCTAAGTGTATGAACAATATGGTATATTATCTGAAAGCAGACTGTAAAGAAAAAACAAACTTGTACACCAGGTCTTAGAAATATGATGTGTACAACAGCTGTATTAGCTAGGAAAATACAAAATGAATAATGTAAAACTGGAAAATATTATAGGCAGGTTTTCTATGGGAAGCTGATGCCTCATGTCTGAAATAGAGTATGAGAAAGATCACAGACAATGCATTTGAAAGCTTTTTATTTAAAAAGACATGTCGATTGTATTAAAAAACACTAAAGTGAAAAAGTAATCATAAACAGAACAAGATTTTAAAGTGAAAAGATGAGTCCTATGTAAATTGCTAGACCCTAGGCATGAATCTTCATTTGAAGAAAAGTACAAAGATTAGTGTCTACAGAGCCATCGTACTGTCCACTCTCTTATATGGGTCTGAATCATGAGTCATCTACTGCCATCACCTGCGACTCCTTGAATGCTTCCATCAGCGCTGCCTCCGTACAATCCTAAACATCCACTGGACTGACTACATGACTAATGTTACTGTCCTTGAACAGGCAGGGGTCACCAGTATTGAGGCCGTGCTGCTGAGGACGCAGCTGCTCTGGGCAGGGCACGTCTCCAGGATGGAGGATCACCGCCTCCCTAAGATTGTGCCCTATGGTGAACTTGCCACCGGCTGCCACAACAGAGGAGCCCCAAAGAGGAGATACAAGGATTCCCTGAAACAACATCTGAGTGTTCGTCATATTGACTGCCATCAGTGGTCCACTCTGGCCTCCAACTGAGGGACATGGAGACACACCATCCATAATGCTGCTGCCTCCTTTGAGAATGAACGTAGAATCAGTCTCGAGGAGAAAAGACAACGCAGAAAGAACCGTGTCTCGTCACTACCACAAAAGGAGACTTTCCACTGTGGTTTTGCAACCGAACTTGCCTGTCCTGCATCGGCCCTTTCAGTCATCAGCGCGCTTGCAGCAAGCGTGGGTAGAGCCCTTCTCATATCATCGTTCGCGAAGCCTAGCCATCATGATGATGATGAGGCATGAATCTTCATTTTGCTTTTCCAAGAATTGTGAACTTCAAGAACTTTCCTTTATACCTGTAACATATGTTAAAAAATGTATCTAACTCTTTCTCTTGGGCGTTACTTAAATATTACCAAGTATTTACATAGAAAGAAAAACAAATTCAAGGTTTTAAAAAATTCTGAGAAAAACTGTAGATGTTTTCACACGTTTTTTCTTCTCTCATAAACATTCCCCAACACTCTTCAGCAGTTCAAAATGGAAACCCCACAATTTACAGAAATTTACAGTATTTAGCCATTCTATTTTATTTTTCATTCTTCAGCAATTTATAGTGACGTTGAATGCAAAACCAAAAGAAGGTCCCATGGGACGTGGTGCTTCAATTGCTCCTTTGCCCACTGTAGTGGGTTGAAAAG
>VXBA01001365.1:930-33994 GCA_013399895.1 Serilophus lunatus
AAGAAAAGAAAAGAAAAGAAAAGAAAAGAAAAGAAAAGAAAAGAAAAGAAAAGAAAAGAAAAGAAAAGAAAAGAAAAGAAAAGAAAAGAAAAGAAAAGAAAAGAAAAGAAAAGAAAAGAAAAGAGAAAACCGGTGCATTAAATTGTTAAAACAAACAAATGAGCAAAAAAATTGCATGAAAAACATAGGCAGCCATTAGCTCTCTTTCCCACTAAGTTCTAAACTAAAGGCAAAGTCCCGTATCATGACAGGAGTAGTTTCTCTCATGTCTTAGTTCCATCCTGTTGTGTCAGCAGCCCGCTGTGCTGACCCATCCCTCCTGGGAGACAGGTTTTATGGACACGTCTTAGGCTGGATAAGGTTTCTGACTGCTGTGTAGCATTTCGGTTGTCTCCTCCATTACTCTGTTGCCAGGTTTGTCCTTGTGTATGCCTTCATGGCTTAGGGAAAGGAGGGAAAAGAGGAAGTTCGGTGCACAGCACATTCACCTTTGAAAGCAAACCGTTACCAGCTCCTACCAGATCTACATTTATTTCATTACAGCTGCCAACTCGCTGGCCACTAACTTAAGACAGTAACTTTGAATGCTACTTTGTAAATGCTACCTTTACAAGTCAATATAAACGCATTTGGTGTTCTGGCCCCCAGACCCAAGGACTTCGTATTACATAGACAAGATTACATTTTGGTATCTATTTTGTTGAAGCTACGTATTTAAAATCAGCTTATTTTTCAAAACTTGTTTAGCTACTTGGATAAGTGAAAGGAAATTGTTCCTAGAGGCTTAACGCTACTAACAAAAGTCGTTATTTACAAGGAAGGTGTGGAACAATGGATAGAGTTAAAAATTAGATGAATTAGAGGGTAAAAAGCAGCTGCTGCTCCCCAGACAAATACAGTCAACTTGACCCAAAGGTTCCCCAAACACTGATAAACACCTGCTATGGGAGATGCAACAGACAGGAGAGTATTGTGGAGGCACAGCAGCGTCCTTCCACAAATATCCTGCAGGGTGGGCTCCAAATCTGAAGTTCATTTTATATTATCACTAGGAGAGACACAAGACAAACTATTCCACACTCATTTCTTAAAAGGCAGAGGGTGTTTGAAATGTACCAGGATGTTTTTCCTTTCAAGTTAGAAAACACAGGCTTTCCTAAAAATAAAACAACAGACCTCCTACATGTAAAATAAAGAATGCCTTGCTCAGCATGAACATGGCACACTGCATCCTCTTCTGCATCTCCTCACTGAGGTTGTGACTATTTTCACCTAATTTGGAACATTTAAACCACTACAAAGGATTGTGAATTTACCACAAAAATTTTGCTTGTATTTTGTAATTCACCAGTTTATTTCATCTCAGAAAACACTCAACTATTATCCACAATAATCTAGAAACTCCTCTGAAATATCACATTCCTCCTCTTTAAGATATTTAAGAAACATTCTGTAGTCTGGCCATATGAACTTACCTAAAGAGAGAACTGGTTTTCAAATATTGACTGACATCTATCCATAGAGACCTATAATAGTGGACAAATGATATTAAGATATTTTAAATGGATGAAGACTTAAAGAAATTATGCTGCCCTTTTCAAATGCAAATCCAAGATTCTTGTAGTTGGGAAAGGTTTTAGAGCTAGTTTGTATTCAGGTTATTCAACTAAGCAGAGAAAATTAATTATTTGGTCATGCTCAGATAAATTCTCTTTATAAGAACTTAGTCTTCAACTAGTTAAAGGCTAGTTTTAGCTGGGCTGAAGGAGAAAATGTGAGTATGCAAGAAACATCAGGCTTTGCCACTAGGCTTGTTTGTTCCTCTGCTATTGACCAAAATTTAAAAAAATTACTCACAGCTTTTTATTATTTATGTAAACCACTATGTGTAAACAGAGCAATTTTCTTGGAAAGCAGATGAAAACCCACAAGACGGACATGCTGCATGTCAAATTTATTGTTGAATTAATTCCTATGAAAGGAGAAGTTAATTGCCCAGATGACCATGTATCCTCAAACACCTTACCTAATATTTGTCACACACTGAGTGTCTAGCAAAACTGAGTAAGTCTGAAGATGCTCCTACAAAAGCATTTCAAAATACTAAATTAGGCTCTGTAAGACTGGCAGCAGAGAGTGTCTGAAAAAAAAAAACAGATAAACTGAAGCTTTGAGGTGGCTCCAGCTCTCCACACTCCATGCTTGCTTTGAAGAATTACTTCCTACAGATGTACGTTACCATATTCCCCTTACAATCTGATTTGAATACCCCATCCAAAACAATCCCCGATTTAAATAACATTTCCTTACTTGTGCTATTAGCTACATGACAGATTTAATAAGCATTTAAGGCTTAATTCCACTTTTCCCCAACTTCCTAAAAAAAACCAAAACCACAGATATTGTTAAAACCAATCTTAGCTCTGTGCTCCTTTTCCATACTTTAAAAAAGTTTATTTGCATATTAGAGATTGTAAAATAAGTTTGTCTAATACTTTCCTTTCTTCCTCTTATATAGACACACCTTGTTTACCACAGATGCCTCATCATGGAATACTGTGAATATGTTCAGCTTGTAATGGTGAATTTGCAGAAGTAAAGTTCATAAAGCAAATGCTTCTCCTGTTCTCCTGTAGTTACAAGAAGACAGAAATCTCATGAAGAGAAGAATTATTTCTAAGATGAAGACAGCACAGCACAAGGTATTAACAATAAATAAAAATGCCAGCCCCTGATGCAAACAGCACTTCTTCCCATTTCTGAAGGAGTGATTCAAATCACGACAGTTGCATGAGGGAGACCTTCTTGAAACTAAAAGGACCATGGTTATCACAGCTCACGATGCTGTGAGCATCCTGACTTACACATCTGCAGTATGGATTGCATTTATACAATGCTTTTATTCATTGAATCACAAATTGCTTCTCATGAAACAAGAAGTAAAATTCCTTTCAGGGCATCGACATAAACACAAAATTCAACAACTGGGGAAGCTTGCAAACATTTTCAGAGCCAAGTCAAAATCTCCCTTATGTTTAGCATTTTCCCTAAAACACATAATAAAAAAAGCTGCTAGTCCTTATATTAGCAGAATGTGTCATGTATGGGAATAAAAAAGTACTGAAAAAAAATCAAAATATCACAGCACATAGAATTTAGGTAGGAAATTGATATGTCTATTTCAATTTTCTCTCTTTGTCAGCTTCAAGCTTAATTATCTTCCCTCTGGTTTTGTGTTCAGAAATGTACTTTTAATTTTTGTTGGCCTTTTGGACTGAATCCAGATTGTTCTTATTCGGTTTTTAATAACAGTCTGCTGCAATTTTACTACTTCAATATAGTGTGACAATAGCCATATTTTGTAGTATTAGACCATGCATTTTGTTGTAGAACATCTCATACTTATTCTTCCAAAGTAACATATTTATCTCTACCAAAAAGTAAATTATAAAAATCTCACACATTTTTTGTTTCCAGTTTCTTCCAGGAATATTGTGCAACTGTTGAAATGTTTGTAAACTATCAGAGGCCAATGATTATGAAAATACCATTAGCTTCACTGTGCAGTAGTAATAATGCTAACCACAAAGAGTCATGAATGTAAAAGCCAAAACCCTGACTATGCGTAACAATTGCTATGAATGATATTCCTGTCTTTGAAAGACTGATGTTCTGCTGTGTTTCTAATTTACTCTGTTTATTTTCACTAAAGCAGAGATTCGAATTGCTAAGTAATATAACTATTCACAAATATGAGTTGATGGTTAGTGTGTATATTTCAAGAGATAACCTATTCAGATCTCAATCTACTGATTTTCTCCTCCAGTTCCTCCCATCTCACAACAACATTAGGAACTAAAAGAGTGGGAACTTGCTGCTTAACTAAACACAAAGCTTACAGGGTGCCCTGGACTTCTCTAGAGGACATCTGATTGATACCAGAAGCAAGGTCACAGGGCCCGCAGTCCTCTTTTGTAAGCACTCCTAGCACTGCATGTAAATATTGAAAATTACTGTCTATTTTTCAGCTTGTGGGAAGAGTAAAAAATACATATTAGGAGCGCTTATTTCACTGAAATATTCCCCCTAGCATTGCCCTCCATTACCATCTTTCCAACTGAACATACCAAAACACCTAAAAGAATTATATTCTCAGTAGTATGGCCTTCCCTGGTGCCTATTATTAATTTTATTTCTAGCCAATACACACTTCTGATTTAGACTGGATAATGTACCTGATACTGTTGTGAATTGTTGCCTTAATCACAAAGCATTATGCAACGCATTATCCTGAGACCTACAATGATTTTGGTAATAAAATCCAGAGACAAAGTATGCAAAAAATAAATTATATTTATTCCAAAATTATGAGGGTATAGACAAAAAAAACCCCTTAAACCATAGAACATGTCACCCTCAACAGCAGATCATGTGGAAATACAGCTAATTCAAAGATATTTTTAAACTGTAGTTGTTTGATGAACACCAACACCCTTATTGTAAGGTCTCAAAACATCACAGAACAATTCCAGGTAAAAGTACTGCATTGCTTACTCTGCTTTCCAGTGATTTTCTGTGCAAGTTAAGCTGGATCCACAGAGAGAAATAAGTAATGCACTTCTCTGATCTTTATCTTGGAGTCCGCTCCTACAAATCACCCTGCACCCATTCATCCGGTGGTTCTTTTAAAATTGAAATAGCCATTAGTCCATCAAGAAGAGAAAATGATCCAGTCTCATTAAAGCTACCAGATGGTCAGAGAAAGGTAGACTAGTCCCACATAATCAGTGAATCAATCACACATGCATTTCAGGTCTTCACCACTCCTATATAACCACCTCTGTAAATTGTAGGAACTTCAGGGGATGGAGAGCAGCTGTTCCACTGAAATACAATCACCCCTACCTAGTTCCACAGATGACTTTGGTTATTGAGGTAGGCTTTCTAGAATTCAGGATTAGAGCACCAAGAATCATTGTTTGGAGTTCATACAATTTTCCTCACACCTATTCATAGCTAGATGGAAGAAGCAGACCAGTTAAGAGTTTGAGAGCCTCCATATTATCTATTTTTCTACAAAGATTTAGCCTTTTAGACACTTCATAGTCAGTGTTAGGAAAGAAGTTTCAGGGTAAGACAGTTGGTGTTCCACTGATTCAAATACACCATACTCTCTTCACAATGGATGCATTCTTAAATTACATCTTAAATGTGACTTGCTGAAATTATACAGAAACAAAACATCTGATCTTCTAGCTACTAGAATTTAAAAATGGCAAAGGAAAATACCATCAAATCATACAACATAAAGCATTAGAAAATATGCCATTATTGTTCACCTGAAAGACAAATATACATAGAAGTTGAAAATGCCATTCAGAATTTCACAGGCAGGCAAGTCAAACACTCATTCTTTACTAGATTTAAGTGACAGGGGCAATTTTCAGATTGCAGTAGATTAAAAATATATTAATTTTTTGCTGGATGCAATTGTCTGCATTGGTTTCTCTCTGGACAGGTTTTGGTAGCAGCGGGGGGGCTGAGGGGGAGGCTTCTTCGAGAAGCTGCTGGAAGTTTCCCCATGTCCAGCAGAGCCAGTGCCAGCCAGCTCCAGGCTGGGCCCACTGCTGACCAAGGCCAGGCCAATCAGCAGTTGAAGGAACGCCTCTGTGATAACATGTTTAAGAAGGAAAGGGAAAAAAAAAAGAGGTTAGATGAAGATGGCTGCCGGAGAGGAGCAGAGTGAGAACTTGTGAACAACTATGCAGACACCAAGGTCAGTGGAGAAGGAGGGGGAGGAGATGCTTCTGGCACCAGAGCTGAGATCCAGCTGCAGGCCATGGTGAAGACCATGGTGAAGCAGCTGTGCCCCTGCAGCCCATGGAGGACCACAGGAGTGCAGAGATCCACCATCCCCGTGGAGGAGCCACGCCGGAGCAGGTGGATGTCAGGGGAAGGCTGTAGCCCATGGGAGACCCATGGTAGAGCTAGGTCCTAGCAGGGGACTGTAGCCCGTGGGGAAGAGGAGCCCATGCTGGAGAAGGATTCTTCTTTTAGGACTCGTGGCCTGTGGGGCCCATGCTGGAGCAGCTTGTGCCTGAGGGATTGCACCCTGCAGAATGCGACCCATGTGGTAGCAGTCTGTGAACGGCTGCTACCCATGGGATGGATTCTTATCGGAGCAGTTTGTGAGAGGAACTGTATCCTGTGAGAGATGGAACCCCATAGAATGTGGTTAGTAGGACTCTTCTCCCCAAGCAGTGGCTGAGAACAGCAGCTGACCACAGCATCCCCGCCACACACACACACACACACACACACACACACACACACACACCCGCCCCTCACCTTTTTCCCTTGACTGCTGTGAGAGAGAAGGTTGGATGTAAGAAGGAGGGGGGCAGGGGGGTAAAAGGTGTCTCTTATTGTCTGTCACTCTTAAGCTCTGATCTTGTTAGTAATAAACTTGACTATTATTCCCACATGGAGTCTTGTTTTGCCTGTGGCAGTGATTAGCAAAGAATCTCTTGTAGTCCTTATCGTGAGTAACGAAACCAACCTCTTGTTGTATTGTCTCTCCTCTGTTGCTGAGCGAGGGGGTGTGAGAGAGTGGCTGTAATGAGCCCCTGGCATCCAGCCCAGGTTAAACCACTACAATAACAAAGCTTGATTTTTACACTCTCACAACTCTATTTTGACTTCACAAGTTGAGGATCTCACCAAGTCTGTGGCAGGATTTTCTCTCACTCTGTAATGTAGGGCCACTGAACAAAGTCTCCCGTTTAAAGAAGAAAGCATTAATTACTCTTATTTTAAATCTCAAACTACTTTGCTTCTAATTTTCAGCATTAAATGTACTCCACTCGTGTGCCCTGCAAGAAAAATGTTGTGAAACAGCCATTACAAAGAATGAAATTGGAAGTTAGAGCCAGCTGAGAAGTGAAAATCAAATTATATATGCGTCCTATTGGTTTGTAGTACAGCTGTGCAAATAGAGAAAAAGTTGCCCATGAATATTTCAATTACACCACAAGCTTAAATGTTGGTGTAGTTAAAACCTTCCTATGCCTGCTTTCCATTACATTATCATTTAGGAGCTTTACTATTCATACTAAAATTACAAAAAATAAAAATAAAAAAATCCAATAACAGAGAATCCCACAAATACCATCATAAAGAAAAGTCAGGACAGAAATTAATTTTCATCCATAACAATGGAATTCCTGCTTAGGAAACCACTTAGCTTTACCAGGCACCCAGCCTAGAGCAGAAACACTATTGCATGTCTTGTTGCTAAGCACCAAGGAATAATTAATAAAAATACATATAGAATATAGCCCAAAATAAACAGACCTGACTTGCAGCTAAAGACTAGTTTCTAAGAACAGGCAACACAGAAAAGCATTACCTTATTGTCACCCTTTAATATTCTACTACTGGAGGTAAAACTATACATTAAAATTACACTTCATGTGCTAATGTAAGCTAATTTTAGGATGATTTTAATGCATGCTACTATTCATGTATGTCAGGCCATCTTTGAAAGTTATACACTTAAATTTGTTCATTAGAAGGTTCATTAGGTCAAAATATGCTGCAGCATGTTCATTTACACCATTTGAATTGACAAAACCTATGTGGCAAAATTAGTCAATTGTTACAGCTACAGCATGAGTACAAACGTCTGTCCCAGTTTTGGACAGTAGGGTGTGATAACAGTGGATGAGAGACGTATAGAGGAAAAGCAAAAATTTCTATTCAATATATCAGTATGGATAGGTGTATAGATATGTGTATGGTTGAACCCATATGTATTTGGTATAGCAGTAATGAACCAGAAAAAAACCCACAAAATAATAACCAATGTCCTTGAAAACAACAACTGTTCCTCTATCCCTCATGTGCCCTTGGTGCTGGGGCAGTTGTGAAGTGCTGGGAGTGCAGGAGCTGCAGTGACTCCTCTGGGCAGTCGATGGCACACAGGAGCACAGGAGCTGTAGTTGCACCTCCTAGCCAGCAGGGGAGCCTGTGTGTCAGTGGGGGAGCACTCGGAGATGATCCAGGCCCGTGCAAACAAGATGGCAGTGGCCAGACTCAGAGGGAGCTCTGCAGTGCAAGGTGGCCCCCTGGCACCCAATCCAGATGTCAAGAGGGACTGGGGACACCCGAGCATTGGGAGGGCGGTTAGAGAGGGAGGTACATGAACCAGGAGATCCAGCACAGAGTCCACAGTAAGCCAGGCAGTGGTATCATCTGTGGTGTGCTCTCCGGAGGTCCCAGCGGCTGGAAATAGTGAACGGGTGATGGCAGGGGCTGGCAGGGGCTGTGGGATTGCACTGGGTTCCTTTTCCCAGCAGTGCCAAAGAGAGGTCCTTCCCTGCCATGTGCTGATGTCACACTGTCAAAATGGTGGTTCTGTTGGTCCTTTTATAGTCTCAGTTTCCTTTTCCTGGGGTTTTATATAGAATGGTGAAGTTCCTGCCCTTCTTTTTCCCAACCGGGAAGACTGACGGGAGATTGAGAAAAAGAGGGTGCAACAGTCTTGGCCTGGCCCTGGCCCAGGCCTGGCCTAGCAGGCACTGCTGCAGGGAGGGGACATACCTTTGCACCGTTTCTGGGAGCGCAATGGGGTCTCCTGCCACCCTGCCCCAGCAAGTGCTGGCCTGTGAAGGTCAAACATATTTTGTGTAGAAATATCGCAGTTGTTACACTTAATGTCACTACTTTAGATGGCAGAAGAGAACTTACTTTGTTCACTGGTATGATATCTAACTCCACCCAAGATTCCACCATATTCCTGGCGTTCAGACTCAAACATATGCAAAAACTGCAAAACATCATTTAAAAAACCTTCCTGAAAAATTTCCCAGAGGAATAATTAACATTACAAATTTGTCTTTTGGGGCTACACCATTGCAAACAATTGTTTTTCATACATTTCTAGCAGCCCTATGTTTTCACATGCATTAGTTCCTAGAAGCAGAGGTTTATAAAAAGTTTTAAAATGTAGACTAGAGCTTTATCACTTCCTCTCACCCTCAGTTTTTAAAATCTCCTTTGCTCCTGATGACAGAAGTGCAATGTGTGTATATATGTTCAGATTACTCAATTAGTACAGCCGTTGTGAAAAAGATAACTTTATTTGCTGTTCACTTTTTAATGGATATATTAACAAAGGTGCATTTTGTTTAGTGGCTTAAAGATCGATCAATATGGAGAAAATATAACTTGATATACTGGCATTTAGAAGAAGAAAAAAACAAAACAAAAAACCACAATCACACTACACAAAATTTTCCACCAGTCATGCAATGAAATCAGAGAGCTTCACTGGGTAGAGTTAGGATACTGAAAGGTGAAGTAGTTGCAGACTCTTCTCTAAGTGAAAACAGTTATTCTGCCCTCAGAGCAGCAGTTCCCCTCTAATAGCATTTTGTAGACAGAAACGCTCACTTTTCAGGACCATTTGGAAAAGCTTGACCACATGGAAAAGCTGTAACTGCACTCTATAAAAGCATATAATTATGCATTCTGAAACCACTTTCCTTATTTATGAGCATTTAAAATACTCAAAAAAGTATAATAAAGAGAGAACTAACTCATCACTCTGAATCAGACTCCCCTGAATCAAAGCTTCTCTAAACTTGAAGGCAGTAGCCCTAATTTCAAGGGATAAAGGCAGGCTATGCAGCCACAGGAGGATCGAAATATCTTCTCATATGTCACAGAGGTGCAGGAGCCCTAGCATTTCTTGAATAATTGTAATGAACCTTCCTGTGTCTTTAGGGCATCTAGCAACACTACCCTTGCATTTTCAGAGGCTAGAGTCATGAGGATAAACCTAATGCAATGCCAGTATGCTCCAAAGGCACAAGATTAACTTCCACAGAGAGGAGATAGAGTCTGAGTATGACTAAGAGGGACCATGCACTTTCCTTATCATCTCACACAACATCTCAGAAGACTAGCTTTAATTTGGGTTCACACAGAAGCATCAAAACAGACCACACAGCTGTAAAACACTCAGAATAACTTCCTCTCACGACAGGGAGGGCTGTAGGGAGAGCAAGATATTTGAAGGCTTTATTACAGCAGTGGAACAGATAATTAGGCAATTAAAACTATAGTGGACAAATTACAAGTTATAGATGAATTGCCTTGCAGAATAGAAATGGGAAAAGCAAGAAAATAGAAATGAGTGCCTTTGGCAAGCATCTTAACAGAAAAACTAAGAGGAGCAGTTTGGGGACAAAGATGAAAGGGTAGTTAATTGGCAGAAGTTTACCTGCTTTTGCAAAGGAACATAGTGGGTCCCTAAAGTAATCTTCCTGTTCTTGTGTTAGTAATTAGAACACATCAATAGAAATCCAAGAAGTCTTATTACAGCTTCATTTTTGGTAAAACAGCAAGGCCCACCTGTACTAAGGTTTTTAAAATGGTATTAGCAATATCTTCACACTCACACAGGTTTTTTGTTTAATCATTCTGCTTAATAGAAAACCTTCCATTCTTGCCACCCTTTCGTGCTTCTAAGCAGTGGAAAATGCACCACCATTTCGCATATCACAGTAAAAGCAATGTGAAAGAACACCCAAATTCTCACAAAACCTTCCTGAATGCAATTTTGGTGAAGGAGCTTCTGCTCACACCCTGTCTATTACCACAGAAACTCACTTCCAGAAGCCTCTTCTGCACTCTTCCCTGGACATGCCAGACCTCCAGCCAAGAGAAGAAGAGTTTATTCTGCTCATAGCAGTGTAAGGGGGCGTGCTTCTCCAGGCATGTTTTCTTCAATGCATACATCTCACTATACAAAGTTCTTGGTGGAGGAGGCCTTCTCCTCCTAGCAAAATTTGCTTGTCCAGCTCTGCAGAAGTATCAGCTATGAAATTCTTGGCTTACATCCTCATAGACTTGCTGCAGATGTAAATCAAGGCATACCAACCAGGCTGATGGCCCCACAGTGGTATCAGGTGTGCCTATTCCCTTACCACCCACTGCAGAGAGACACTGGAGTCTCCTCACACCTCATTGCAAAAAGAAGGACTTCATGGCTGCAATTCAATCTCATTTTACTATTGTAAATAACTAAGAGGAAAGAAAAATTTTATTAATTAAGACAAGCAGTCTTAATGTGGAGTAAAGTCAGAAGTTAAAATAGAATAAGATTTATAGATGAAGGAGATGCTTCCATTTCCTAGTGGCAAAAAAGAGGCTCCAACTGCCATTTTCTGGGTAACACAAAGGTCACACTGTCCCACAGATGTTCTCTAAACACAGATGAGCACCTGTACCCTGGAGACTGGGGTAGTGTGAAGGCACCACAGCCTGACTTCAGTAAATCGGGTACAGGACGGGAATGTGGTGACCCCCTTAGCCAATGTCAGCTATCCATCGAGAAACAATAGGTACCACAAACCCTGATTTGCAATAATTCGGATTAATAAAAAGTGTTATTTTGTAACTGTTAGAGTAATTCCTTTGTAAAGGTGCTAACGGTTGTCCTCAATGGCAGAATAACACATTGAGAAGACCTGCTGAGGGGTCCCCTCCTCTGTTGACTCTGCCCGCCCCCTCCCGGCCCCCAAAAGGATAAATTGGACACACTCTCTGATTGGTGAATCTGTCGGTGAAGGTCCCCCCCGATATGGGACCCTGGCAGACTGGTCAGGCAATAAAGGGTTTCGATTTCCCAGGGACACTAACAGTCAAATAAACTATTAAATGTGTGGAGAGACTCTCCCCTTTTGAAGGGTCAGGCAAAACCACCCTCTTTTCGAGCCATTTTAAAAAGCAGAAGCCATAGAGTACAGCTAAGGATTGTATCTTGTTGAACTGTGGAGTATTTCCCACTGCAATGGCAGAATGGCAGAAACATAAGAAGAGACTAAAACTTGTACCTAATAAAGGATTCTCCTTGTAGAAGATATTTAAAGTAAAAGAAAAAAAATACTACATTAAATAGAATGAAAGAAATGAGGCTGGAGTGTGATGAAATACACAGGTGATAATGCTTGAATATGCAAAGCATATGGTGTAAGGTAAAAAATAAGTCATATACAACACTATTTCTTAGCTTTACATACAGAAGTACTAGTAAAAGTACTAAACATTAAGTTCTGAGGTAAATGTACAAATGTCAACACTTTTTTTTTTTTTAATTGAACACTCCTGAGAAAGATTTTTTATCATTTCCTTTCTAGTCATAAGTTTCATAGGTAATCATACGGAAAGATTTATTCTAATTATTGCAGGTCTTTGATGTCTATGCAACAAACAAATTCATGTAGTTTATTCCTTCCTGAATCTCCCAGTTCAAAACACAAGTAGCTGAATGGGAGAAAAGAAGTATATTAGAGTTTGAAATTACTTCTTGATTTGTTGGCTCCCTAGGTTTCATAGGAAGCTACTCTTATCTCATCCAAACAGCTTGAAATGAGACATTGCCATGAAAAAGAGATGGATAAAACTGTGCAATACTATTGTATTGGCTGTAAAGACAACAACAGTGCAATGCTGGCACATTTCAGAAAAAGGTGGGATGGGGGAAGCAGTCTTGGACATTTTATACTCTAAATTTTAGCTCTTTGTATAGTGCTACTCAGCTATCAGACTCTCACATTATCCCATTGCCAAAGCAAAGGCAACTGTGGCAAGTCTTATTTTATTACTGTATTTGTTATATCAGGTAACACAAGGATTGCTTGAAAGCTCCCCATTAGATGAACTGCTCTAGATGAGCATGTGTGGAAACACTAACAGAACAAATATTTCTTCTTATCTTCAGTGAAGCCCGAACAAAAAGCATAACATTTATCATCAATGACTTGTGAATATAGCAGCATACACCCTGTATTCCATTATCTCCTGGAAAAAAGCACAAATAAAGTACACCAAATTCATTGTACTCACATGCTGTAGAAGGCAAGGTCTTGCAGACAGCATCCTACCACTTTTTTTTGTGCTCATGAAAATTTATTTTTCTCTCTTGTTTCTAATATTAAGAAAGACATCTTGGCATTAATAATGAATTAGAACCAACATCTGACAGCTCTTTTCTATGACAGACTTTTATAAGTTTTTCATCTTTCCTCTGCTGATGTTTGACAGCTATGGATGATGGGAAAGAACGTGGAAGAATAATAATTAAATACACAAAGATGCAATTTTAAACCAATCTTGATTTTAAAAACAACCAACCTGTCCAGTACTCTTAATGTGAAACAGACATTTTCTGATGCAGATTTCATTTGCAAGCCAGCAAGGTTAATATGAAAACTACATTTCTTTTCTAGAGAGACAGATGGAATAAATTTCCCCAGTTTCTGCTAAAGTAAGCTGCACTTAACAGTCCTTGGCAACTTTACATTTGCTATTTCAAAAGTCACCTCAGCCTGCTTTATTTTATCCTAAGAAACAACTTAAACATTAAAATTCACGATGGAGCATATGTACTCCAGACAACCAACACAGCCATACACCTCCAAGAATTCTAAACTTATGTGAAAAATTAGTGGGTATTTTTACTCCTTGACTATGACCACATTAAAATAAGATTCAGTCTGTGCATTTAAAAAAAACAAACCCACACAAACAAAAAAACCCTGCACCATAAAAAACTTTTCAGCCTTATGAAATATTTCTACTAATAATTTAGCCTGAATTCTCTTATCAATTCGTAAAAACACACCCCCTCCCCAAACAATCACATAAAACTTGTAGAAGTCCGACCCCCACCTAAGAAACGACTGCATTTCAACAATCAAGCAGCATTTAAGCATATTATTTACTATTGTCAGGTGTTCCCAAACAAGTCACCAATACTCATATAATTAACTGCCAGAGGTGTGCTGAGAAGTGTCATGATGAAAGGAATGGCCATAACTTAACCTCAGTCATTTAACATAACTTACCCCAGTGCACCAACACAGAAACTACTAGATGTACAAAGAAGATTAGCGGGTTTATTTTGTTTGCTGTTTAATTTTAGTAAAGAGGACAGTTTGGTACTCTTCCACCTGCACATGGGAAGGCACACAGGGTGTAAATGACAAGCAAAACTTAGTTAAACAAAAGGTACTCAAATGTGTACAGGAAGCAGGGACCTAGATTTTGAACCAAGGCACAGACATACTTCAAACAAGAAGAAAACATTTTCTACACAAAAGTAGAAAATGTTACAGAGAGGTAGCAATTACTGACAGTTATGAAGTCTTAAAGTTTTTTAAGCTGTAGATCAATTGCTTTCAGAAACACCTCTCTGAACACACTGAAATAACTCACTATAGTTGTGAATCACAGCAGATTGTTTCTAAATTATGTAGTTTGTAACATGTATTTGTCAATTACATAAAGCTTTACATCAGAGCTTCAATTTTCACTGTACATGGCAAATTTTTTCAGAGAAGCCAGTTCCCAGAATTAAACAAGAACACCTTTGAAGAGATAATAATAAATCTTAACAGAAACCTCGTTAAAATCTACGAAACTCCTCCCACAAAACTAACAGCACCGAACAGTATGAACTAAAATGTTTCCCCTTACCTTTGCTCAGAGTGCCTGTGATGAGCTTAAAAACAGTCCGGGCAAATTTGACAATCCCGTGCTTGCATCTCTTTGAACAATCACTCATGGCTCAGATTGGTAGAAAAACTCTTCTGTCTTACAAAGTCCAGAAATAACAAAAAAATAAAAAAGCAAGTCCTTTGCAAAGTTGAGATGGTATGTTGTACAACGCATGGAACTCAGTTCTTATGCAGCAAGCCCCAGGCTCTGCGCTGAAGCTACTAGGAAGGATTGCAATGGAGCAGTGTGCATCCCCTTCTAATTAAAGGCACAGCTCTCCCTGTCAGCCTCTCGACACATGTGCCGCGATGCCCTGATAGAAGCTGTTCAGTACAAGAACACTTCAGCCAGTCAGGGGAGGAGGAGGGTTTGCCTCACCATGCTGTACCCCCTTTCAGGGTTGCCACGATGGGCAGTGCAATGCAGCAAGAAATGCTGGAGTCAACCGATGCTGACTGCTGCAAACAAAAGAAGCTGCTTAAGAAGACCGTTTTCTTGCTTCTCTTTTCCAACTAATTTCAATTAAGGTGTCAATTTTGCTTTCATCAGGCTTGAGGGAACCTAGAAAATAACATCTTTTTCATTTTACCAACACTGTAGTTGCGCTTTGCGTGTAGAAGGCTACAGAGCATTCCTTTGTAAAATCTGCTAGAAGTAGAAAAGGAAGCTGCGACCGGGGGAGGGGGGGGGGAATCTCTTTTAATTTTAACAGCTTAGATACTGCTTAGACAGTGATTTGCTCAGCACTCAGCCTCCTGGAGCCGGCTGGCCTCGGGCTCACCCCTCTGCAGCACCACACTCCACTTTACACCCACTGCCTCACGTCGTGCTGGTCCAGTGCTCTCAAGGCTCCCCATACTGCACTGTGAGTTATCCCCTAGCAACAGCCGCAGCTCTGGCTTCTCCAGTTCAGTCAGTTACTAATGCGTGCCTGGAATACTCTGAATAAAAAGACCTGATGCGTCCAGTAATAAAGAGGATATACCTCAGAGCCGACCTGAGCGCTGGGCAGACTCAAGCATCTTTAGCTTTAATTCGTGCTGGCCTCCTCTCAGGTGTTTTTAAACAATTCCTCAAATGCACTGTTTGTCCCAGTTACAAGGCTTACCTCAGGTTTCCGCTCACACCTAGCTGCCATCCGTCAGATTATTTCTTCAACCCTCTCTCTAACAAAGTGACCAGGAGTCAGCCGTCTCCGAGCGGCATCAGCTGATTATCGCCGACACAGAGGGACAGGCGCGGCAAACAGCTTTGCGCTTCAGAGAACGGCGGTATACCCTTCATTCAGGGAGCAGTAAATGCTTTACAAGATAATTTATAGCCCTCAGGCAAAATTACGGTCTTTGCCAAATGGCTCACTTTGCTCTGAGACAGGCGACTGTCTGTCCCTCCCTGCTGGAAGTGCTCTTCTCCTCATCCCCCCTCCCGCCGGCATCCCCGTGCTGTCCCCCTTCTCTCGCCTCCCCGCTTCGCTGCTCGCCTTCTCCACCTCCTGCTCCTCAAGCAGAGGGTCACACAGCAATGCTCACAGAGGCTTCCCACCGCGTCATTTTACCTCAGAAAAATGATCTTTGACGTGTAAGAAACGACTTGAGGACAAAACAATCACCCTCGTCAGGCACTGGGCATTTTGCTGCTCTCCTCACTTCCACACAGTCGCCTCACATTCAGTTTCAGGTCTTTTCAGATGTATTCGTCTCCAGCTCTGGAAAACTTCCACAAAACGACAAGAGAAAGCATGTATGAGCTCATAGAAACGATTGGCCTCGGCTGGCAGAGGTTGGGGAGGCCTCCAGGGCTGCTGCCAGCCCCACACATTCATCCCTGCAGCTGCAGCCTCAGCTCAGGTCTGTGCTCCCGCACAACCTTTCAGGTAAATCTTTTTATAAGTTTCTCAAAAGTTTGTTCTTTCATTTATGATGCTCCACAGGACAAAATTTTGCCAGCTGAGCACTCAGAACAGGCAACTTTAAAGTGTCGGTGGTGAGCACTGAAGCCATCCCTCCTCCCTCTAGGTAGGGAGAGGAGCAGTGGCTCTGCTGCCTCCATATCCACCCCATCAGGATTTCAAATACCCCAAAGCCTTGATGTTCCTGCCACCATCACCTCCATGCAGCCCAGAGCCTTGATTATATATGACTTCTCCATTTCACAGATTATTGCATTTATGGGGATCGTCAGCCCAATGTCATGAATAGGAAACTGAGACAAATTAAAAACATTCCTGAACATTGTTAGAAACATATGGCTAAACAGAGAATAGTGTACCTGCTTCAATGTAAATAGTATTTCTAACCTCTATATCACAGACTAACAACCAGCAGGGTAAAGAATACAGAGTGATGTGAGGATGGAGTGTGGGAAGGTGCTGTGATCTGTGGAAAGCGCTGTGCTAAGTAACTCCCTAATGAAGCCATCTCCAAAGCTTTACTCCCATAGTTCCAATTCAAAGTTGAAAATGTGATTCTTCAAAGGAAAAAAATAAACTCTAATAAGGCAGTAAAATGTCAATAGGGAAATCGAGGAGTCAACAGGTTGTTAATTAGTATATCTCTGTATCAAAGGTTTGCAGCATGTTAATTGCATTTATATATACATACATTATGATATAACTGGGGAGTATATAGGACAATAGACAGAAGGAGTGCTGGGAGCAGTAGTAAAGAAAGTTATGGAAACAAAACAGGGAAAATAAAACTGTGTAGTGTTCAGTCAATATATTGAGCCTCCCTTGCACTCAAGTTTCCAGAGAGAATGAAATTCTTCTCAGATGTTCATTTACCTCTTTTTGCCCTTATGTCATGGTTTAACCCCAGCCAGCAGCTCAGCCCCTCACAGCCACTTGTACCTCCCCAGCAGGATGGAGGACAGAATCAAAAGGGAAAAGTAAGAAAACCCATGGGCTGACATACAGTTTAACAGAGAAAGAAAAAGCTAAGCAAAAGGGAAAATACAACAAAGAATTAATTTTCTGCTTCCTGTAGGCAGGCTGGTTCAGCCATCCACACGACATCACACATAACAGTGACTTGGGGACAAAAATGCCATCATTTCAAATTTCTCCCCCTTTCTTCTTTTCTCCCCCACTTTATAGGATGAGCATTATGCCATGTGCTGTGGAATATCCCTGGGGTCAGCTATGTCCCTTCCAACTCCTTGTGCCCTCCCTGCAGCCTACTCATTGGTAGGATGAGGAGCAGAAAAGCCCTTGGCTCTATGTAAGTGCTGCTCATTAATAATGAAACAAATCCCCTGTTTTATCAATGTGCTTCCTGTACAAATCCAAACCAGTCCATACTGGTTACTGTGAAGAAATGTAATTCTATCCCAGGCAAACCCAATACATGTATAAGAGGGGAAAATAGTTCAAAAGGAACACAAAGTGTACATCAACAGGAGGGGGATCATTGTAACCACAGGATTGCATAGAAGCTGCAGCAGATCCAGTGGAGTAGTGAAGATCTCAGTCCTGCAGCTCAGGGAAAGCTGGAATTCACCAGACTTTTAACAGGAGTTTCAGTGGCCAAAGACTCTCTAAATATCAACATTCGAAAAAAAACAAAAGCAGAAAAACCCAAACCATGGGCATAAAAGATACTGATCCTTAAGGATCTCATTGCTGTTATCTGTGGTAAAGTACAAAGCCAGATTATTCTCATTGCAGGCAAATGTCTTCAGCAAATGACAGAGAATGTCCAAAAGAAACAATGGCATTATGCCCCATTTGAGCTTTTTTTATAATGGCCCGAGATTGTAAGATTAATACAGACAGGCAGTATTTCTGCATATTTAATTTCTATATATTAGTAGAAGTCTCAGGTGGTTGGTCAGAAGTAGAAAGGCCTGCGAAAATAAAGTTACTTCAAAACACTACAAAATATGCCCTATAATTTTTCAACATATTTAGTAAGGTGCTACAGGAGTTAATACAGCATTTAGAAATGTAACTGAAACTCATGCTGAATTTAATTTTTCAGCATGTGAAAGTCTGAGGACACTGTACACAAATTAACTGTCATCCCAGAATGATTTAAAACTGTATTACAGGAAATTATTCTTTCTTAATTTGCCATTCAGGATCACAGTGTGGGTGGGTGAGAGATAAAAATATTTTCTGAGTATATAAGACTCATACAAGCCAAGTTCAACTGGGGGTTCAGTCAGTACTGACATCAAAGACAGCTAAAACTATTTGCATCCAGAGAAAGTTTAATCCCTTAAATTGAAACTACACAGCAAATGCTAAGAGTAATCTCTGGAATAAGTATGAACAATCAGACTGTGAATTTGGATGGCCTGCTTTCCTAACCACCCTCTCCAACATAAAGGAAATATCCCTGTTTTTCTGTGGATACCTTAAATTTAGAAAGAGTGATTCCAGAGCTAACTGCTGCCATGGGTGTCAGGTTATAGCATTTGTGTTACCCAGCTCATACCACAGACATTTTCATCATGCTGTGGAAGCCAAAAAGGCAAAGGAGATGATGGCCAGGATTCATCACAGATCTTGGGTACTGTTAGAGAATGCACTCTAGTACTTCTATTTTTTCATGTTATATTTCCAAGTTTCTGCCACTTGGTATCATGGGAGACAGTTGTCAATTACTTGAGTATTTGGTCTGGTCTACTCTTGTGTCTGACTGTAGAGAGACTTCACACAGAAGCAAAAGTGTAATTAGGATAACTGAAGTCATTCCTTTTCCCTGTGGTCTGGGGAAGTGCATAATGGCAAAGTCCCTTTAAACTTCTCACAATTTTTTTCTTAATAAGTTTTTCCATGTCCGTACAATGCACTGTTATATTAAACCAGTGTAGGAAGAGTAGGATCTTTCCTTCTGCACTAGGAATCGTTTTCAGTCTCCACATACTCATTTTGAGCCTGGTAGTTCCTGCTGCCCTGATTTTCAAAGCTAGACACTGAACTCTAGTGTGCCAGAGATTTCTGCCCTGACTGTGTACCCAGCTCTTCTTCCCAGAGAAGAGAATTATGGGAACAGATGATATGCATTGAGTCTCGCATGGAAATTTAGAGGTGCCAAGTGTTCTCTTAGGTGTAGAAGTGTCATTGCAGACATATTGTGTCATCTTCGTTACACTCTCAATTGGTACAGCTGTCTTGGGATAGACCATAAATGAAATTTCAATGATCTGTGAGAAGGAAATCTAGCAAGTACAGACAATTTTTCCTGCTACGTTTGTCCTAATTACTTCTAGATTGGAAGTAACTTAACACATCGAGAATCATAGTTTTATTCATCCCCAGGAAAATTATAACTTCAAGGAATAGTTGTGAAAATTGATGTACATAAAATGAAGAATTGTCACAATAATTGATGCAAAGGAAGATAATACAGGTAACCCCAAAACAGCAGGCAGTGGAAAGACTTAGGAAAATTTATTTTTCAAAGATGAGAATGCTAAACTTATAGCATGTACAGCAGGAATGAAAGAATGCAAAACCTTTTTCTTTACAAGCATTCTTAATAGCTTGGTTGGCCTCACCTTGCAGGTGCTCCAAGGTTGTCTGTGGAAAAATTTATCTTTTCAAGGAGTTAGTTGCTCTGCAAGGCCACAGAAGGAGATATATCCAAGCTGTTTGTGGGAAAAATGAAAAGAATGTCTCTCCCAGGCAGGAAAGACCTCTAAGAAAAGTGAGCCCTAAACTCCTCGTAATATTCTTGCAGAAAAAAATGTTTTTCTGCACTTACACTTGAATGCAGGTAGCCTATGTGGATAGAGTTGTCAGCACACCATATGCCATACCATTATTATTTGCAACATGACCATTAATATTGAGCATTTTCCATGTGTAGAAATCCAACTTCATTGGAATTCCCAAGGAAGTTTGTCCTAATATCTGGGTTTCAAATCTGGTAAACCGACATACAGCCAGATAAACTCAGATAAACTCATAAAGCCAGATAAACTTGCCTATGATTACCGAGACAAAGCAGCAACAACTTTTCTTTTGTACCTGTCTAGCACTTCAGCAGCAACATTCCAGCTATGATATTGTCTTTTCCACTGTTTTCTGACATTGCTACCAGCTAGATAATGACCATATTGCATTTTCATTCATACTGTAATTCCAGTTAGTATTATCAGACAGAGCCTCAGGAACATCACCAGTTCCCCTTTCATACATTACCATCATCCAGACCTGCACATCTCAGTTGGTGCAAAGGGTCAGAGAACCACTCCTAGGACCTGGGAAATCCTATGCAATGAGTCCACTTGTTGGTGAGGTCTCCATCTTTGCTGCAAAAGGAACCAGCTTTTATATTGTTAAACAAACAAGCTTACACCATTACTTAGTGTGAAAAATATCTGGCTTTCTTCTCTCCTTGTGTTTCACCCAAAGCCTAGACAGGGATTAGAGGGAAAATCAAGGGAGTCATTCTGTACCATTTTTTGCCAAACAAAGCCAAGCATCTATTTCCATGGCCTTGGTCAGTTCTGAAACACAGGAGAATAGATATATTCATATCTCATTAATGAACAGATATGAATCTTCACTAATAAGTGGATATCCGTATATCATACTGTCCTGGTTTGGATGCTAGGAGGCGCAACAATGAAGAGAGACTTAATAGGGAACAACAGCTAAAAGTTTTATTTTCTGGGGGCTCAATAAACTATGAAACCACACTAAGACACAAACCGGTTACAACAACTACAACCCGACAATATTCACAGAAAAAGAAAAATAACAAACTGCTCCTTCAAGCTGGCTGGTGGGCTAGAGGAGCAAGGGAAGAGGGAAGTCCACCCGTGGATGGTCCTTAGTCCCAATTTAGGAGTCTCTGAAAAAGAGGGACAGTGAAAGGAAGGGAATCCAAAGGGGAAAAGATACCACAACACCTCTCATTGTGTGATTCCCCCGCCGGCACTTCCCAAGCTCCAGTGATGCCACGCTGCTGCCCACGTCGAGGGAGATGAGAGAAAGTGAGCCGCAATGACACTGCCTGGCCTAGGGACCTGGGAAGGACCAGCTGTGCTTCTCTCTGCAACAACAGAAGCTGAAAGAGGCCAGCCTTCTGTTTCTCCGGCTTTTATGGGCTCTTCGATCTTGCGTTATCTCAGGCAGCATTTCCGGGCATGCCATCCTCCCATTGGATGGCGGAATGGGGGCACAACCCCTTCAACAAGATCACACCGCACAGCCAAGATGGTGTTTCCCACAAAAAACCAGCATGGCGGGCACCTGGGGGTGCCAGCACCACTGCCTGCAGGCCACTCGCTGCCCGTTGGCACCCTTGGCAGGGGCCATGGGCCAGCAGCGCCACCCACGAGCCAGCTGGAGCTGCTGCCATAGGTGCCACCCACCCCAGCCAGCCACGGGAGGGGCTACCATCACTGCATGCCTGCTTCCAGCACACCACCAGTGTGGGGGCACCTGCCACTGCTGTAGGGACTTGCTGCGAGCCATTGGGCACCATGGGGGCTGCTGCCACCCCGGAGAGGAGGCTGTGCTGCCCCCACAGCTACCCAGGACCAGGGCAGCGGTGGAGGTGTGGGTCCTGCCAGCTGTCCCCATGCAGCCACCTGCATGGGGCAAGCACTACGAGCCCTGGGTGCTGGCAGCCCACAGCCCTGCATACAGGGGCCTTGCCATCCTCGACTCACTTCTCTTGTCAGGAAAGAAAAAAGGTTTTAAATTAAAACAGACAAGCAAACACCCCCTCCCCCCAGAAAAAAGGGAAAACTTTCAGGTTAACCCATTACACTTACTAAAGAGCATACATATTTACACATGTAAATGTGTAATAAGGTGATATGTGGCTAAATATAACACTAAGTTGGAAGATTCATCTGGAGGTCAGCTTCAGCTCAGGACCTGTTGTTCAGGCCTCAGCACTTCAGTTATGAAGTGCAGAAAGAACCCGCTTGCATTCTGAACTCCTTCTCAGAGAGGAATTTATGTGCAGCTGGAGTACAATCATAGCCGCAAACTTTGTCAACGGTTTAAGCCTAAGGAATTATAGAGGTGTGATTGTACCTCTGTATAAATTTGTTTTGCAGGATTAAAGATAGCAAACAGGGCATATTTTTATAAAATTAATTATTTATTATGACAAATGATGATAAAACATCTTAATCAGAACTATTTATTACACAGTATAGAATGTAAAACTACTAGTATAGTATAAGATAGGATAGTGCACTGTATCAAAGCAATTATATTAAAGGTAGCAAAATAAGAAAGAATTAATATTTATTAGACATTGATGTAACTCACCTATATTAACAAACAAGGATATATCTCTTTCTCTTAACCCTGAGAATATTCTTGAGGGGCATCCCCTGCTCAGGGGAGGATGTCTATGGGGCCAGGAACACTCTGGAAGCTGCCCGCAGCTTCCAGGAGTGGAAAATTACAGCCCTCTCCCCTGGGAGAGAACAAAGGGATAATTGACAACTACGGCAGACAACCAGGCAGCTGAGACCATGTATGGTTACAGCCAGTGAGTGGGTGAGCTTTGTTTAAACCAACCAATGATGAGATTGAGTGCGGTGTTCAAATTGTCTATATAAGAATAAAGCTCTGAATAAACACAGGTGGAGTTAAGCCTGAACCTGGTCACCACCAAAGAGTCATGTCTCTCAGATTCACCGACACAAATAAATCAGATTATCGTGTCAGTAAGACGCGACATCTGGTGCCCCGTGTGATGAATTACTTTTGACCCACAGGGTTTGAGCGGGATGCTGAGTGGAAGAACTCAGTGAGACCTTCGGCGGACCGAGCCAAAGGAATTGTCACGATATTAAATATATTTTTCACTACTGAGTAGGTAGGAATGGGAGGTCAAAGCTCTGTGGAAAACCACCCAGTTTTCTCCACCATCGTGCAAAATTTGGATAAATAGGGAATACCATACGAGAGACAGGACTTACAAAATTTTATTTTGTGGTGTGGAGACCATGAAAATTGCATGGACCTGCATACAGCACTGGATATATACGGCTGGAGAAAGCTGGGGAAGGAGCTCGTTGAAGCTAGCGGAGACACAGCAGCCACTGCCATTTTGCCTATGTGGACTAAGGTAATACAAGTGCTAAAGGAGCAGGATTCCAAGAGAATCACAAAAACTGGAGCAAAAAGACTTAACAAATTACCGACTCCGCAGAGAAAAAAATGGGGGACAATGCGGCAGGGGGAAGCGGCATGGTGCCCTGAGAGAAAAAGCCTGAAAGGACTGGTAGAAAACCCCCCTCAGCCCATCTCACCCCTTACCTGAGGACTGGGATCACGAAAGCTGCCTTCAGGACCAGAAAAAAGACTTAAAAGTGGAGAAAATAATTCATAGTGCCGTCCCTGAAAGCGGGAGAGGCACAGGCGGGTCTGTGGCAGTAACAAGCCGGTCCATGGCTGCGGGGCTCAGGGAGACGACCACATGTGTGTGAGTGTGCCAGGCAGCTATGCTCAGCTGAGCAGGGGACATGCGGGCAGCAGAGATAGCCGCGGTTCAGGGGAAGGCGAGAGATCAAAGGTGCCTGGTAATGAAGGTGGGCCGGATCGCACCCGTGGGAGGGTTCGCACTCACGGGGGGGTTCCAAATTTGCACGGGCCAGGGAGTTCCCCATGCCAGGCCAGAGTGTGGAGGTGCAGGATTGCACACCACGCGTGGGAGAAGCCTCCATTCTTCATCATGACGAAGCTGCGCCCACGGGAGGTTGCAAGCCCCAGCTTCTAGTTGTGACCCACTGAGGTTCTGTTGGTATATCAGGGACCAGGGAGAACTAGAGGGGGATTTGGATGCGGCTCGGGTTATAGGCAGGGGGGCCAGAGCATACCCTGTTCTTCGGAACCAGGGACTGTGCGAGTACCAGCCCTTCCAATGGCTGGTTTTAAGGGAGCTTCGCGTTGCGAGCCTCCAGCACGGTCTGGGATCCCCTCATGTCCAATCCCTGCTGCAGATGGCAGCAACAGAGGAGTTAACCCTGCACTGTGTGAAACAAATAGCGAGATCGTGTTGCTCCAGCATGCAACTGCTTATGTTTGAGGCAGAGTGAAGAAGGCCGGCCACTGACGCAGCACTGGCCAACATGTACCGGGCACAGGATGACCCCAGGTTTGTGGCCGGGTTGCCACAGCAGCTGGGGGAACCACCATTAGAGATCCCTCAGATGCAGGCGAGGCTGCATCCTACTGTGCTGGACCAAAGTAAGGAATTGGGGATACGGGCTCTCAAGAAAGTGGCAAGTGCAAGCACCCCTCAGCGACCCTACACAACTGTAAGGCAAGGCCCTAAAGAGCCCTATATGACCTTTTTGGACAGATTGCAAGACACTTTAGACAAGCAAGTCGAGAACAAAATAACCAGGGACTTCTTGCTATTGCATTTAGCAAGGGACAATGCTAATATAGACTGCAGGAAAATCATCACAGCCCTGCCCAACGAAAACCCTGATATAACTGAGCTTATAGATGCTTGCCAGCATGTGGGCATGGTGGATCATCAGATGGAAATCCTGGCAGAAAAACTGTCAGCTGCTGCCTGTGGCAACAAACATTGCTACTCTTGTGGGCAGGAAGGACACTTCAGTAACAACTGTCCCAGACGCTTCAGGGAGCAAGGTGGAAAAGGCCAACCCAACCAGATGTGTGCCAGATGTGGGAGGCCTGGCCACTTTGCCAAGTCTTGCAGGTCCAGATCCCACGTTAATGGACAGTCACTAATTGGAAAACAGCAGGGGAACGGAAACCCCAGCGCGACGGGGAGACGCACGAGGACACAAGTGCAGCCCTATAGCAGCTCCCGTCGGGAAAAAACTCATGCCCCAAGAGCTAGAAATGACTTTAAAACAGAAAACTACCATGACAAATGAGCCATGAAACAAAAACTAGCTCCCGGAATTGTAAAGTGGGCCTTGAAAGCAGAGTTGAAACGTCCCTCCCTCACTCTCAACCAGCAAGACCAGCGAGCAGACACAGAGAGCAGACAAGCCACAGGACAAAGAAATTCACAGCATGGGAGAGGCACGGGGTGAAAAGCAACTGCCCCGCTTCTCAGGACAAAACAGATGCCCCCAGCTGGGACAACCGGGACCAACACACTGAGCTGCACAGAACAGAGATTACAACAGCGAATGCAGCCCGAGAGCAAAAGAGTGGGACACAGGATGCTGCTCCCTGGAAAATGAGTGAGCTTCTGGAACTTGTATTTCTTTTGGGCATGTGGGTAGGAGTAACCTTGACACAGACTGTCCATGACTGCAAACCAATGATGCAGTTTGCCACCAGGACCTTTCATTGGTTTGCCTTTTTTACCCCTCCAAAGCAAACAGATTCTATCAAGAATATCAGAGATCTTGCAACACCTCCCAGCTCCTGAACACCGGAGGGTGTGTGGGGGGGAGGTGAGGGAGGGAACACTGGACCTGAGAGGGACTTGGCATGGAAATAATGCATTAATTTCGTCTAACATTAACATTTGTGATAACCAAAAGACTTCTTTCTATGAACAGGAAAATGATCGAGAGGAAAACCTCTTTGACTTTCTGACATTGCTTTTTCTTTGGTCAATGCTAATTCATGCTGCAATGAGAGGCAGACTGGTTGCACCACAGAACTTTTTCTCAGGTATTACTGGCTTTGGCAATGGCTTGATGCAAGCAGATAAAATCATCTCAGCTGGAAAGATCCTGAAAACTGGCAAGAACAGGGACAAGAGGAAGGATTCACACAACTCACTGGGTCTTGACCAGCATGTAAAGCACTTCTGTAATCTTCTCATGTTCCCTTGAATTTAGTCATCAACTCAGCACATCTGTTATGAATTGAGACACCAAAAAAATTTAATGTGTCTAAATCCAAATACAATTTTATTTGATTAGCAAGCAAGCAAGGAGCAAAAACAGCGCTGGGCAGCTGGGGAGTCTCCGCTCCACCAACGGCGCGGTTCCTTCTCTTACAGGTCCCTTTTTATGTGGTCTTGTTTTCTGTCGATGTGTCACTGCAAGGCTTCCTGCTTATACTTTGCCCATGCTTTATCAGTTGTTAGAGGGTCTTTTTCCTGCCTCTTGTTAGGTGAAGATCAACACTTTTCTTCTTTTGCCCTTTTTTTCAGTGATTTGTCTTTATCCGGCATGTTTCAGCTTTGGACCTGTAAGCTCGTAAAGTGATTATGCAAGCATATCTTACACAGTGGGCTAGACTGCAAAACACTCATGAGTTTCCTATAGAACAAACAATGTATATACCTTTCTCCTATGATTCAGTGAACAAACTTTAGGTTAATCTATCACACATCTGCCAAAGTTTATTGAACATTTTGATAAATTTCACTTAAAGGAAGTGAATGTTAAAAAAACCTTCTGTAATACTAACAATTTTGAGTTTTAAATTTCAGCACAGGTTTGCAGCCACACAGCTACACCCAGAGTCACCTGCAAAGACAAGGACAAATATGCTATTGGTGCCAGCAGAGAGACAATCACAGTCAGAAAGTCTTGTGCACACAGTGAGTTCTAAAGCTTTTTCTTATCAAGGTCATCAAAAATTAATTAGGCTAATTGNTGCAGCCACACAGCTACACCCAGAGTCACCTGCAAAGACAAGGACAAATATGCTATTGGTGCCAGCAGAGAGACAATCACAGTCAGAAAGTCTTGTGCACACAGTGAGTTCTAAAGCTTTTTCTTATCAAGGTCATCAAAAATTAATTAGGCTAATTGGCTTTTCTCACTTACAGCTTTGAGATATTGTTGCTACCTGTGAGAATCGCCAAATTCTTGGCACTGCTCCACAGCTGGACAATAATTCTCAAGAGCTGAAACCACTTAAAAATTGGCAAACTGTTGTTACCCAAATTTCAGATTTTGGTACATTGAAATATGTTTATGTATCTATTGACACACAGTCACACGCTATATGGGCACCTGCCCACAGCAATGGGAAAAGTGACAATGTTGTAATGCATTGGAAACAGGCTTTCGGAATTTTAGGAGTTCCAAGCCAAATAAAAACAAGCATTAGGACTTAATTTATGGCCAGAAGGACACAAGACTTTCTACAACAGTCAGACATAGGCCATCATAAAGGTACCCCTCACTCTCTAACTGAACAGACTGTGATTGAACATGCATATAGCAAATTGAAAAACATCCTTAAAGAACAGAAAAGGGGGAGAAGGGAGAACGCCCAGGCACAGCTGTCAAAAGCCCTTTATAGCTTAAACCATCTCACAATTCAGAAAATAGAAACACCAACAACTCAAAATCACATCTCAGCAGTACAGAGCTCAGATGCAAAGCCATATGCATGCACAATTACAGATGCCTGTGTGAGCACAGACANACGCCCAGGCACAGCTGTCAAAAGCCCTTTATAGCTTAAACCATCTCACAATTCAGAAAATAGAAACACCAACAACTCAAAATCACATCTCAGCAGTACAGAGCTCAGATGCAAAGCCATATGCATGCACAATTACAGATGCCTGTGTGAGCACAGACACAGGCCCATGGTGAGTACCTGCCAGATGCATTTGCCCAGTGCAGAACCACCAAAGCACTAGGAAGCAGAAACAAGACGCAGGCTGTGCACCACCAGACTCTCTAGATCAGCAAGAGAGCATAGGTGATGCCAGCCAGGTCTAACAAAAAAGTGTAACAGCCACAGCAATCCCTTCCTTCACATTTGCTTAACAGAAATTCTTCCAGAAAGCTTTATCACTATCATGAAAAAACTGTATGTAACAACAGTGTGTAAAATGTAACCCACGCATGTAATGCTTGAAGAAACAGGTTTAGATTTTTTATCTACAGGTTGCTCTTGGCTCAGAAGAATGGATGAAAGCATGGACATTGGAACAGACAGGTGGTTGCTTTAAAAGGATAATGAGACTGATAATACCTGGCATTGTTGTGATGAATGTAGGGCATGGTGAACTACTTGTTGTGTAGTGTTTATTTTCTTCTGCAAGGGCCCAGCAGAGGAAAATGGGCTTTGCCTTCATTGTAGTTAACCAAAAAGGGGGAGTTATGGGGCCAGGAACACTCTGGAAGCTGCCCGCAGCTTCCAGGAGTGGAAAATTACAGCCCTCTCCCCTGGGAGAGAACAAAGGGATAATTGACAACTACGGCAGACAACCAGGCAGCTGAGACCATGTATGGTTACAGCCAGTGAGTGTGTAAGCTTTGTTTAAACCAACCAATGATGGGATTGAGTGTGGTGTTCAAATTGTCTATATAAGACAGCTCTGAATAAACACAGGTGGAGTTAAGCCTGAACCTGGTCACCACCAAAGAGTCATGTCGCTCAGATTCACCGACAAAAACAACTCAGTAAGATGCAACAGATGTCCACACACCCAAAAGGGTTATGTTAGAAGGACCTGCTATATGACAGTGGGCTGGACTTTTGTAGAGTTATTGACTGCCAGTCATCTGTCTCTGGTTGCCTCACCATCAGGATGTTAATTCAAGGTTGATAAGTGTCTTGGTTTAAAGGCAAATACTGGGGCAGGAACTCCAATAAAGTGAACTCCTCCTAACCTTTAATCCCCACCAAATAAAGAGAGATAACATTTGAAGAGGTGTAAGTGAAAAAATAGTCTTTTACTGACACAGAAATAATAGCAAAAATAATACCAACAGAACAGTTCAAAACAACAATGCAGAGAAATGCTCCTAGTCTTTCCCTGTCTTTTGAACTCCCTTTTGCAGACAAAGACAATGATCAATACATGCTTCCTTTCCACCCTTTTTCCACCTTGGGAAAACAAAGATCAAAAGTAAAACCACAGGAAGAGGGGGCAAAGCAAACCCTTGTTCGTTCAAATCAGAGATAATTCTGCTGAAACGCCAACTCAGTGATGGCAGCGTGAGTGCAGGGACTGTCACTGTGCCTGCGAGACCAGACGCTCCAAGTGGCGATGGACTACAGCAGCAGCTGGGGCGCCTCCCCGGGCTTCCTAATTCCATCATGGCATGATGAGGAAGCAGCTCCTGGCTTTCCTGCAGTCCCAGCAGCAGGGTCAGTTATCGGCGGCAAAGCAACTCCTGGCTTGCTACAGTTCCGGCAGTGAAGAGCAGTTGCTGGCAGCAGCTGAGACTCTTAGAGAAACTGTGACCTGCAGCAAATCCCCTTAAACTCTCCCCCACCAGTTGGTGGGGATTACATTCTGATAACATAGTGGTGTAAATATTCTTTGCTGTAGCTCCATCCCCTGGCTTGTAACCATAACAACAAGCCCGACTGGTTTAGCATAATTCAACACAAAAATCAGCACATGATGCCCCTCCCAGCCCACTGCTTATAGCCTTGCAAGCAGGTCATTCTCCAAGCTGCTTGATCACATTCCCAGGACAAAGTGTACTGCAACTTTATCCATGGATCGTAAAGAGACCATCAAACATAACACAGAGGCTACACAGTTTGTCCATCCCACCTTAGTGCTAAATTCCACTTTCTATACTTGTAACTACAACACCATGGGAAGCAGGGAATTAATCCCTTATTTTGCTTTGCTTTTGCTTTCCTTATTCAACTGTTTTTATGTCAACCCGTGAGTTTTCTCGCTTTTACCTTTCCAGTTCGATTCTCTTCCCAGTCCTGCTGGTGGAGGAGTGAGTAAGTGGCGGCATAGTGTTGGCTTTTGGCTGTGGTTAAACCATGACAGGGTGCAAAATCTCTTGGCCAAAGTACAGGCATACATATATACATAAACTGAGTTAGAATTCTGACTTTTTTCCAGAAGCAGCCCTTGATACCTTGAAGGTAATTCCAAGCAAGCAGCTCATCTCTGCCCATGAAAAACTACACAGACATCCCTGGAATTTGTGCAGACAGAACTTTTCCCAAAAGAGGAGGCTCAGGACAGCACATAGATCCTTTTTGCCAATCAAGGCACAGTACATGTCATGCAAGTTTCTTCTTGAATGGCTGAAGTTCCAGCACTCATGATACTCCAGCCCTGGACTTCTCTTGAGGTAGTTTGTCATTTTTACTAAAATATACTGGTATTGCCATAATTCAGACTGGGATGAGACTGAATATTTTTTCCAATTCTTGAATTATTTGAAGACATGCGGAATCTAAAGCAAAAGGATGCTACACCACATTCCTGAAAATTACATACAACTTCTGTAAAAAAAAACCCCAAACAAACAATGAACAAGTCTAGCCACTGTTCACAGTCTGACAAGTCACGTTTCCTTGTTCTGAGGATCCAGGAAACATGTGAGGGACACGTCATTACTTTCATTATGTCTGTCCTTATCAAAGGTGTGTCAGTGAGATTAAAAACAGCAGAAGCAGAGCAACACATAGAGTCTAAAGGATATATTTCACAGAGAAGTGAATTCTCCTCAGTTGACATTTGAATGTATGAAATGCATACTTATTGCCATGCTTCCAGCATTGATGTCAATATTTTAATGAGGTCTTGCTTAACTACTACCTTAGCCTGTATTTTCAGGATAGTTGTGCTACAGAGAGGGATTATACATGCTCTTCCTTTGCTCTGTCAATAACAGTTTGCTTAACCATAACTAAGGACAGAGATACTACTTGGAAAATACAAAGCTGCTGAGAGAGCAAACAGCATATACTGAACACAGAAAACGTAGTCAGCTTGTAAAGCTGGAAGTGGGGAAAGTGTGGTAATGATCATAAATCAGTGGGAGCTGAAGGCAGCTGCCCCAGAAAGACATCTGCCATGCAGAAAAACTGATCTTGTCCAAAAGAAAGAGATGTCATTCTTATAAGTAAATATGTTAAGCTTCTGAGCTCCATGGATAAGTCAGCCTTAGCAGAGGCATTACAGAGGACTAAAAGTAGGGGGGGAGGGGAAAATAAGTTAAACCATACTTCCCTTCACTTTAGGAAGAACTTGACTAAGCATTCTCCAAACCTATAGTATGTGCGTATTTGCATTAAATCAATGGCTGCTATTATGCCTCCCAGCTCAAATGACATGGAATCATGCACATATTCATTTTTATTTTATAATAAAAAGGATGAGAGCATGTATGAGCTTGAGCTGTCCTCGCATGAAGGAAGAACGCAATGGCTACTATGTTAGCTGTGCTTCAGTGAATTGGTAGGACAAGTAGGAAAAAAGGATAGGTTAGAAAAAAAAAAATTAAAAATAACATTGGTTATGTTGGGGTTTTGAGGGGTGCTGGGTCTCTTTTGGGGGTGTCAGAGGGGGGCTTCGGGTCCCGGAGGGGAGATCCTTGGAGCTTGGGGAGGGGGAGGGTGTGTAAAGGGATGCCCACTTGCCTAGTCTGTGTAAAATCCTGTTTTCCTTAAGAAGGGATAGGGGGCTGGGATCTTGGTGTCTGTAAACCTGTGCAACCTCCGTCGCCGTTTTTGTTCCCTACGTCCTGGATAGGGACCGGGAGCGGAAGCAGCGAGGCGGCACAGCAAACAAAATATGCGGAGCCATGGAGCGAAGCAGAGACATGCTGGGGGTGCTCCCCTCTCCCCGGTCCTGGCGGGCAGTGGTTCGCAGGCCTGCCAACGTGGCAGCAGCTCCCGTGGCAGTGAGAGGGNCTCCAGTGGCAGTGAGAGGGCACAGGAACTAAGCTGCAGTGATGCTGTGGCTGGCCCAGTACTGCATGCAGTGCTGTGCCGAGCGGCGGCTCCTAACCCAGCAGCAGACCAGGCGACAGCTCTGGCTGCAGCTGGTGCATGGCGGTGGTGATTTGTGAGTGGCGGTGGGTGGCCTTGAGGCCAGCTGCACTGGGTACCATGCGCAGTGCTGCTGCAGTCCCAGCACAGGCTCCCATGCTGCCACCACAGTCCTGGTGCGGTGGGCGGCATGGCGTTGGAGCACATGGCCCCACGCTGCCATGGGGAGGGCCAGCAGGGAGTTCTCCAGTCCCAGCGCAGGTGGCAGCCCCAAGAGTGCAGCTGCAGGAGCACCCCGGCGGCCCCAGGGGTTCCTCCTATGGGGGATCCCTGTTGGCAGTGGCGACAGTCACTCCAGGCATCCCAGGAGTGCCTGTGGCCAGTAAAAATGGCGCCTCGAGCCCTGAACACAAGGTCTTTGGCGGGAACTGCCATTTTTCCTGGAGTGAAGACTCCAGAAAAGAGAAGCAGAGCCTGGCTCCACTGACCAATGACAAGACAGTTTGGCTGGGAAGAAGACAGAGAGATTCATGTGAGAATTAGAGGGCTTAAAAAGCTGAGCACAGAAGCCCTCCCTCTCTTCAACTTCCTGTCCAACAGTGGAGCACACTCTCCTCCCGGATCTCAGACCACGTGGCATGACTCCACCTGTTCCCCTCGGCACCGGAGCAAAGTCCAGCTTGATAGCAAGTAGTAACTTCTCAAAGGTGTCCTGGGAGGGTGGTCGCTTTTCACTTCTTTTGTGTTGTGCAGAAAACCTCGAGGGCCGGGAGTGACACCATCAGAGAAGAAGGGAGAGAGAGACGGCTTCCCTATTCCTCCCTCTGTTTTCTCAGCTAGTCACCAAGCTTGAAAAGCAGTTTTGTTTGGGGTTTTTTGTTGGATTTTTTTTTCCTTTTTCCCCTTTTTTTTTTT
>VXBA01001366.1:0-55966 GCA_013399895.1 Serilophus lunatus
GCCCAGCCCCGCTCCGCCCGGCTCCGCTCACCCGCCGCCCCGGCACGGGCAGGCGGCCCCCCGCGCACCCGCCCCATGCGTGAGCTCCCGAGAAGCCGGGAAAGGACATGGAGTGACAAAGGGCCGGGATGTCCCGTTCCTGACGGGGACCCCCGCCCCGCTCTGTGCTTGCCTGGGACAGCGGGGTGGGGGGGGCTCAGGAGGCTGGACATGCCCGCGTCGTCAGTCCCGGTGGCATCGGCACGGGCAGCCCGCGTGGCTGCGGCAGGAAAGAGGGAAAGGAGGACGAAGGCCCCAGGATGGGGGAAAAGCCTGGAGGGACCAGGTCTCACTGCTGGGAATGTCTGGGGTGCGGCTCACTCGATGCAGACCTGGCACGGATGGAGCGCACGGAGCCAGGGGCCCTGTGGGGGCACGTTGGGACAGGTGCTAGAGGTTCGGGGATATGCGAGAGGAAAAGGGGATTCCTGAGAGGAGAAAATGTGGCTTCCCTGACACTGCTGCATCCCGAGGGGAACATTTCTGCCACCAGTGGCCCGCGCTGGTGTGCTGGCAAAGAGTGGCTGGGGCACACGATGGTGAAGCTGGGGCACGGGACAACACCTCGGAGAGGTGCAGACGGCCGGGCCGAGACCCTGGGGACTGTGACCAGGTCCTGGCTCCAGAGCAAACGCAGAGATGGGATGAGAGGACAGCCGGGGGCGGGGCTGCCATCGCTGCCGGTCAATGAACCGAGCGGGCTAGCCCAAGGAGAAAAACAACGGGGAGCTGAAGGGGAAGGGCTAGGCAAGGGTCTGAGGGAGCAGAGCTGCCGAGGGGGGAAACAGGCAGGATGGGGTATCAGGACCTTTCAGTCCTGTCTCCTTTTCCCTGGGAGGAATCCTCGTTTGTATTCAGTTCTGGGAGGCGTCCTTGCAAATTCACATTGGGCTCCTAAATGTGAACTTTTTTTCCTGGAGAAGAAAGTCTGCAGCCTGAGTGTCTTGGGTGCAACTGATCCACATTTAATTTCCTCTAAATTCCAATATTGGGATTTGGCTTGTGATGATGAATTAGAGTGCTTTTTCCTTGAAGGACAGAGCCTGTAGTCTGGGTGTCTCAGGTGCAGCTGATGTGCTCCCTGTGGGACTCGACCAGCACCAAGACCTTTCAGTCCTGGCCCTTTTTGCCTCGGAGGGATCTTCATCCATATTCAGTTTAGGGAGTTTCACACTGAATTTTGACTCTTGGCTTCTGAAGTCGATAACGCTTTTCCTCAGAGAAGAAAGCCCGTAGCCTGGGTGTCTGAGGTGCAGCTGAGGTGCCCCCTGGGGGACTCCACTGGCATCAAGACCTTTCAGACCTGGCCCCTTTTGCCTGGGAGGAATCTTCATCCATATTAAATTTTGGGAATCTCACTCCCAATTTCAGGTCTTGGATTCTGAAGACAATAATGCTTTTTACCCAGACAAGAAAGCTTTCAGCCTGGGTGCCTCAGGTGCAGCTATTGTGCCCCCTGGAGTACTTCAATCCTATCAAGACATTTCAGTCCTGTCCCCTTTTGCCTAGAAGGAATCTTCATCCAAACTCATTCATCCCAAAGAGCACAGCTTGCTCCCTTTGTTTAGAATTACTGTTTGCAGGCCAAAATACATGCAAGCTTCTTTCTTTGACTGCCTATGCACTCCACTCACACTGTCTGGCTCTATTTCTTTGTTATCACTTAGACATCCAAAGTCACCCCAAAGAGCAAATTAAGGGCAGGTTCTTTCTGAGCAGCCTTTACAAACACACTCTGGTCCTGGGAATATTAAGTGAGAACTTTTCCTGCTGAATATCAACTATACTAACTAGAAATCTCCATCAACTCTCCCATACAATACTAAAATTACAAACAATGAAGTCACATTGTTAGCAACCTAGTCTTTTTCTGCTAATCTCAAAGTGGAAAAGTATGCCAGCAGAGAAATCTTTCGCTGATCTTTCCCCTTAGAATTGCTAGCTTAAATCCAGGGTGCATTCAAGTGGCAGTCATGCTCCCCTTGCATTTTGTAAACTGCACAGACCCCGTTTTCTTCTGTTCTTTCACTCTCAGATATAGCAGCACTTTTGGGCTCACTGAGCTTAAAGTGCCCTTTGCTTGTCCAGATGAATGTGCCAGGACAGAAGCAGTTCCTGTATTATCCCATGTCCTGAAAGTCTTTCAGGTACACACATACACTCAGGCTGGGCACAGTCCTTCTCATCTGTATGTAGCGTCACTTTTTTTCATTCTCGCTCATTCCAATTTCAAACCTTAAAATCTCCAGCATCTCCTCCCGTACAACAGGTCTAAGAACAGAAGCTCACTGGTGGCATTCACCTTCCCCTTTGCAGCATGTGTTCTGCACTTACCTGCTGTGCTCTGTACTTTTATTCCTCAGCTGTATGTACCATCATACACCTTCAGTCTGGCAGAGTCCACAGTTTCCCTCTGCCTCTGGATCAGAGAAACATACAAGTCAGAAGCAGTTACTGGATTATTCTTTCTGTCTCCAAGCCTTTCAAAAAACCACTACAAACTCTATGAGACTGGAAGTGTGTGGAAGAGTGGCTGTGTGCAGTCCCTGCACTGTAAGATGAAAGAATGTTCTACTACTTTGTGGGGCAAGTAGAAGTTTTCAAATATCAGGAGGAGGAAGATCGGTGAAAGCTTTCTGTCCTGCCACATTTCTCTGAGCGAGTTGTAGCCTGAAACTCTTGGGCTTAGTTTTAAACTCTACAATCCTGAAAGGATGTTACAGTACGTAGAGCTAAGAAGCAAAGTGCATAGCACCAGTGGATTTGGTGTGGTTTATTACACCCTGAGGGGAATGTGAAGGCTAGTGCTGAACTTTTGTTCCAGGACCTTTTGTATGGGAACAGCTCCTGGATGTTTTAATCTTTGAAAATGGGATCTGCGAGCATTTTTAAAAAAGTTTCATATTGCTTTAAAGGAGCACACAAAGCCCAAGTATGTTGTGTGTAGTGGAAAGACTGCTGGGAGAAGGGCTACTCCAGCAACTGGTTTTGTCCTGGCACAGTTTTCTGGGTGAGAAGTCTATGAGTGGTTCATTCAGCATTGTGAGACTGAAAGTACCAGATGGTACTTACAGCTGAGAAGGAACGTTCAGAGCCCCACAGTGTGACTGCAGTTTACAGGCTGTAAAGAGTAGAGGGCTGCCCCTTGATTATCCTACAAATACAGGTTTCCAAACATAAGGGGGGCGTCTATCATTGGCATCTATCAAAAGAAGCAATTTGCTGTACTGCTTCTGTCCTGACAAGTTTTTTCCCATTAGAAGTAGATGGACATTTCAAATTCTGTGAGACTGAAAGTGCTTGATGCTACATAAGGCTGAGAATGAAGGCACAGAACCCCATGGTGGGGTGCGCCGTTTACAGGCTGCAAGATGAGCATGACTGTCACCTGATTGCTTTCGCACAAGCTTTCTGTCCTGGCACATTTTGTGTGGGAGCAATTCTGGAAATGGTATCCAAGTTTTGGACTTAACCTTTGGAAAAGGAGTAAGAGTGCTCTCCCTCAAGAGTGAAAGTACATAGTCCTAGTGCTTGTGCAGCAAAGGATCAGGTGCCCAGGGAAGGAAAGGGACAGCAAGAGTTTTTCTATCTGGCACCTTTTGTGTGGGAGCAAGTTCCCAATGTATCCAGTTTCTCGGGTGGTCTTCTGAAATTTTTGCCAGTTTGTTTATTATGGGCAAGAGAAGCAGCTGCCCCTGTCTGGGTGTGTGGGTGATCTATTGCCTGGGGTGGGTAATGCCCAGTTACAGTGTTCTGGCACTTGTATATGGGAACAATTCCCGGATGTTTTCTGGTTTGGAGGTGGGAATCACATTTCTTTTGGGTTGTGTTCATAGTTCCTCTCTTTGGCAAGGAAATCACTTTGGTATTCACACATTGGGTGGTTTGGAGAGTGTCCTGATGCGTTTCTGTGCTTTTCCTTGTGCACAGTGCTATTGGTTGGAGCTGTTGAAGCGCTGGAGTGGGAACGCAAAAGCCAAGCTGTTGAGATTTTTGTCCTGGTCCCTTTAGTGTCTGAGCAGTTAGTGGTGGGGTTCAGTTTTGGATCCTGAGTCTGTGAGACTGAAGGATTATGATGATACTGAGAAGGAAAGTGGTGTGTGGTGCAGTTGAAAAGGGTGTTGTTGAAGGTGGATCCAGCAACAGCTTTGGCCCCTGGCACTTTTGTGAGCTCTGCTTTTGCAGGATGTTTTCAATTATGTAGCTGGATTCAGCGAGAGTGAAAAAATTTATTAGGTATGTATATTATTGGAAGGAGTCCATGCTGCTTCTCAAGTGCAGTGCAAAGAAGAGTTTTCACATGAAAGGGACGAACCTTTCTGTCCTGACACGGTTCCTTTGAGGAGGGTGTCATTTCCAACTTGGATCCGTACTATGGCTGGTTTAAGGGGTTTAATCCTGGTACATTGATTTCTTTTGCAAGTCCACACCGCCATCGTGTGGTGGTTTCAGAAGCAGTGAAAGCACACAGGTAAAAGCCAGGAGCTTTTTTTGCTGGCACGGTTAGTTGTAGGGGTTCAGCGTTGGATCCTGGCTCTTCGAGACTGAAAGAATGTGATCCTGCCCGTACATGGGAAGGAAGGCAGATTGTCTCCTTGCTGGCTGTGCAGTTTATAGGCTGCAAAAGAGAAGTGAATTCCAGCACTGGCTTTTTCTTCTAGAACGTTTTCTACAGGACCAACTGCTGAATGTTTTTCGCTTTGTAACTGGATTCCATGAGACACGAGGGGACCTAGAGCTGAGCACATGGCCCTGTGCATGCCGTGCATATTTATAAGCTGCAAGGGAAAAGGGAAGGCCAGAGCTGACTTTTTGTTCTAGTATCTTTGGTATGGGAGCTGGATGTATTAAGTTTTGAACCTGGGCTGTGTAAGATTGAAAGAATATGATGGAAAGCTCATAGGTCCAGTCTGCCCAGTGTTGTTGCTGTCCTTTGAATTGACTGTAAAACCACTTAACTCCCTTTTCCCTTTTTGTTTTTAGATTATAATTATGGATCTGGGCTCAGTGAGAGGAAAAATGTGTGGATGCATGCATGTGAAAAAAAAAGGGCATAATATCAATGCTGTTTAAGGATGCATGGTAAAAGTGATGCCCAACTCTGTCGTTTTTGTTCTAGGACCTTTTTTTTAAGGTAGCAGATTCTGAAGATTCTGGGATACTGAAAGGACTCAAAGTACAGCTTAGAAAAAACTGCCATAGGCCTTTCCCCTTCTGTTTGAAGTGCTTAAATGGCACCAGAATCAAGGGGCAATCTGAAGTCCTGGGCCAGGACACCTGTACGGGTAAGCAGTAACTTATGTGTGCTAATTGCTTGCTTCAGAGATTAGAACTTGCTTTTGCTTTATCACATTTGTAATAGATTGCTTTTTGTAGAGTTTGTGCTTATACTTTGTCCTACACTCTCACTGTTTTCACAAATAGAAGTTATCCCTGACTATCCCAAACCCTCATCACAATTATTCCTAATAAAAGGTGTTATTTTGTAACTGTTAGAGTGATTCTGTTATAAAGGTGCTTATAGTTCCATCGAAGGAGGAAAAGCACATTGGGAAGGCCCAATGAGAGGCTCCCTCCTCTGTTGGCTCAGGTCCCCCCTGAAAAGGAAAATTGAACACACCCTCCAACTGGTGAATGTGCTGGTGAAGGTCCCCCACACATGGGATGCTGGCATCCTTGAGAGATGGTGTTATGTCCCAAAAAATTGCTGCAGCCCCTCCCCCGCCACAAGTCCAGAACTGGGTAATTAATGCAGAGAGGATGCAGGGCCCTAATGAATTACACACCTTCCTGGAGTACTGGAGAGCCTTCATTCCACACCTGGTAGCATTTCTGGGTTCTCTACAGCAAGACAGGTGTTTGGCAGTGGACCAAGCAGCAAGCAGCAGTTTAGAACACTTGCAAGAACACTTAAGTTATAAAGTATGCCCAACATACTGCATAGTATTAGTACAACTAATACTTAGTTGTATTTGAGGAGACTACATGCACCATAGAGGAAAATGAAAGGGGTCAATAGGTTTGCTGCCTGGCAGGTACCTGCACTGACCCCCTGCCCTTGTCAAGGGTGTGCTGATGTGTGTTCACAGTTGTGGGTATAGTGTCAGTAGTACTTCTGCTGCATGGTCTGCTAACATAAGCTTCTTGAGTTCCTGTATTTCAGGCACCTTCCATCACCCCCAGGGCCTTGGGAAGCATTGGAACTCTGCTTTGGGTTTTGGCTTTGTGCTCAAATTGACACCAAGCATAAGCAAGAGTGGTTTGTACCTCAGTAGTCTGGGTGGGCAATCACTTCATCCCAAGCTATCAAGTGTGGGTAAATACTTGTAGAATTGCATGCAATAATTACTTTTTAAAATTATTTTTTTCTGTTCTCCACAGAGAAATAATATTCCAGGCAGCAAAGACGAGGATGAAGCATAAGATTTTCCCTGACATCTCAGCAACACATTGTATATTTCCTTTTCCTCTTTGTAAATAAAATACATGCAAAGAGTTGTTTAAAGCTTTATACGTCCTTGCCACTTTGTCTAACATCTCACAGATGTGAAATTGCACATGAATGTCTTCATAGCAACCCTTGTAAATATTCAGGTAATAGTATATGACGCCTTGGGTATTTTTCACATATTTCTGGGACTTAGGTTTTGCTGTAGGGTCCCACTCACCAGCTTCCTTGTTAGGCCTTTCCCTACGATTTACAAAGCTCCGTTTAACATTTCTTCTGAGATAAACAGGGTAACCAGGCAAAAGGGAGGCCGTAGAACACCGCAGGCTCTCTTTTAAATTTAAACATCTTGCCTAGAGGGCGCAAGAAAATTTTTACATATTTTTGCAGCAGCGATCTCCCTCCTTCCCCGCCTCCCTCCCTCCCTCCGTCCCGCTCCGCTCCGGGGCCAGCGGAGGGCGAACGCGAGACCCGAGCGCCCAACGCCGGCTCCCGGCGGGCAGTGGGGCCGCGGGTATGGAACGGGCCGGGGGATGGAACGGGCCGGGGGGATCGGGACGGGCCGGGGGGATCGGGACGGGCCGCTCCATGGAAGGAGCCCCGGGCCGGGGCCGGGCTGTGGTGTCCGTGCAGAGCGGGGCTGACACCGGCCGCTGCCCGCGGGGACACACGGCGCCTCGCCGCCTTGCTCGGAGCAGCACCGGGAGCCTCCCGTGGCTGCAGCCTGTGCCTAAGACAGGCCCGGGGCTCCGGCGGGAGCTGTGTTCTGTGCCCAGAGCAGCCTTTCCTCCCTCCCTGCCCCTCCCAGGCCTTGGCAGAACTGGTCACTTCTTTTCCCAGAAACGTTTGTAAAGCGCTCGTGAAATCCGTTGAAGGCAAGACGCGGTTGTTGGGATTCTCTGCGTGGGGTGTGAGCGCTGTTTTATTCCCTCAGTCTGCAGCGCAGCGCTGGGATCTCCTGCCCTTCAGTATCTTCCATCGTTTTTCTTTTCCACTTCCTAAAACTCACACCGCTGCAACAGGTGATGCTTGAATGATGTGTGAAAGATTATTTACGTGTATACTCCTGCCAAGTAATGAATGACATTGTAGATGGCAAGTCAAATAGAGTGTATATTTAAGAGTAAATATTATATTTTAGAGTAAATATTTATGGACTCAATAGGGGAAGAATGTAGGTTGGAAATACTTTGTGATAGACCAAGATAAGTGTGTGATTTCTCCTTATTTTTCTCTTTTTTTTTTTGCTTTTTGAATCTTTCTTTCACAAGTTTAAATTGCAGATGGAGAATCATTTTATTTGAATTTTGTTATCAGGAGATAAACCATGCCTGTTTCAGCTGATGAAACTCTGGAGGACCTGTCTGTGAGAGATACAAGTCTAACTCCAGCTGGAATTGAAAGATTACAAGGTTTGTACCAAATGCCATTTATTGCAGTTACAGACTTCAATCAGTGGCTTCTGTAGTTTCTCTCTGAAAATGGTTTTTGTGACCATCCTACTCACAAAATTATGTTCAAATACCTCTCAAAATCTCAGATAAATTCTGAAAGCTGCTATGACCTGTTCTGTGTTTAAGTTGGTTGTTACAAGAGGAGTTGCTGTGCTGCTAAAAACTGGAAACTCATTGAGCTATAGCGTGCATCCTTCCAAAAGGAAAGAGAACTTCTTTTCTGGATTGTGGTCACAGCCAGATCAATTTAACAAAATGGGAACAAAAAGCACTATGCAATTCTTATGTATTACTCAGCTGCTATTGGAATGGAACTACTGGGTCTGCTCTTGTATCTGAGTCAGTTTTCAGAATTATGAGTTAATCCTTTCAAGCTTCAAGAGACTGTGTTCACCTTGAAACAGATTAGAAAGCATCTCCAATGTAATGTTCATCTTATTTTTTAAGTAGTGTGTTTGACTGTACCTGGTTGCTTGCTAAATTATTGCCTTTGCACTTTTCTAGCAGGCAATTTTTTTGTTTGGTTGGTGTGGGATTTTTTTTTTGTGTACTTTGCTTCATCGTTTGAACTACTGGTTTTTTATTTTTTTAGTATGTAAGAGGAAGGAAAAAGGAAGTGATTAACATGCCAATAAATCTGAAAAAAATCAGTGAACAGACTGACTAAAAGTGAAAACCATCAAATTACTTCCAAATACTGAAAAGAATAGTGACAATTTTAAAGCAAGTTAGACTTTGAATTATATGTTGTAGAAGGTCTGGAAGGGGATTTAAAGTTGTCTTGGTTTGTGCAGAACCATCAACTGCGCAGAATGTGAGGGCTCGACAGGCCATCTCACGGATCAGTCGGGAGGAGCTGGAGGACAGGTTTCTCCGTGTCCATGATGACCACATCCTGCTCAAACAGCATGCAAAAAAGCAAGAGGAGAAAATTAAAAGGTATGGAGTTCAGTATTTTTAACTTTTTTGCCCCTTAAAGTGTTACCAGCAAGTTAAAAGCCATGCTCGTCTCTCTAAGAGCAATTTTTAATGCGGTGGTAAAAATCACCCTTGGAATTCATTTTTGTCATGATTTCTGGTTAACTCTGGGTGTGTGAGATGCTTTTTGCAGCAGGCAGAGGTGCACTGCTATCTGCTGCTTTGGAGGTGGGACCTTGGGTTCCCAGCTGTGCTTGCAGAGTACAAACAGAACAGGTGTTCAGGGGATTGAAGGAGAGGCTGTGGAAGCCTAGTGATTCATCAGGCATTTGATTCTCTAACCAAAATAGCCTATATAGAGAGATTCTTCCCCTTTTTTTGCCCTGTCTGTCCTTCAAGAAGTTGACTAGCATCTAGCCTTCTGTTGTTGAGTTACCACTAAAATACCTCTACAGTCAGCTCTCTTTTATTCAGTGTAATAAGATAACTTCAGTGAGGCAGTCCCAGGTAGCACGGGGAGCACAGCACCCACTGTGCCCAAACATACACAAACAACGTCAGGCTGATTATTAAACTTGATGTCCTAAGATTTGTGTAGAATTATGCAGAATGTCCGAATTGGCATACCCAAATTAATATTTTAAGTCACAGAAATGAAAAAATACAGTGTTTGTCCTTTTAAAGATAGATGAGAACCATACCCTCTGTATCTAATTATATTCTTCAGCTAACTGTTCCTTCTCTGAAACACTTAGGTTGTATTCACCAAAATAGAATGGAGTTTGTTAATAAGAACTATTAAGCCTCTTTTTATGGAGTACCTTCATGTATACATTTAACCTCTTTAGAAATGAAATACATAATTAAATCCTAAAATACTAGAAATTATGTATCATTGGAATGTTGCATATTATTATAGTTCTTTCAATAGCTGAATGTTTTGTGGGGTTGTAGCTTTTATAGTTTACCCCATTACATCCCAAATCTGTAATTTTACTTGAAGGCATGCAGAGGTTCCAATAGAAGGTCATGTGTTAAAAGCTAAGCAGCCTGTGGAGTAAATATGTCTCTTTCCTTTACTAACCTTAAATTATAAGCTTTAGGAAACTGTTATTTGTCAGTGCTGTAAAGCACATTGCTGCACAGTGGTTTCAGTTATCTCCAAAGAGTTCTTTGCAGGCAGTAATAGTTACATCAAAACCTGAATTTATTACTCAGATTCACAGAATTACACAGAATCAACAAGTTTGGAAAAGGCCATAGAGATGATCAAGTCCAGCCTTTTACCCAACTTAACAACCTGTCCAACACCAACCCATCATCTAAACCATGTCACTGAGTTCATCATCCAACTTATCCTTAAACACCTCCAGGGAGACATGTCACATGAGAGACAGTGCCAAAGACTTTGCTAAAATCTAGGTACACTACATCCACAGGTTTCCCTTCATCAATCAGAGGAGTCATAAAAGGAGACTAGGTTGGTTAAGCAGGATCTTCCCCTCCTGAATCCATGCTGACTAGGTCTGATCTTCTTATTATCCTGTAGGTGCACCATAATTTCCCTGTGAGATGATTCTCTCCATAATTTTCCCTGGTACCGAGGTCAGGCTGACAGGTCTATAATTCCCTGGATCCTCCTTCTTGCCCTTCTTATAGATGGGTGCCCCATCAGCCAACTTCCAGTCACCTGGAACCTCTCCAGTAAGCCCAGACTGTTGAAAGATGATTGACAGAGGCTTAGCAAGCACATCTGCCAGCTCTCCCAGCACCCTGGGGTGAATCCCATCAGGTCCCATGGACTAATTCTACACTGAAGTCTTCACAGTGATTACGTTCCTTTCGACAGAATACTTTCCATGCTGATTTTTCACCTTCTTTTCCCTGTTTTTTGACTATTTGCCCAGATTGACCACCAAGTTAACACGTCTTATTAATGATAAGAGGAAATGTGAGCCCAGGCAGCTGGGCAGGGCCCTGGAGCTGGAGGAGATGGTGGAACATTTGCAAGAAAGAGTCCGTGAGCTTGAGAAACAAAATGAGAGCCTCCGCAACAAACTCATTTCAACCAAACAGCAGCACCATATCCAAGGCCACAGGCCTTGGCCCTACAGCCACGTCCAGGCTCGTGTGAACACTGGCCTCAGAAAAGTGGCTGAGGCTCCTGGCATGCTGGAGCACACAAAGAAAGGTACCATTCACATTTATTTACAGCAAGGAACTCACAGGTTGCTCTGTGAAACCATCAGTCTCAAAACATCTTGAGTGCAGATCAGAAAATACGCAGAGCAGTTAGGCAAAAATAAAATGCCTGGAAGAATTCAGGGAAATTTAGCTCTCTGTAAGGTAGGAAGAGGCATGAAGACCCCACAAATAAAAAATATATCTTACTGTATCTGCCTTGTGTTTGGCTGATTTAAAAATACCATGGAAAGCTCATCCAAACATCCCTAGTTCAGGAAATACTTGCTGGTTTGTCATTACTTTCTTTATTGAGTACAACCATCTAAGGAATACCTTGATTTGAACAAAAGTAAATAAAAATATATATACTCTAGGCATATATATACACAAATACATATATATCACAATTAGCAATACCTTAAAATAATACATGAAGATCAAAATCCAAAATAGATCAATTTAACACCACTGCAAAGTAGGTAATTTTTTTCAGGTGTTTTGGGAACTGATGGTCTCACTTTACTTTGAGCCTAAATGACTCTGTTTTGGGGGCTGAGGGATGGCAGCCTTAATGCTGTGTTTGGACTGCAATGCATAATTTGGTCCCACTTCAAAACTTGGTTAATTTCTTCTTGTTGAATAAAGAGAAGTAGAAGAAAAATTTGAAGAAACCATTGCTTTTGCTTCTGAAGTAACAGTTCCTCCTCAGTTAATCTTTCACTTCTTCACAAGTGGCTTCGGGTGCTTCTAAAGAACACAAGGAAATTATTTGCACTGCTACTAAAAATGGCCCTGTAGTTGCATGTCTGGGGGAATGACACTTGTGATTTTGCAAGGAAAATGCCAAGACAAAGTGATTACAATTCCATGTTCCTGTTTAATAATATTAACATTGTTCTTCTGTGAAGATACCACTTCTGTTCTCTGACTTTGAAAGTAAAATCTTCTAAGAAAAACCTTCCAGGATGTGTTTTTAACATTCCTCTTCAATACTGTATGTTGCATTGCCTAGAGTTCAAATTTTACAGTGGCTGTGTTTTAGATACTCTTGAGTGTTTCTTCCTGTATGAATTTGATGTAAAAATACTTTTTATGGCATCTATATAGAAGTTCCAAGTGTTTGTATTGTGAAGAGATTGTTGGTTTGTTAAATGCTTTTTCATTCAACATGACAAAAATTTATCTTTTCTTTGTTTCCAGGAATGAGATTTCAGAATTTAGAAGTGAGATCACCTGACCTTGTGCTTCCCAAATGTAGACAGAGTCTGCTCGAGGATTCAAGGGTTGAAATAAGAAATTTGTATGACTTTCATATTACTTATTTTTTGTCATTATAATTCTTAAAACTTACAGTTGTCTTGAAGAGAAAAAAAAAACATCTTTTCAGAAGTTTTCACTTCAGAAAACGAAGTGGTTGGATCTGAGAGCAGTGATGCTGTGGTAACAATGCAGAAATGTTTTATGATAAGGAAGATGAAGCATCAGGGATTTAAATTGATCTCCAGTGGAGAGCCTCTCTCTGCTGTCTGGTTTATTACTGGTCAGAGCTGACAAAAGCAGGAATGACATTGGCTGCAAAATGTTTAAGAACCTAACTCCTAAAATGTGCAGTACACCCAGTGCGAGTGGTGGCTGTTGGATGTGTTTTGCTGATGCATTTAAGCTGCATTTCTAGAGGCAGACAGATTTTAGGGATAAATTGTAAAAAGCACAGTATGGGATATTTGTGTAAAGTGATTTTGATTCACTTCTGCCTTTTGAAAGTTGGTTTGTAATCCAACTACACCTTTTAACTGAAAATAAACCCTTGTAACATCTTTGATGTAGGGTTTACATAAGAGTAAAAAGGTGTTATATAGGCTGGAGAAAGGGTAGTTAACATCTAATTTAAAGATATTAAGGTCTTGTTAGAACATTTTTTTCTCTGAAGTACATTTTTAGGAATCTGTTTTTCTAAAAGCTAGTTTTAGTGTGTTTGTGTCCATAATGATTTAGCTAAATCAGATTTACTACATTATCTGTAATTGCTAAATTTTCAATGAATGGGCAAGCTAAGTATAGAAGTATATGAATAAATGTGCAGTCAAGTGTTTTGTGTTTGAAGTTGTGCAAATTTTTTGTCCTGTTGCAAATTTACCTGTCTCAGAATAAAAGCTTAAAAATTACTTCCTCTGCTCCATCCATTGAAGATCTCATGTTCTGAAAGCAAGTAATGATGTTTTGCTTCTCAGAAAACACTTGGCACTAGTAGGTTAGAAGGAGGATCATTGTAATGTAGAGTGTGAGACACCATGGTCAGTGTTTTCAGCCAGGTCAGTGTGTTCAATCATTATTCAGTTGACACAAACATTTATTTTGAGAGTTTGTGTACTGTTTTTGTAGTAATTTAAAGTCTTGAGCCTCTGTTGTGATGCAGGTCATTAAGAAACACAAATTTTGCTGAACACTTAAAATTTTTGCTGTCTTGAGTATTCATTTAATTTTGTTTCCTTTTATTAAACACTTACCTGGTTTTGGAATGTAAGATGCTTGTACTTGCAGGGAGGCTGTGGTTGACTCACAGAGAAAACACATTGAAGAACTAGAACATGCCAGAGAGATTCTTGTGAGTCAACTAAGAAGGAAAGAAAAGGAGATTCAAGAATCCCTCCTACGGCTGAAAGAACCGGACACAGCAAGCCAAAGGTACAGACAGATATTAGAAGAGCTCTGTCATAATGTTTGTGCATAGCTGTGGAAATTACTGCTTCTCTAAAGGAATATGTGCTTTGTTCTTTTCTTTTTTTCCTTTTGGTGGAACTAAGTCACAAAAATATTTTGCCATGGATAATTGTAAGCAAGGAGATGGTTACAATAATAAGTGCTATTGTCTTTTCATAAATAAACAAAGAAATTTGTAATTACCATTTTAGAGAATTCATTTCCAGCTGATGCAGATGCAATTGCAATTCAGGTCATAAAATTTGAATCACCTATTATTCATTCACTATTCATTCTTACAGAATTTGGCATATAGGCACTTTAATGTTCACTAATACTCATTAAGAATTTGGAGTCTACAAAGAGTAGAAAAATATTGGCCTGCTGTCACCAAAGGTGATGTGATAAGTCAGACTCTCCAACACTATTTTTTGCTGTTAGGAAGTGCCATTACTTTATTCACAGTCAGCACTGTGCAAGTGATTGCATCACCTACATGCACAGACACATTCAAAGCTTTTTCAGTATCTGTACATTTTTAGCAAACACATTAATGTTGATTGGTTATAGATTATCGAATAGTAATTAATGAAGAGAATTTACTGATTTCTCATGCTAATTAGTCCACATTTTCAGTTTTTTTATTGTCTTTTTCCCAGATATGGGGTGTTTTCAGTACAAATGCTGAATTGTGTTAGTTTCTTCTTTACCTTCTGGTTTCAACATGTCCTTGGAGGGCTGTAGGTTCTGCATTCTTGGTGTCCAGTTTTCAGCAGTACCTCTCTCCACCAGCTTTGTTCATTGGAGAATATCAGGGTTGGTTTAGCAAAAGTTAAAGTTTCAGTGATTTTTCTCAAGCTGTTCTAACAAAAGCAGTATGTGAAAAAAAGAAACAACTATGTGCTGGCTAATATGGAAAACTGCACTTTTTATGCTTAATTAAAAGAATTAACTAAAAGTTAATTACAACCACGAATTAGAAAAACTCATTAGGAGAGTTGTATCATTTCCAACACTGTAAGGGTGGATTACCAGATTTTTGGAGGAATGTGATACATAAGCCATGTTAAGTGTTTGATAGATGTAAACTGTGGTTGCAAAATGGTATTCTACTGGCACAAAATACTTTGGATGGTGGGAAAGAAGTGAATGGAGAACAAATAATCCCTTTAGGTATAGGATTGTTTTCCTGTCATACACAGTCCTATACAATAAACAAAGATGTAGATGTATGGATTGAAGTTGCTGTGTCATCACGTGGTAGACTGTTTATTGCCCTAAATTCTCTAGTGTGGATTATAGGAAAATAAATTAATTTTGATATTACACACTAAATCACCTTCCAAATGTGTGCTCATGGTGCATTTATTTTTAATTTTGAAGGCTAAACATTCAGGACAATGTGGAAATGATCAAGGTCCGTAAGCAGCTGGTTGAGAAAAGCAATGCTCTTTCAGCAATGGAAGAGAAATTTCTCCAACTCCAAGAGGTAATTGCAGTTTGATCAGGAACATTCCTGTATTCTTGTCACATAAGCATGCTAAATGAAAAAACAAATTCTACACAGTCCTTGATTCTGAGTCAATTCTGAGTATACAAAAATGAGCCACATGTTACATTGCATTCAAGCTACTCCAAGTGGGGATTCTTAGTCTTAATTTTGCTTTTTTTCATAAGGGTCTGTCAGGTCTCTGTGATTTTATCTGCAAAGTCATCCCAAGCAAATTATGAAGAATAAATTGGGTTTTCTGGCTATTGAAAGAGATTCCTGATCTTCTAAAGAGAATACTTTGACTTAAATGTACTGATTTGCCAAGAAGAGATGCCAGGCCCTTCTCACTTTACTGATTTTTGGTAAAGTTGAGGTGGTTTGGCTCTTTCATTCTGACATTAGGATTTAACTTCTTGTCATATGTTCATGGAAATTATTTTAGAGGGCTACTGTAAGTAATAATTTTCCTTATAAAAGGAGTAGTTTCACGAAAATACCCCAGAGCATGAAATTCCATGGTAGATTCTGTATAACTTTTAGTTACATAGCTTTTCTCTGCTTTTTCCCATATGTGTTTGGAGAGCTGCATGTACATACAGAGGAGGTATTATCATACCTTGGCAATGGGAGAGAGAGTTCCTCTAAGTAGGAACTGCAGTAGAGCTGGATAAAGTATCCAAACTTTGAGGTGGAAGTGCTAGATACCCTTGTACATTCTTACTGCTACCTGGTTGTTATTTTAGCCTGCTAAATAACACTTGTGCCATTAGATTTTGGTTCTGTTCCTTTTATCCCCCTGTTTTTCTGTTTCTGCATTTTCCTTTGCTTTGTCTCCCTCCCACTCTTCAGTGATCCCTGTATCTTCTCTGCCAAACTGAGAAAAAGCTTCCCATGGCTTTGTCCTCCTAAATAGAAAGGGATGAGTGAACTGTTCCATTTTACATCTGTCCTGGTGTAATGGGTTGACCTCAGCTGGACACTGAGTGGCCACAGTCACTGTAACCCCCCTCTCCCCCTCCCAGCCAGGCAGGGGGAAAAGAATGAGATGGTAAACGACCTCCTTCCTGCTCCTTCCCTTAGCTTTTGTATCTGGGGGTGTGGGATATCCCTTTGGTCAGTTTGGGTCAGCTGGCCCACTTGTGTCCCCTCCCAGAAGCTTGCCTTCCCAGAAGCTTGAAGGGACACTACAGTGCCAGTGCTGTGCTCAGCAGTAGTCAAAACACTGGTGTGTTATCAATGTGAGAAATGAGCCCACCAATATTATAATTTTTAATGCAATTTATTATCAAACAAAGGCAGGCAGTGCTGGGCGCTGACTCAGCAATTTTCCAGGTCAGAGGCACAAAGGGTCTTCAGACAGGTTGGGTTTTATAACAAAATTGTCACAGAAGTGGGAGAGATTATTATAATTTCTTTAAGGTAGGAGGGAAATTATTTACATAGGTACATCCCTTTTCTCCTCCCCTCTGGAATTTGGGGAGAGGGTCTTCTATTGCTCTTTGGGGGTCGTGAGGCTGGAGTAGAGCTCTCATCCTCATTTTGAACTTTTCAACTTTCTTGAAAAAACTGGCTTGAGCAATCCTTAATTGGCTCTGAAAGTGGTGTTATCTTATGGTGAACTAATTTGTGGCCTATCCAGGAAATTCTTGAGATATTTATTGCAGAAAGGTGTCTGTGTTTCTTCAGAGTTTCAGGGAGTAAACAATGTGTCCTTGTACTAATGGCATTGAGCAGGAGGGGCTCAGTAAAGCTCACCATTCATTGAAACAAAATCTTGTTCCAAATTACACTACTGATATATCTGAATACTATAATATGAGTCCTACTCATGAATGAAAGCATAACTCAATAAAGCTGCTATATTTCACACATCTATACCAATACATCTTGATACCTACTAACACATCCCAACATCATAACATGGATTCTATTTATGAGTGAAAGCAAAATTCTATCAGCAGCACCACTGTATGTCACATCAACACCCTTCTATCCACCAATGGGTTCCCTCTCAGACAGACCCAATACACCTGGTTTTTGGCCCAGGATAGGAGAAGGCTGGAGCCTGGAGCTGTGTGGGTGTGTCTGGGTTGCTCTTCTGTATCACCCACATCGTTGCTGGGGGGCAGAAGGGATGGAATCTCACTTCTGTGCAAAAAGGGGCATGGCTTCAGGTGGAAGAAAAAGGCAACACACAGAGGAACCACCACCATGTTGTTCCACTTTTCTCAGACAGCAAGAGGCAAACAGAGAGGGGGTGGTACAGATGGTCCAACATGTTGAGTTTGTCCATCATTGTTTGTCTTGGGCTCAGGGACAAAACGTGGGCAGGGACAGTTTTGTCTGCCATTCTGTCCTTGGTCTCAGGAAGCCATGTGGCACCAGCTGTGGTGCCATTGGGTTGTTCAGACTTTCATAAGCATTTTCACATGTAATCACCCTTTTGTATACACTGTTGTAGATAGTATTGTTGCTGTTAGTGTTTGTTTTCCTTATCTCATTGCTGTTTTGTAATCTCTGCCTTTTGTCCCCTTCTCACCACAGGGGATGAGCAGCTACTTGGAGCCCAATTTCCAAGTGGTTTTAAACAACAAAGTCATAGGTGACTGGTTATTTACAACAAATGTCAAGTGCTTATGCCTCTTTCTAGTCAGCACTGAATAGAGACACACTTCTCTATTGTATTTGGTAAATTGATATTTGATGATAGTGTTTCTAATGTTCACAGTCACAGTTGCATTTTTAAGAAGGATGGTTGTGTTTTCTGTGGGGTTTTTTTGTCATAATAAAATGGAGGCAATGTTTTTCCCATTTCCAATCATTTGAATATTTGAAATGTATCTACTAAATGTGAATAGCTGTTCACAGATACAGAACTGAGCAAAAGGAGCCCTGAGGAAAGACTGTTAAAAATCCATTGCTAATACACTTCATTAACTCTGAAATAAGACTGACTGATATTTGTTCTTCATGACATTTTTCTTACTGAGAAATGAGGTATAAAAGACTGAAGGTTAAGTTTGTGATCGTTTTTTTGTGGGTTTTTTGTTAGTTTTTATTCTATTCAGACCGAAATGAACATAATTTGTACAGGATTCACATTCAGCTTCTCCATTTAACTACTTTGTAGGGATACTGTATGGAAAAAATGAAACTAACTAATTTTAGTCTACAATCATTAAACATTAACTGTACTCACATATAAATTCTCAGATAATCATTCTATTAAACAGGAGATTAGCCTTTTGGGCTGTTTCATCTCAGGGCCCAACTTGAATGTGATTCACATTGAAATTCTTAATGCACGAGGCTTTATTAAAGGATTGTGGAACGTAAGCAGTGTAATTTTAACTACTATTCTGGAAATAGAGGATCTATCAGCATCCTTCACTTATTACCAAAATTGGTTAAATGTGCCTTACTGTAATCCATTGAAGTAAATGAAAATGCAAAGGAAATCAGAAGCCCCTCATTAAAGTACTGCTAGTGGGGAAATAGAACCGAGTGCATTAAGGTTATAAAACAATTACATATTTACTGTTGCATATATACATTTACATAAATATATAAATATAAGGCTTAAGAGACTTGTGGCAGGCTCTGGGGTTAACATATCTGTGTTCAGCATTCATTTTTGCTTGCTCCTGCTGTGTTTCTTGGTCAGCATGTCCAACCACTGTAACCACACTTTTAATTGCTTAACAGATGTATTTCTTGGTTGTTTTCATAGTGACTGAACTGAGAGTTTAATGTTCATGAGGGCACCTTTTCCTAGCCATGTGCAATGAAAATGATTTCCAGTAACTTTCAGGAATAATGTGAACATTCAGAACATGTGTTCAATACTGCCATGAAAGACCCCTTTGGGTATGTGCACTGTGGGAACATTCTACTAGATGTGTTTGTTTTTTTTTTCTTGGATATTCCTTCCTTCATCTTCATAGAACCTAAAGAACTTGAGGACCAACCATGATGGTTTATTAGCACAAGGTGACGAACTGAATGTACAGCTCAAAGAAGAACGATTAAAGTGCTTCCATCTTCAGAAAGAATTGCAGTCAGTAACTATTTCAAACAGAAGGACAGAAGAGGTGAGATTGTGTTCAAGAGATCTTGCATCTGCTTTGGGTGGTGCATATAGATAAGGGAAAAGTTAATTACTGGAATACCTTTACATTGCAAAAATGTTAATAGACCTTTCATATTTGGAAGACTGACCTGGTAATATAAATACTTTTATCCCATTAAAAATGGCTCCTGCTTGCATTTCATGGAGTTGTGAACCATACTTGATCCCTGTGCCACATAACTGCACCAGTGTTTGGACAATATTTGAGGTTAAACTATAGGATTTCATGTCAATTCTCATACTGAACAAGTGTTCTCCTAACTGAAAAAAATCATACTTGATTTATTGAAAATGTATTGCTGCCTTTTTAGTATTCTTTCAACCTCATTGAATTGCAGTACAATGTAGTATTTTGTCTGATTTAGCAGTTCAAATCAGTCACTTCTATTTCTTTGTCTAGTGGCTCTCAAAGGGTAGTGTCATCACAAACAGTCATCCAGATTTAGGGCTAAAAATCAAGTGGTTTATTCCTCATTCTCTTTATTGAGGAGTATGTGGAATAAGAGTCTGCAAACTTACTTGTTTATTCTGACATTTTTGTAGCAACTTAAATTTAGTTTTACTACCTGATTTATCTCTTTAAAATGTATTTTATGTGAACCAAGTTTACCAAGATACTCTAACAAATATTTCCTCCAAACCTTGAAATTTTTATAATGCATGTAGGTATCTTCTTAGCTGAGGTATCTCAGAGCTTTAAAAGCTCTAGTGAGTATTTTGAAAGCAAGGATGTATTATTTATATGTCAGTAAAAAATACATATTATACAAAAATCATACAGCACCTAATACTTATATTGACTTACTACAATGGAAGTTTAAAAAAGTAATGCTATAGGTTTTTATATTAGTTTGCATAAGAGAGAATGTGGAATGAGGATTCCTACAAATTTGTAACTGTTTGTCTTTACATATTCGTTGTAATTTCCTTTTGTGCTGAAATGAATCTTCTGTCTTCATTTTAGTTACAGGAAAGAATAAATGATCTAGAAAAAGAGAATGAACTCTTGAAGGAAAACTATGATAAGCTGCATAACAGGTAAGTTATGGTTTCTATACATAAAAAAACTAGATTCCTGTCCTGTTGGACAGGGCTTCATACACTGTGCTGGGATGTCCATCTGTATGTTAAGTGTTTGTGCACACAGGTAAATATGTTCATGCTCCAGTTTCTCCTCTCAGTAGGTGTATATGGAACCTTCTGTATTTCTGTATTTCATCTCTGCTGAACCAGAACAACTTTTCCTAATACTCTTGAAATAGTAGGGTGTTACTTTTAAAAAATGTAATTAAAAATAAGTAGGAGTCACTTTATTTTAAACATAAATGCAAGAAGTTCTTGTTTTAATTTCTAATAATTTTCTCTAAGGTTGTTGTTGAAAGAATACATCTAGGTAGACAAATAATCCATTAGGGTTGATTTGGGGTTGTTTGTTTTATTTCTTATATAGTGAAACCATATAAAGTCTGATATTTGACAACTTCTGCAATGCTTGTTTTTGAGTTTTGGTTTGGTAATAGCTACCATTTCACTTCTACTGTTAGAGAAAAGAAGTAATTCTAGTCAGTTGCCACAAGCATATTAAAGGAAAAAATGACCTTCAAATGAACTTCATTGTGAAACTGTGATTTTTTTTATGCTAAAGCAGCTTAGAAAATAAGACATATGTCCTAGAGCTAATAACTGCCTCAGAAAGTAGGTAGGCAGTTGATTTGTCTCTCAGTTAAGTTAATTAAAGATTTCTCCAGAGTTTGATCATGTTATAAATATTTCTGATTATTATTTTTTCTCCTCTATCATTATGCAGAAAAATAATTCTCACTAGCAGATCCACGTACAATCTGTTCCTTATAAATCATAGTGAGACAACTTAAAAAGATGTTTAACTAGATAAATTTAAACATGCTTCTGTTACACCACAGTAACCTACAATATGGCTTTTCTTTTATGTAGAGTGATGTATCTTTCCATACACTGCTGTTTAAAGGTTGATTCATGTTCTGTCATTCCATGTTACTGTGGAGGTGTCATGGTTTCATGCCAGGCAGCAGCCAAGCCCCTCACAGCTGCTCACTCACTCCCACACCACGGGGCTGGGGACAGAATTGGAAGGCTAAACACAAAAAAACCTGTGGGTTGAGATAAAGACAATGTAATAGGGAAAGCAAAGGTGTGCACACAAGCAGAGCAGAACAAGGAACTCAGCCCTTCCTTTTCAGCACCTCCAAGAAAGCAGGGCCCTGTCCCATGCAATGGTGACTTGGGAAGACAAATGCCATCACTGTAAACGTTCTCCCCCTTTCTCCTTCTCATGTCACATGGCATGCACCTCTGGCCAGCTGTTCCTGCAGTGTCTCCTCCCAATTTCCCATGCACTCCCAGCCCCTCCCAAGCATGGCAGTATGAGGAGCAGCAAAGGCTTTGACTCTATAAGCTCTGCTCAGCAATAACCAAAATATCTCTGTTATCATCACTGTGTTCAGCACAAATCCAAACTACAGCCCCATACCAGCCCCTGGGGACAAAATGAAGTCTGCTTCAGCCAAAACCAGCACATTAGGTAACAAGAAATTAGAAAGATGGATCATTTAATTATTTAACAGCTGTTAATGGCCACCTTTTTTGATTTCCTATTTGAATAGTGCAGCTTTATTGAATATATTTGATATTGAATATATTTGAATAATAGTAGCTTACCTGTTGCTAGCAGTGGATAAGCCAGTGTCCACAGAGGCTAGATAATTAATACTTTTTTATAATGGAAAAAAAGAGGCACAACCTCCTTTACGGATGTTATTCTCGAGAAAGTTATTTGAAGTTGATGGGAGTTCTGCCAAAGCCAAGACTGCAGAACTGAATCTGAAAAGTTTGCAAAAACAAGTACGAGTTTGTCAGTTGACTCTTAGTATTTAGACAGTATATCCAAGAAAACTATTTGGATAGAAGGTTTGGATGAATGGTTTTCGTACGACCTTATAATGCAAATGTAGCAGCTGTAAACTCACTCAAAGGAAAGGCTGCCAGATGTGGTTGACAATTATAGTTATCTAGATGGCTCCAATTCCAAGGGCATACAGTAGATGTGAAAAAAATTCCACATGAATTCAAGCAGAAGTCATCTTAGAATACAACTCAGTTCAAACTGACATGAACTTTATCATTATACAGGCTTGGATAAAACCCATGTTCTAAAATATTCTTCATTTAAACATCTAAACTTTGAACTACTCTCACAGTAACTTAATGATTTTTCTCCCAATATAGTCTTCTGAAAAACTGAATCAAATGTAGCTACATCTTTACATGATGAAAGCTAACAAATGCACATATTGTTGCCATTAAAACATTTTTGTAACTGTGAAAACTAAGGGTATTTGATACAATTTTTGGTATGATTTATTCTTTCCTTCTGGGAGCCAATCAAAATTTAAATCTAAGCAATTAGAGAACACAGTGTATCTTTTCTGTACCTAGGCAGTACTGTGGGATGATAGTGGTTTCAGTGCATAATATTTCATGCATATTATCTTCAAAATTATAGATGAGTGAAGCATATTTTACTGCAGGACTTAGAAGCATTGCTTAAGTTCATGCACGCTGTGAAAGACAATCTGTCACACTCTACAATGCTGTGTGCCTAGAGAAGTGTGTGAAAGAGCTTAGATACAGTATGAGAAAAAGACAAAATACAGGGAAATAGAACTGTTTCTAGGAAGGGCACAAGTCGAGAATATGAACCCTTGCCATATACTTTAGAGTCTACAGTTCTCTGTAACTTACTTTTTTAATTCAACCCTAAAGTCATTCTTCAAATATATTCAGTGTGTCTGCCCTACAGGTACTCAGAGCCACTCTATGTAGTCACACAGCAGAAAAGGTCACTCTTTTTCAGTCTGCAAAGCTCTGGGGGCTGTCTCTTCTGCCATATTTCTTGTCCTTTGGTTTTTAGTTGAGGCTTCTTACATAGATCTCAGGGAGAGATGGCTTGCTGAATAGATTCCATAAGATTTTTTAATACTTTTTATATATGTAAAATACAATGTTTGTTAACTGGTGAGTTACAGAGTTGAGGAATTGACTCCTTTGGTTTAAAAAAACCCTACAATTTATGATTTTCCACAGAATATAAAAGTGAATAAACTGGTTTATGACTGGTTAAGATGGACATTTTTCCAGTCAATAGGAATGTAAGTATTGAGCAACAATAATATGAAGGCCATACTATTTGCTGGCTAAATTATAGGAAAGCCCATTGCATTGCTCTGACTTTTTATCTTCAGGGAATTATACTGCAAATTATATAATGTACTTAATTTTGTTTCAATTTTATTTTGTTGTGGTTCAGCAGATCTAATTCTGTGTCCATGCACTCCTTATTGCAAATAGACTGGCAGTTTTCAAGGAAAAACTTACAGGCAAAATCGTTCTCTGCATTAAGAGGTTCTTTTACACAGAAAAAAATGCTTTTTTTAGTAGTCAGTTGCTGAGATTTGCAGTTGTGGATTACTCTGGGATATGCATCTTAATTCCTTTTCTAGTCTCACAAATGCTACCAACTTGGGAGCTTTAAATTAAGGCCAGTTCCTTTGCTCATCCCACAAACGTTTTTTAGCTGCAGCCTGAGAAATCTGCCTGGTTTCAACAGCAGTGGATTGTTGTTGTTGTTGTTGTTGTTGTTGTTATTAACTTAATTCCACAGACATGATGACAGGTGGACTCTCTACCACTTGAAGTTTTTTTTACTTTATTATTTTCTGTTGAGGGTGATTTCTAGAAGTTTTTCACATACCATATGTTTTGTCACAGTGTCTTCAGTGTGCCCCATGAGCAGCAATGGAAATCAAAGGAACAGCAACTGAAACTGAAAATTGCTAAACTAGAGACGGCTATCAAACCTGATTTAGCAGACAAAAATGAAATCCTTGACAAGATCAAAGTAGAAAGAGGTATATTTCCCAAAGAAACTTGTTATTTTCTCAAGATGTGAGGTTATATCTATGTTGGAGTTCAGGTGTAGTGCCCAGAAAAATGTTGTTTCAAAGCTGCTGTTTTCTAAGTGTACATTTGCTCAATATGGGTAAGGTGTAACTATCTATTAATTACAAAAATTGACCCAGTACAGATTATGTGCTGAATGAGATTATGTGCTGCTATAATTTCAACTGCTTTCATTCTTCATCTCTTGGGTAAATATTTCCTCTTTATGCAGTATTTCTTTTCTACATTGAAAGTTCTAACAGAAAGGACAGTCTCTTCAAATCATAAAGCATTATGCTGTTTGCTCTACAAAATTGCATGAAACCCATATAGGCCCCTGGTGAGGCTTAATTACCTTTCAATTTTATTAATTCAGAATTTTTTAATATTTTCGGCACATACTAATTTTTATTTGCAGCTGTGTACATTTACATTGACAGAGTTTCTTTATAATCTACTGACTGGATTATTTCATATGTGTTTTTCCCATGCTATGGAACTTCACTGAGTGTTTTTAAGACCTTGTGATCTTTTTTTATCTCAACATGGTGATACACTGTAGCAATACAAAGTTTACAAAAGAAGAACACGGGAATTGAAAATATTTAGCTTAAGAGTTCATTCCTCAAACACATATTTTTAAAAGGAGTCTGTTTTGCCAGGAGACAAGGGTCAGTACAAGAAACACAGACACTAATTGTAAGGAACAAGTGTATACACTTACTATAGTGCAAAGCAGCAAAGAATTACAAAAGAAGCAAAGAATTACAATAGGATAAGCTTAGAAATACCCCTAATCATTACTACAAGAATGTCTACAGTGATTAAGGAAGATACATCACTGCCCCTGTCACAGCAGCTTGTATGAAAGGTTGCAGAGCCAGGACTGGAGCAGACTAGAGGTGTGAGCAGCCTCCTCTGTTGATAAGGGCCCTGTAAGCATATCTAAGCTACTGTGCATGAACAATGTTCTCAGTTGTAACCAAAATAGATACTGTGCCAATAGATGCAATCTCATTGAAAATCAGAATTGCACAAGTGTCTTCCACATTAAACATTTGGAAAACAGGAAAATAATTAGAATCTCAGTCAGCAAAAGCCTCCACATTTGCTCACCTCCTATGTAAGTTCAGGGCTAGACTTCTTATAGGTCAGTTAGTACTAACCAGGTAGCAGAGGAAAAGAAAAGGAACCCTCACTGTTTTTCATTGTAAATAAAAACTACACTCTTCCAAGACAATTGAATCCTATTCTGCTTATTATCCCATAATCTACCTGCCATAAAAATGAAACTGTATTTATGCTAATTTTGGGGGGTTAGTTTCATGTACAGAATAGCAAGTTGTAAAGAGTAAAATGTGATTCATTATTGACAGTCCCTCAGAAACAGAGGGTGTAGAACACACAGTTCTGGTTATACCCACATAGTCAGCTGGTCCTGGCCCCTGTAACCAGGACACCAAGGGAAAGCTTTGCTTCCAGCATTCCCTTGCCCTGGTCTTTTGGATCAGAGATTTCTTGGGGCTGGTCTTTTCAGTGCAGACTGATGAAGGCATTCAGTAACTGCCTGCTCTGCATCCTCTGTTACCAGGGACATCCCTCCATTTAGCAAAGGACCCACACAATCCTTTTGTTACTGATGTACTGGAAGCCCTTCCTGTCTTTGATGTCCTTGGTAGATTTAATTCCAGATGGGCCTTTTCCTCCTGCATATATTGCATTTTTATCCTTAGTTGGGATCACAGAAAAAGCCTGTTGAGAATCTAAGGAGGCAACATGGGCAGTGCTGAGGTAGAACAAGCTGTTCTATTGACAGCTTGACCCATATTGGTTCAACAAGCTGGTGAAATTTTCCCAATTTGAACAAAGCTAGTTTTCTTTTGATACAATGTCCAGAGTTTGAAGTTAGTGTTTCAAGCAGCAAGTGTGAATGAATGTTAAAAATGTTTACAAAAACTGGAGTTTGTATTAGAAAGGGAGTGGACTGAGCTTGTTGCTCTTCCCAGAAAATCCTGGAAAAAGTGCCCTTTCAGATCTCAGATTATATTATAGGGAAGAGAAACACTATCAGCATGAGGAGCCTTTGATCTCTGGGAGGTCTTCAAACAGATAGAGCTCTTTCATATCTGTTATTTAGGAGAGTCCAGAAGACTCAATTGCTGTCTTCTCTGCCCATTCACAAAGGCAGAGAAAAATTTTAAATTTCCTGTTTGCTTTAAGCCCTTGGTGTTTCTAACTATATTTTCTTCTCAGCTGCACAAATGCATTGCATTTTCTTCATAACTGCATAGAAATAATACTTTCATGCATATATTAATATGGAGAAAGGAAGTTTATAAATTTTTTTTTACTGTGTTGAATTAAGTATGATATTTTGTTCTTTTATATTAAGACCAAAAGGAAAAGCTGATGCAAGACAACAAAGATCTGCAGTTATGCTTCTTGGAACAAAAACAACAACTAGATGATCTGAAAAATCAAGTGAAGTTTTTGACCAAGGTGAACTCTATTTCTGTTTAGAATATGAGAAAAAAACCAACCCTCTATGTTTTACCATAGTGCAAATATTTCTTGAAGGTAAAAGAATACAGAAATGTGTTTATTTTCTCATGCTATCAAGCAAAATATTTTGTCTAGTGAGAATGTATCTTGTAATTCTGAAGGTATTTCTTTAATTTACATTTGATGACATCTTTCCATTAAGTTTCAGGACAGTAATACTGATGTGGCAGAAGTCAAGGAAGCCCTCTTGCTTAGAAAGGTAATTTACAGAGAATGAAGCATGTGAGGCTTTGGAACTAGATGATCTTTAGGATCCCTTCCAACCCACACCACTCTAGGATTCTAAATATTATGCATTCTGTTTTTCTTTTTTTGTAGGGTTTTTTGTTTGTTTGTTTTGGAGGGGGTGGTGTTATTTTTTTATTAAACTCTTGGTTTAACCAAGAGTTAAACCATTTTAACCAAGAGTTTAACCATTAACCATTTAACCTCTTAACCAAGAGTTTAACCATTACATGCTTTCTACATACCTGGAATTTTCAAGGAATTATTTGTGCCTCTTTTGGTAGTTAATGCCCCAAGCTCATATATATGCTTTTGAAATTCTTTGCTTACAGTTAATCACAAGGCAAGATGAAAAAATTTCCAGAATGAAATCTGTATTTATGTGGATAATTCATTGTAACACCAAAAATTGCATTAAATCACATTCACGACCATTTATGAAAACTTATTTTTTCTCTGTTAAACCTGACTTATTACACAATTTTGTTCTTCCTATAATATTTATTAAAAACAATTTTGTTTATTAATTCTGTAATTTATATGAGCACACCATAAGCATGGAAGTTCAAGTGTGTGGTACAGCTGTACTTAGCAAGTTTGTATTACAAAACAGAAAAAAATACTCCAAAAATGTTTTATATTTTTTTCCTTTTTCTCTTGTGCAAATTGAAAATGAAGTAGGGAGAAGAAATTAGTGAAAAAATAAGTTTGCTATAAGTTTCCACTGCAACTTATGTTTTATTTTCTTGAGGAAGTGTTTACGGTAAATAAATTATTTTTGCTACAGAAATACAAGAAATATCAAGAAAAAAGAAAGAAAAAACTCCATCAAAAAACCCTAAATGAAAATTAAAACCCCAATATTAATAACAGAAACAATGTAGACTTCAGAATAGTAATTCAGGTTTTGTACCTTCACTGAAGCAGAACTATTAATTATATAAATGACAAATATATGACAGATTTGTATTTTCATTGAATAGACAGGAGTTATTGTATCTGAATATCTGATACTTTCCAATGGGTTCCTGATAATCACAAGATTACATTGTTTAATACCATCCTGACACTTTCAAGTCTGCCTCATTCCTCTTTTTGTGTCACCCACCCCATACCCAAAATCTATAAAGTTCTGCTGATTTTCTTATTGTACCAGAAGCGTATCCTAGTGTCACATTTAGCCAGGCAAAAACACATCCAAATCTTTTGCAAAAGTTTGTACTCGTAATTCTTGTAATTTTTTTAACATCCTTCAGGATCAAAAGCAGCAGAAGAATGGGGACCTTCTGTTTTTGGAAAAGCTGGAGGATGATTTCCATAAGGATGTGGAGCACTCCCTGTGGGAGCTGCAGTTAACACACGTGGAAACGGTGCAAGAGCTCGAGAAGACAAGGAACATGTTAATGCTGCAGCACAAAATTAGCAAGGATTACCAGGTGCTAAACTCTACTCACAGTGGAAAATAACCCGATAATAGCATTTTAACACTTGTAATAATTAAGATTTGCCAATTCAGCAACAAAGCCAGTCTGTGCATAGGGAACAGTTGTTGTCGAAAGTATTGTTCAAAAAAGCCTGAGGTCCAAATGAATATAATTGTAGTCTTTAACTCACCCAGATCAGAGCCCTCAAACTGTGCCTTCTTGGCATTGTCTCTGAGCTCTTACCAGCTCTTCACATGTAAGACAGTAAGTGTGCTTATCAAATCAGCTTCCTTTTCCACAGCACTCTGCTTTCACTCTCTTCTGCTGGACTATTGCAGATCATATTTTGACTTTTCATTCAATTAATTTAAGTTTACAATAACAAAATTATTTAAAAAACTGTTAAGAATATTGTTCTGAAAGGATATCTACTATATTTTTCATAATAATGTTTTTAGATTTTGCTGAAATTAGAACCGATTGCTGTATTGATGATTTAAGAACTGCTGCATTTTTGAGTGCTGTGTTTTTTCCTCAAAACTAACTGTATTTTAATTTGTAACCAAAAGCATGTGCAATATCAGACAAGACTCAAAAGTCCTTTTTACATACAAATTTTTTTTCAGACTGAAGTAGAAACAATGACAAAACAGATGGAAAGTCTACAGAAAGACTGTGATTTCAAACTGGAACAGTACACCCACCTTCTTGACATTAGAGCTGCACGTATCAGAAAACTAGAAGGTACCTTTATTGGACTCAATGAGACTGATGGGTCCCTTGCAACTCAGCATATTCTATGATTCTTCTCCAATAAATTTTTTATTTTTTTGTATTTTACCTCTTACAAATTACCATTGTAAGTTTGTTCTTCAGTTGAAACACTTTTCCATTCCTAAAACTGGTAGAAAGTTCAGTTCTTTCATGGAAAATTATGTGTCTACTGTAGAGTTGATTTTAATGAGAGTTACTAATCAAAGAAAATCCAGCAAGGCAGTTTGTACTGCAGCTATTGCTGAGTAAGAATAAAATTACCAAATTTTTCTTTTCTTTAAATAAATTGTACATTTATGGTCAACCTTTTATTTTGCAGTCCTATTATTACAAAATCATTTTGTGTTGCTGAAAACCTCAAAGTCATGCTATAATATTCTGACATAGTATTTCAATAGGATGACTTTCAAATACTTTTTTAAATGTTCTCACTGTGTAAAAGATGCATAGGAAGCCTGAAATAGAATATCTTGTAAACCCTGACATTGTAACAACTTTCATGTTTTGTCTCCCAAGTTCCATCCCCTGCATCATGCTTTATGTCCTAATTCTGTAAGCATGTATTTTGATTTCATATAATCTTAGAATAACTTGGACTGGAACTCACCCCATTCCAACCCCCTGCCATGGGCAGGGACACCTTCCACTGGGCCAGGCTGCTCAGAGCTCTGTCCAGCCTGTGTCAGTCAACCACTGACCATCTGGGGCTGGGCAACATGTGCTGGTACTTCTATCCACTCAAGATTTAACAAATGTTAAAAGTCAGACCTGTCATTTCTTTCCCTTGCAAATTTAGTTCAACCTTCCAAAAACATGCATCTTAAATCTCTGGTACATTTGTGTAGTGATACTTAACTTTGAACACTGCATAAGACTTCTGAATTTTTGTTTAACTCCTTTATAACCTGATAATAACTGTTGGGGTCTCTTTTTATATATACTGAAGCAGGCCCACTGGGGAAATGCTCTTGATTGTTGTTAGTGTGCTCAGTGAGCATTAGATGATTGATTTCAAGTGTGTTTTCTTCTTTTTGGTAATGCCTTTAAGAAAGTAACATTGTTAATATAATGGAATTATGCTTTTATCATTTCTACTCAGTCATAATTATATTTGATTTTTACAAAAGACAGTCACACTATGGTTCTGTTTTATCTGTTGCAGCCCAACTGAGAGATATTGTATATGATACAAGACCACATAAGTCCAGACCAGAAATATTGCCAAGTGATCCAGTGGATGGATTGGTTGAAACTGTTCATTTAGAAAGAGGAGAGAACCTTTTTGAAATTCATATCAGCAAAGTGATCTTCTCTTCTGAAGCTATTCATGCTTTCGGTGACCAGGAACCTGCAACGTTTTGTACTTATGCATTCTATGACTTTGAACTTCAGATAACCCCAGTAGTCCATGGGAATGCCCCATCCTATGACTTCACTTCTCAGTACCCTGTGCAGGCTGATGACACCTTCTTTCACTACCTGGAGCAGAACAGCATCACACTGGAGCTTCATCATGCCTATGGCATTGAATATGAAACAGTTGCTTCTTGTCATCTGGACTTCCATGAAGTCTTGAAAAACAGTGGGAAGATCTACAACACAGCAAATCTACTTGGTAATTAACATCACAAATTATTCTGCTGGATGCTGTACTGTAAGTGATAAACAGTGTGTATTTGGCCAGAAGAAAATTTGTATTACTATTTCAAAAGGAAAAAAACAAGGTTTAACAGAATGCTGTTTTCTGTTGGATGTGCAGCATGTTCTTGTGATTATACCAATACTTGTGGGAAGCTCAGATAGTTCCAATTTTGCCCATCATTGCTTAGGGCCAGAGGTGAAGAGGGGGAAAATAAATCAATCCAGAAGGCACCTCCTATTAACCTGTATCAAACATCAGTGGTTTATATCTGGCCTAAATGTCATCACTGTATTGTCTCACTCCTCATCAATAAATAAAGAAATGGTGTAATTTAAACTGGAAGGACAAAGATCTTGGTTAAAATAGTTGTAAAGCATCAAAAATATGCAAAATGTGGAATTAAGATTACTAATATTTCATATAGTAGCATATAGGGGTTGTTGGTTTACATTTTGTGCATCATTTTTAAATCATTTGAAGATATCCTGGGCAAGACACTCTTACTAAGTATTGAATGTTCTGTGCTGCTTGCTTTTTCTTTTAAAAATGTCTTGTCAGATAAGCATACTCAGTGACCTTTAATTGCCCACTTTTGTAAAGAGTCTGGTTTAAGAAGCCATTATAAAGTGGTACTTTTGTCAGTAATTTTTGGGACTCTTCCAACTGTTGACATACAAAACTGTCCTAAGCTTTATTTGCCTTAAAGAGATGAAAATAATGAACTTGACTTTAACCTATTCTATAGCTTGGACAATAAATATTGCAGATTACAGTGTGAAAAAGTGGTCATATTTTGATTTTGGATCATACATGTGCAGCCAGAGGAGTTGTTCCTGTTTCTAGAGATGAACTACAGATCTCACCTCACAAACTCTGTCATAATGCATAGGCACAAATCAACAGTCTTGAATTTGTAGCATTTCTTAGCTTTTTACTGAAGTACTTTAATGTTGCAACAAAAATTATTGCAATCCCATATTTATTCCTTAGGAAAAACTGGACATGTTCACAATTATGGTACCATGGAATACTGGATCAGGTTACAACTTCCTATGGATCAAGCTGTGACTCCTTACAAACAGATGCCAAAGGCTCCCAGTTTTAGGGAATGTGAACAACCATCACAGGTATGTTTGGGTCTGTGCTTCATAGGCAGAAGTACTTCATTAAGGGGAGAATCTTTAGAGTGACCTCATTGCAGCCTTTCAGCCTGAGGGAGCATCAGGAAAGATAGAGAGAGACTTTCTACAAGAGCCTGGAGTGACAGGACAAGGGGGAATAGATTCAAACTGACAGAGAGTAGGTTTGGAGGAAAGTCTTCACAGAACCATGGAACCGTAGTACATGCTAAGGTGGAAGGGACCCACAAGGACCATGGAGTCTTAGTGCTGGCCCTGCACAGGGCAGCCCCAGCAATCCCACCACGCACCTGAGGGCATTGTGCAAATGTTCTTGAGCTCTGGCAGCCTTGGGGCTGTGTCCGCTGCCCTGGGGAGCCTGGTCAATGCCCAGCCACCCTCTGAGGAAGAACCTTAGTTTCTGATACCCATCCTAAACCTCCCTTGACTCGGGTCCAGCTGTTTCTTTGACTGCCACAGGTTGCCCAGAGAAACTGTGGCTGCCCTGTCCCTGGAAGTGTCTAAGGCCAGGTTCAATGGGGCCAGAGCAACCTGGTCTAGTGGAAGGTGCCCCTGCCTAGGGCAGGGAGTTGAGATTAAAAGATCTTTAAGTTTCTTTCCAACACAGGCCATTCTGTGATTCTGTGATAGTTTTGATTAAAAAAAAAAACTTCAGGGTTTTTTTTTCAGTTCAAGTAATTTAGTTCAAGTCCTGATATGTTCAAAGTTAATGAAGTTAAAAGTTGTCCAACTGGAAAATACCTTTAGCAGTTGAATGACAGATTTTTTGTATAAAGACATCAAGAACCATTTGAATGATACCTTTTTCTGAAGAGACAAAGTCTTCAATTCAGATACTTATTTTTACTGAAATTGTCATTAGAACATTTGAAATTATTATATTTAATTTTCTTAAGTCATGACAGATTTTGTGAACATTTTATTCTAGCACAATATTCATGAATGTTAAACCAGCTCGGTGTCTGATCAGGAGAATGGGTGAAGCAGTTCAGAAAAGTCTCTGAGAAAATACTCAGAAATGTTTATTATGAGACTAAGATTACTTCACAATGGATTTTTATTGGGTTTTTACTGAATATTGAAGAGAGTTTTGAGAATATAATGCACAGTACAATCAAGTTTAAATAAGGGTCACAGAAAAAGAAAGGACTTCCAGAAATCTATCACAATTATGTAAGGTTGAAATGTATAAATTCAAACACTAGAATTTTTAATGGGCTTTTTTAATCTAAGATGTATAAATTACTCTGCCTGGAGTAACTTTAATGTTTTATATTATTCCATAATATAAATTTATATTATACTGTACATTCTGAGAAGTATGTTGTATATGAATTCTGATAAATCATCCTTTCCTGTTTAGAATTGAATTTAGTGCCATTAGATATAGCTTTGAGAAAAATTAGGGTCTCTCCTAATTAACTGCAATATAAGATGGTTAGGATATGGCAATAAATAGTCTTCATGTATCTGTTTTATTACAGAAACCAACCCCCAAACCGAGGCAGCGTGCAGCTCAGGGAGACAAGAGAGTCTCTTTTCTGAATCTTAATACAATACAGGTAGCAGTAAATTCTAAGTATTTTTGTCATGCATGTCGAAGCATGAAAGGCTAATTATGGCTCACTTTGGACAACTTGTGGAACTAATAATCAAGACCACTAGATTATTTTAGCAGCACAATTCTGGGATGTCCCAGGCAATGATGCTGCATATAGGTGGGGAATGCAATGCAGGGAGATTTGTGTGACTCCCTCAGAATTGCTTGATATCCTCCACTTCACAATTTCACCTTGCATAGGCTTAGGGCAGGTTCTAACAGGGCCAGTCCAGTCCCCCTGCATTTTGTTTCTGAGCTCTCTGCATTATTGAGGGATCTTTGTACAGTGCATCACTTGGACCTGCACAGAAATGGCTCTACAGAAACAGGCATGATCCAAACAGATCCTGAGTGTTGTGCAGTGAGAGAAAATTTGCCACAGTTCACAGTTACCTCTTACACCAGATCGATCAGCTGACATTGCACACACTTTGAAAACAATTGCTCTTCTGATTTTGGGATACCTTATCATCTGTACATCCTTCCAAAATCCAGGAGAGTCTGCATGGAACTAACTCAAAGATATCTGCTGCATGCTGTAAATTTTCATTTGATCTGAAATAATTTGCCCTCAAAGGATTGAGAATAGGCTGGTTTTAGTCTTTTAATTAAATCCAGTAAGTAAAGGTAGGTTTTTCAACAGGTTATAAAACATTATGAGGATTAATATATAATATTAATGATACAGTGTTACATTAATTAAACCCTAGCTGTGATAATTTTTTCTCCTTTTGTAAATACCTTGTTTTATTTTTTGAAATGTTAACATCAATTTTCAATTAACAGGTTCTGCTGTTGTTTAGATTACTATGATTAGAACTTCCTTATGAGCTACACAGTATAAACTGGAAATAACAATTAAGTCAATCTTTTGCACTTACTAACTTCAAAAAGCCAAATGTGTGAATAAAATCTTCTGAGAGCCTAGTTTTTTTGACTGAGTCTTACAGAACAAGATGAATTATAAGTAAATCTGGAAATCTAGCAGGCTGTATATATGTTGAGATGATTCTAATAGTTATGATTTCACAAATATATATCATTAGAGGATTGTTTTTCTGCTGTATCAATTACATGTTACTGCAGTTGACACCTTGTTTCCTGTGCTGCATAAGCAATACAGTTGTTTAAAGGCTGTGGATAATGAATGTGGGCCATAACTCTTCAAGTTTTGAATTTTAATAACTTTTACTATTCAAGAAGTGTTACAAAGACTGTAAGTTTATCTTTTTCTATAGAGTGTGGTACAGGAGGTTAAACAGCTGCCATCTGATAAGGTGAAGGAGGTGGCTGAAGAAATTCAACAGGAAAAAGAAGAGCACTCACATCTGTTGGAGAAGCAGTTACCTGACCAAACATCTGGAGATGAGACAGAAGTAACTGAAGAATTAGCACCAGAAGGTACAATTCATTTTTATTAATAAGTAGCTGCATTTTCTGAATCAATCTGTGGTTCTTTCCATTTTTGTAAGCATTTCTTATTAGCAGTGGGAGCTGCCTCAGGAGAAACTCCGTGAAAGAATTTATATTCTCATGTACTTTACAGCTGAATCTGTATAATGGATATGATGGTGGTGTTTTCTTGCAAAAATCTGGTATCTGACCTAGATTCATAAAATATTGAAGGATATTTATAGTCTCCCTTAGAACTATGGTGTTCTAAAGACTATTTTAATGAATATGCTCATTTTGTTTTCAGGTAACAGCCAGTGCTGGTATCAGAAATCCTTTCAGACCATGAGAGGGGTAGTGTGCCTTATCACAACTGTGACATAAATGTTTTAGATTTATTTAAAGATTATAAAAGCTGGGTCATCCTGTTCAACCTCTGCACTTAAACTGTTTATTACTGAAATAAACCAAGTCCATGGTACCGAGTTTAAAGTAAAATCACAAGCAGAATGTGGTTTTCAACTTCTCCATAAAAATTCATTAGAAAGACTGGAAAAACCTGATGTTGAATGCCTGTTGTCTTTGTAAGTCATTTACTTGAGAGAAAAAAAAAAAAACCAAAAACTTGAATCCTCTAGAAAATAGCTTACAGAACTGCTTTCTTATTAAAAAAAAATGATGCATTCTTCTTTTGCATGTGCATTGTGTTAAAGGAAGTCAGAGGAAATCCACAAATTCAGGCTGTATTCTTAAGTAAAGCTAACAGTTGTTCATAATTTCTGTTCATCACAGGACTTACATCCTTCCATTAGTCAACTTTCATCAGGGAAATACTACTACAAACCAGAAAAAAATACTGTTTAGATCACTAAGGGTCATTGATTTGTGGTATTAATCTTCTGCAAGGAAGAGAAGATTTACCTGGCACTTACTCTTTATTTATTAGAAAAGGAAATGCATTGCAATCAGATCTCTCAGCAAGTCTTAGAACATCTCAAATACAGGAGGTTTTAGCTCCATTGATTTTCTTTTCTTTTTTCTTCAGATCAAGATGATAAACAAGAGGATGATGCTGTTGAATCAATAAAAACTGACAGTGATGAGTGCATTATTTCAAGTCCAGTATCCACAAATATGAAACAGCTGAATCAGAGTATATCTGGCAATTTGGTAAGAATAAGAGAAATACTTTAAGCCTAATGTCCTCTGAGAGTAGCTTTGCTATATTTAACATCAGTTTTCAGTGAAGTTGTACATATACAGTGTCCAGGCTCTTGTCTTCCTAAAACCAGCAGTTCAGGACATGAAGTCACATGTACAAAATAGCACAACATAATACAAATTTGGAAAATTTACTTTGAACAGTATTTCAATAGGATCCCTCTCTAAAAAAAAATCAGCTGAAGCCACGTACCTGTATTAGTAGAGACAGAATGGTGTGGAATTTTTTCTGTCATCCTAGTAAAATTTACATTAATCAATTAAACAGTAAAGTAACCTTTTTGAAATACTCAGATTTGGGTTTTTAGTTAAAGTGTCTTAGGATACATAATAAAAGGAAATGTTTTGAAAGGAGAGGATAAAATTATTTCATCAAATACTGTAGGGACTTGACAGGGATGGAAAGTGTTTTGTACGATGGATATCTCTACAGTAGGATACACCTTTTCATGTTGATTAATATAATTTGCTTGGAAAAAATGTAAGCTATTTCCATAGTAAATAGGAATATTGACTTGCAGTTCTGACTGAATCTAGAAAGGTAATGTTTTGAATATGATTTAATACTTCAAGTGATAAAAGTTTACAATCAAAAATTGTCAAAATATTTCCATATAGGGGAAATATGTCTTAGAAAGTTATGAACTTGGAAAGAAAGAAAGGAAATTCTCATATCTGTACTCCAACACATTCTCTTTACTCTTTGAAGAAGGTCATGTTTGAATGCTCACCTATGTATTCCAATTTTGAAACCATAGTTGCTTTTCTTTCTTTGAGTTACAGTTACTTAGGGCAATAATTGTCACAATCAATCAGCATTAATCCTACAAAACAGCTAGTGATTTACATTTATGTTTGATTGGTTTGTGTTAACACTTCAAGAAACAAAAAGTAATTTGTCTTATGTTTGTGTTCTGTTTTTAAACAGGAAGTTGAAAAAATACGGATTAAAATTACATCCCTCAGTCTCATGGGCTCACAAATTACATCAGATGAAACAATACAGCAGCTCTTTGTAGAATGCAGATTAAACAATTTCCTTGCAGAGGAGACCCCACTGTCACTTCCCAAACCAACAGGTGGTCAGAGGATTCACTATAACTACAGCACTGGTGAGTGGGGTGTCTCCTGAGCAGGCTTTTGTTTCTGTCCTCCTTCCTTTTCTTTCCTTCAGTTCTGTCATATGAAAATGCACACAATAAAGCCTATTTCCTATACATTATATTGCATTTTTCTGTGTGCCACTTGTATTTGTCTGTTTTCCAAATGGTTTGGGAAATATTAATGGTGGTTTTCAAGAAATGAAAATGCAATTTTCAAGTATAAGATGGAATATTGAAGTAGGTTTGTGCATGAAATGGTAACACTACAATATATTTAGATATGCTGGTAGGGCATAAGTTTTAAAATTAGGTTATGCAAAAGAAATTTATGGGTTTTTTCAAGGGAACATGATGAACTGATTTTGCTGTTAGTACATGATGATACAGCAAAAGAAAAACATTCTGTCTAACCATGTATAACTGAAACAATTGAAAAGAGAATATGTAATTTTTATAATATTCCACAGTAGTTTACTGATACTTGGAGACTGATACATTTGCAAGAAAGCAGCTACTTTCTTAATATGAGATGCCCCAAAACTTCTTGAAGAATTTCTGAAAACTGTATTTCTGCTCCTTTTAGTATGTTTTTCAAACCAGGGCTAACTTTCACTGTAGGTCATATTAATGGTACAAAAACTAAAGCAGATCCTTGTGCCTGCATTTTAAACAAACTTTGTTCTCAGAGCACTCACACACTCCCCAGGCTGTTGGTCTGGAGGTTTCGCTCATTGAAATACTGTGGCAGGAAAGGAGGATCAAATTCCTGGGGCTGTTCCTAAGGGCCAAGCACTCTGCCCTGTAATCATCCCAGGCTTCCTCAGTGGAAGAAATGCAGTAAATCATTTCAAATACAAAGAAATAAAGACTTCTGGCTTTTAAAACCAAGGGCTGCTGTTGCCATTAACAAAAAGTGACAGCTCTGGTTTAGATGCTGCTTGGATCTTTTTGGACAGCATGTACATAAACCTGCCAGTGACACACCATGAGATCACATCTGATTCTTACATTGCTGCTTTTCCTCAGAAATGAGAAAGGAAATAAGTGTTTTTCTTTGTTCTTTTCTGCATATTCTCTCTTCTAAAAGGTGAAAACCAATTGAGAACTAATTATATTAATTTCAATTTCTTTTGCAGTCATAAATATGGATAAGGCAGCTAATCATGCAGAAAGAGAGTATCTCAAGTTGATTCTTCTAAAGCCAGATCTACCTGCTAACAGGTACAAATTAGTGCTGAAAACCTCTATTATAAATAATAAATAAGTAATAAATAATGCTTGTGGTTTGCCTTGTTGTTTGTCTTTACTGACGAGGTAACCCTGAGAAATTAATACATAACTAACTAGAAAAAGAATTATCTCAGCTAAGAATGATGCCTACATTCCTGTGTGGCAACTGGGCTTATTTCTTCCTTAGTACATTCACATGCCATGGAATATTACAACCTGGTCTCTTGTTGGTTTACTGTGGTTTGTTTTTGAGAGATTTTGTTTGTGTGTTTTGTTGATGATTTTTTTTAATAACTTCATTTTACAAAAGAGAGATTCTATATTCAGTAGTCTGTTAGTAATGAATTTGAAAAGCATGGATCTCTGTGATGGTACAGCAGTTTATTTGTTGCTTTCTGAATTCAGAGTGTTGAAAGGAGTCTTAAGACCTGCAGAAAGTGTTCCTTGGCCTCAGGATTTCCAAAAACATAAATGTATATGTAACTGCAGCAGACAGCTATTGTATGAATACATATGAGAAAGATTATAAATTAGACCTGTTCAAATTCATAATAATAAATTTGTTCTTACTGACATTTGTTGATTGAAATAGTATGTGCTTTACTTAGACAGAATGAATTACATACTTTGATTCTGTTTTCTTTTGAAAGTCAGTACTCAATTAAATGCAACAGTTATTCATTTAAAGACTCATTTGCAGGAGAGTAAGATATCTGCTGTTTGCATTTCAAGTGTTGGAGTCACTTGTAAATCTTCTAAATAAGTATTTATTCACTGATTCACCACACAGTAAGAGTGATCTGTTTTCATTACATTTCTCTAATTTTACTATATTAACTTATTCTACCATCTAGATTAGGAAAGTGGATAAACAAGTTCTACTAAAATATATTCTACTAGGATTTAAAAATAGGATAAAAAATGCCTTTTTTTTTTTTTTTGCTGAGGGATAATTCAGTTGTTAAGGAAACTTCCCTGCCCAGCCATCCAGGAGCCTGTCTGGCAGTCAAACAGGCCCCTTGGCAGCTGCTCCCCGACACTCACACAGTCAGACCAGGTTTCCTCACCAGCTCCAACCCAGCTTTCCCAGAGCAGAGTCTCAAGATGTCCCAATCCTTGAGATAATTAAAATACTTTTTTGGTTTTGTGTGTGTTTAGCCTAAAATTTACAGTGGTCAGTGATCCCCCAGAAGATGAACAGGAACTTGAATGTGAGGATATCGGGTTTGCTTATGTTAGTTTGAAAGAGATATTCCAGAAGCAGAGAGATGTCATTGACCAAGATATTGATGGTAAGTTGTAAAGATCAATTTCTTGTAAACTTCTGTAGCCTAAATATTGTCTAATTTCTACTTTTCTTTGCAAGCTTTGCTGTGCAAGTAATTGTCTGACATTGTTTCAATAAGAAATTCTTTAATATTAATTCTACATTTATTTGCAAAAGTCTGCAAAAACTGTCAACTAGTGTTACTCGTTAAAAATCAGTGTAAAAAAAACCACCCCAAAACAAACAACATTCTAAGCTCATAGTAATTAGTTTATAAAACCTAAGAACTTTCAAGTCATGTCCACTCTCTGTTTTCTACAATGTACTTCATTGTAGTAGGACTATAAACATATATTTTATATTAAAATTTACATCAGCAATTCTGTGGTGCTAACATGTGCACTGCTAATGTCTGTATCTTGAGTAGCTCAGGTTTCTGTCCTTCATAAGAAACCTGTATCTGTATCACAGACTGTGCTCAAACTCACTGGGACTCAGTAAAGCAAGGTGAGGTGTGCAGAAGGTGTAGAATCTTCCATTTCCTGGGTCTGTTCTTAAGATCTGGACACAGGTTTCAATTAAACGCAAGGGCAAAATAAATAGAATTCCTAAGCAATACTGTGCACATTCTCTGAGATGGATTATTGGTTTAAGGGAAAATAATAAACCTAGACCCAGGGAAATTCATAGTACACTACCACATGAAGATACAGTCGTTTTTAAGTTAGATACCATAATGGTCCTTCATTCTTTTTGAGAACTGCAAGCATGTATCTTTTTCATATCTTGTTCCTTTCATTGCTTATTGTGGAAAAGTGGTCTGGCTGAAATTTTAAGCAATTAAGTGAACGGTTAAGCAAGAGAATGGATGAAAAATATGGTTGAAACATCTAATAGTATGTCTCAGAACAGGACAATATGAGAACTGACATACACACAATGTAGAAAACACATTATTCAGTATATTTTTTACTTTAAACTATTCCTAAGTATGCATGTATGTCTTTGTTAGAGTTTGGAACATTTGTATTTACATATTGTCAAAAATAATTATTTTATATAGGCAATTATTACATCAATAGTTTTCTTTATTTCAAAGTTAATTCCAACACTAATACTGATGTACATTCTAGTTCTTAGAGTCTCGTTTCCAGTAGGCTCAGGACATGAACTGGAAGATTTTTTTATTTATTTCTTTCTCCTCTTTCTTTTTTGTTTTTTTTTTTTAGCATATGCTAGGTGCCTTTTAATCCGTCCAAACACTGAGGAAAATGATTCAAACCAAAGTGAAACCTTAAATTAAGTTGCTAATGCTGCTTTCTGATGTTTCCTTTCTAGTTTTCGATTCACAAGATGGCAGTGCTGTAATTGGGAAGCTCATGGTGACAGTGGAGGCCCTCCAGGCATTGTGTTCAGTCCATGAGGAATGCAGCAAGGACTAGGAGACAGGAAAGGGATGTTTGCCTGTGCAAGTTCCTGCTTACAGTGTAAAGGCATGTTGATGGTGTATCAAAGACGAGATCTTTGTCATTTAATGTCTAATTTATATGAAAAGGATGCTTGATGTGAAGGTGTAAAGTTTTGTATACTTTTCAATTGGTTTTCTTATTTTCAAAGTTCTTGCTGAATCAATCTTCAAGCTCTCAACAGTTGATAGTATCAAGGTCTAACTCAGTCCTAACAAGTGTGTTTTCACGTGAAACCTGCTTGAAAATTATCAGATACCAATTGAAGGTACTTTGTCTAAGGAAATAAGTGACTGTGGACCTTCAAACAAAAATGCTTGTAGATTCTTACTAAGACTAGTTCTTTCCCAGTACTCTGTCAGGACAGGGTCAGTGGCATCAGAAGTGACCTCAGGTCCAGTCTGCTGCAGGATTAGCTGCTGTGTCAGACCATGTTGCTCAGGGCCGTGTCCAGTCTGGTCTGAAACCTCCAAGGATGGAGACTGCTCAGTTCCTTTGTGCAACCTGTTCCAGTGCCTGACTGTCCTCAGAATCAAAAAAGGAGATTCATTTCTACAATTACTTCAATCCAAATGAAAGGCAGAGCTAGATTTAAGCTCATGGAGCAGCTTTTGAACTTAGTGTGCCATCTCATAATTTATATTTTCTTCATCATAGTAATGGCATAAGCATGACCAAGCTTGTGATTTGTTTCAGCCATTTAGCATTTTGCACAAAAACAAAAAAAACAAAGCATTCTAGTGGTGATTTTCATGCCTTGTAGTATGCCATCAAATTTCCATCCAGTTTTGTGAAGCAGTTGACAAAAAATAGCTGTTATTGTTAAAAGTGTGGTTTGCTCAGTTAATTTTTCTGTAGTTTTCAGTAGTAAAAAATGTGTTATGGTTTATTCCTGGGTTGTTTGGGGTTTTTTTATATTAGGCTTGGATTATTTTAAGAGTAGAAAACAAATAGATCAATCAAACAGACCAGTCTCACACTCAAATTTTTATCTTCATAACCTTCATTCATGAGCTCTTAAGACATTTTAGATTTTCAAAGAAACTGAGCTGTGAGAAACAGAGGTATAAGTATAAACCTGTAACCTCTGTCCACACTCATTTTTTGTAAGAAAATATATCTCACTTCAGGGGTCCAACATCAGTCGCTGCAACAGTGCAGGACAGGTCTTGCACATGATCTAGCAATGATTTGTTTAACAGTTTTGTGGATTTGGAAAATATTCTATTTTCTGTTTAGCCAAACTGTTATTCTTGCTGAATGAAAACTTATTTCCTTACGTATTAAAGCCACTGAACTGTCCTTGAAAACAATGTTTGAAAAATGTGGTTGCTACAAAAAAATAAAAATCAATAAAGTGAACTTATTTTTGCATGAAGGAGTGTTATAAACCAGTAGTTATTCTGTTTACCTACTCATAAAGTATAAATGGCTACACTCACTAACAGCCTTTGACTTCAATGAGAATGAACAACTGAAAATGTTTCACCATATATAGGACAGTTTACCCAGAGAAAGGAAAGGAGCCATTAATCAGTGTCTGACTCCAAACACGTGGGACATGACAGTAAATAAAAATCAGCAAACTTAAGAACTTCAGAAAATCTTTCTACATTTTAAAAACATTCCTTCCTCTGCAATAAGCACTGTGGTACACCGAAATCAGACCCATTTGGGAACTTCCAAATAGGTTGGTAATGTCAGAGGTATCATTTACATCCTAGATGCCTTACACAAAAATGGACCTATTTATAAAACAGTGTAAGATGTGTATCATACACATGAAATTCTTCCCTACGATTGGCCTCCTAGGCTGCTGCCATTGTTTCCTCATTTGTCAGAGCAGGGGTACAGGGCCTGTGCACAGCAGTCAAGGGTGAATCAAGCACAAGGATGATTATTTCTTTTTAATTAATCTCACACAGGCCTGCTAAACTATAGAAATGTTGCTAATAATTTTAACAGAATTACAGAAACACTTTCAGTATTTGAGAATCTCTTTTGCACAGTAATTTAATAAACAGAATATGTACCATTCACAAACTCTATGAAATGCATGCTTTAGGTATTAAGCATAAAGAAATGTGTTTGCTAAAGTCCTTGGACATTGCTAGTTATATGTGAAGAGTGCAAGAACTAACTGAACAATCTCAAGCCTGTTGTTCACAAACATCTGAAGAAAAGACATGGTTTGTCTTATATACATAATGCAATCTACTGGCTTTTGTATTTGGCAAGATTTTTTTTGATCTTTCCCTTGGAGCAAGTACATCTGTACTGAGTTCAGATGATTGGTATTCTGTTGGCTGGTATGAATCTTCTGTAATTATTTTAGAGATATTAATAGATATCCATGTGTGTCCTTTTTCTTCCTGAAGTTGCAGGTCACACCATTACAACAGCTAGAACTTTCTACTGAAGTATTAATGAAATACTTTCATAAGAACAAAAACTGTTTATTTTTCTCTTGTAAATTGACAGTGAAAACAATAGGGTTTATACTCACAAACAATCATTGAGAGATCTTGTTTGCTTTTTATTAAATCCAAATTTCACTCAAACCACGGATCCTTCTGCCTCACTTCTGTGGTACTTTGTAGTTGCATTTGTGCTTTACACATTTAAAAACTGGTGAAAATAATTTTTGCCCACAACGCTGCAAAGTTTGGTTTATGATTATTCATGCAAAGTTCCACTCTGCTCAGGGGAGAGAGGACCTGTAAACAACACAAACCACTCAACAGCAGGGGAAAAAATAGCTCGAGAGCTCCAACGCCAAAGCGCAAGGCTCGGAGACTATCCTCGGAGTCTCAGCTGAAAAGCGACACTTGTCTGTTCCAGACCGGAACGCAGCCTGGAGCCATCACCAGGCAACTCTTCCCAAGAGGCACAAAACAAAAAAAAACCCTTTGCATCTTCTAGAAAATTAGAGAAACTAATCCTCCGGGTTCATGTCTTACGCCTGAATCAGGAGGCAGCTCAGTCTCGTTCATCATTTGCGAGCACGGAAGACTCAAGGCGAACCTCGCCCAAGCTGTGCTGCGAGCGGGGCTCACAGCCTGCCGCCCGCCCGGCCCCGGCAGCAGCGCCGGGGTCACACTTTCCCCTCCGCCTGTTGCCTGACGCTGCTGAGGAGGGGACCGGCTGCTTCCATCCAAGCCCTGAAGCTCCTGAAGTGAAGTCCCTTCTCCTACTGCCTATGAAAGAAGGACGTCAGCACTGATGCTGCTCTGTGGACATGCCAGGATCGGGAGTAAGAGCCATCCTTGACAGTAAGCCATGTGAATTCAAGAGCAGAGAAGAAGAAAGTGTACTTGGCTGAAAAGACACTACCCTGACTCCAGCAATAAGACAGTTAATCTTTTCTGCACAATTCCCACTATTTGGGAGGAGATGTTCCTAGATAAACCACCAGCAAGCTCCTTGTCTGAATCAGGGACTCTCATGCCTTGTCCCAACACCACTGCCCACTCTGAAAGGTAACTATGCTTTATTCCCTTCTCTCCCTATGCGCTACCACAGCAGAGACACAGCCTGCACTTCAGCATGACAATAAATAACACTGTCCATCACTAAAAGAAGAGACACCACCCTACCACCCCTCCCCCCATACCAACCCTCCTTTCCTCTCCCTCAGATCCTCCCTAGAGAAAATGCAAGCCATGGTTGAAATTAATATTTTTGATGTTTTATTCGCATTTCTTCAATGCTGATATTTTCTGTAAAGGTGACTTAAACAGAATACACCTGGTACTGAATGCTCAAAACCAGGCTGTTCTGTACTTGTCAGCCAGTTCAGTGCACTCCAAATTAACAGCTTTTGGGAAGTTACACAAGTAATTGTTCTATTTTGTCCCACTGACCTATTTGTAAGAGTCAGAGTATCAGGTGGAAAAGCAAAAGAGAACTCAGGGAAGCTGTCTGCACTTCTAGAGATGCCATGCTGACAGGTGACACCCAATATGGGACTAGAAGGAAGTGAGTGGGCAAGACAGGACATTTACTGCAATTGTTGTCTGCACTGTTTGTAGGAAAATCTTTCTTTCTCTCTGTTCCTTTGTGACCTACAGGAAATCCGAAGGTAGACAGAGAAAATGGACCAAAACTGACAGAAAGCAATGACTGAGATCTATTTAAAATCCCGTGGAAACCTGACTGGCCGTGTCCTCCTTCCAACTCGGGCTACTGAAGCAGACACAACGGCTGATAAATATTTCAGCCTCTATATTTACGTGGGATTGTTCCTAGTTCTTCTGGCAATCTTTCTCATCCTGCTCTTCTCCATGCTCCTGCGCCTGAAGCATGTTGTTTCCCCAATCACCACGTCTCCAGAGAACACTGAGGATGTACAGTTCTCAGCAGTGGAAATGCACAGCAGGATTCCTACCACTTAGAGACCTCAAAGCAAGGAGGGATCTGTGCTTGTGAAATGTCTTTTGTTCAGCAAAATGTGGTGGAAAGAATCTCTGGCTGCCCAGTGAGCCCTGCAACTTCTTGCATAACCATCACCACCAGCACAGAGCTTCTGGAGGGTGTCACACATCTGGCTGGGACCCACTGGCTGTTGACACTGCAGACAGTATGTGTGTAACACCCTCAATAAAATTTACGTTACAGAAACCTGCTGCTGTCAGGACAGATCCATATCCTTCTAAAAACCTTGTAGAAAATGTGATGGTCACAATAATGACAGCCAAAAAACCCAGAGAGACACATAGCAGAATGTGTCCTGGAGCTTCTATCTGCTGACCTCTCTCTCTGCCCCTAAATTTCTTGCTTGTGAAAGGAGTTGAATCAACTAAGTTAAGGAGGATTAAGTCAGAAGAGCCCACAGGGCACATACAGAAATTATCAGTGGCTTAAATACTTTCAGGCACTTGTCCCATTGAAGAAAGAAAACCTTAATTTGTTTTTTTTTCCCACTGGAATGACAATTATACAATGGAGTTCTGGAAGTACACAAATGTTTCATCACTTGCTAGAACTACTGCTGTGTGACACTAAAACCCATGCAGCAAATAGTTGCATGACAGATATCAAAAAGAGATAAAAATTTAAAGGAAGAAATAAAGCCAAAATTCAAGCAAGGTTTAAAGTAAAAAGAAGGCTTCAGCAGGAAGCAAGCAGCAGGAGAGAAAAAAAAATATTAAAAGACATTACCTCTTCCTTTGTTCTTCATCACACTAACTGAGCAGAATATAAACATGTTTATACCTTTCAGCTTCCTCAATATCACTCAGTAATTAAAATGCAATGTAAAGTTTGGGAGTCAAATGGGCATCACTCTCCTAACAGACTCAAGTTTATAACACGTTGTCTCATATCTGTATTGGGTTTTCTTCCTCAAAAGACAGACTAGTTCTTCCAAAGCTCTTTCACTTTTTTTTCCTCCAAAGAAAGCCGAGGAGATACAATAGTTAGAACATCTGTGGACATAGACTAATAGGGAATATGTAGATGGAAAAGTATCCTGGTAGAATTTCCTGGAGGAAAGAAATGTTTACTTATATTTATAAAACAACAATCTGACCCAACCTTCTTACCTATGAATGCTGTACAGAGTTAGGCTTTTCTTCTGTGTATGGGAAAGATGGAATCAATTATGGGAGCACTGGGAGCACCACTTCCTCTTACAGAAAGAACTTGGGCAAGATTACTTTGGCTACATCTATTTCAGCAGGAATTTTACACAGCTTATCCTCTTTATTACAATTTTACTTGTAGTTTCGTAATAAAATCCCCTGGATCCTTCCCACACGCATATACACTTATTTGCCAATTCTCTTCTTTCCGAGGGCTTGGAAAGTGTAAACTCCTCACACAAAAGCAGTGTAAAATTAGAAAAGACACTGACTGTCACACGGACTTGTGATAGTAGCACAAAACTGCTTCTCAAATGCTTTGTGTTCTTAAATGTTTACTTTTAAATGGCTGCACACAGGTCAGCTGTTTCAACTGGGAATATGGCTTTTACAGCTGATTGTGTGTGTGGGAGAGCAGAATGACAAGTAACATCCATATTGGATATACACAGTCCATGGGCAGGACTAGTGTTTCTCACTGATGTATTTAGTATGAAACTCTTTAAAATTTGCTTCCTTATATTGAATAAGTCCCTTTATACTCCATTAACCCCCACATAAGCAGGTTTAATCTGTGAATCGTAGAATCACCAAATGGTTTGGGTTAGAAGGGACCTTAAAGCTTATTTTGCTCCAATCCCCTCCATGGGTAGGGACACTTTCCACTAGACTCAGAGTCCTATCCAACCAATAACACTGAATAATCAAGTAGGACCTGTCTGAGATATTTATATGCACCACATATGTGTGTGCAAAGAACAGGCAGACAAGCTCCTCCTTAAAATGCAGGGGAGACTGAGAAGCAAGCTGGCCTTGGCCTCCCCTTTGAACTGCGTGGCCAAGCAGGGGAGCACTGGGGCACTCTTTACAGAACAGTGCAAACCCATGAGCTGGATTTGAGTGTATCACAGGCTTCGGCATACTCCACCTTCCCAGTATTCTTCCCATGTCCTTTAAACACCACCCCATATCAGAATCCTGTCTTTGACCCAAGTCAATGAAGTAGGGGATTAATCTTGTATGGAATACAGTAATGGTTAGAAGGAATTAACAGCTCCATCAGCAGAAGGTGCCATAAGCACTTCAGCTTCATGCCAAGCTAAAATCTCAATACCTCAGAGTGGCTAAATGGCATTAAAATATAATGTTGCTGTTTCTAAGGAACTTATAATGAAAGGTGTTGTCTGGGTGCTAAAATTGCCATGTGCAATCACAAAGTAACACATTTCAATATGGAAGCTTATGCTACACTAGTATCATCCACAGAACCATTATTTTCTCAAAGAAATCAGGTGGTGCTGTGTCAGTCACAAAGGCACTGGCAGAATCAATTGCTCTCTTATTGGTAGAGCTGATCTTTTTGGTACAGTGCTTAGATTTAAACAGCACGTACCATATTGTTTACCACAATTAGCTGCACATGCCTTCATATGTGTCCTTTACAGGGATAAAACAGGCTTGGATCAGATGGGGATGGATGGTGTAACTGCAGAGGTCAGTTATTTCTTATTTTTTACTTTAGAATCTTTAGGCAGTAGACTCATAAACTAGCAACAGCCAAACCAAATGCAAGAGTCAATGCTGCACTGCCAGCCAAAGACTTTTGAATGCAGACAGGCAGTCTGTTTTTTAAAAGTATAACCTGCTTTGAAAAGCCTCTTTCAACAAGCAGTTCCTTGAACTGAGGTCAGGTACAACAAATGCAGCTGTTCAACTCAAAACTGATGTATTGTTATTATCTAGTATCCACAAATATCCTCAAGACTTTATCCATCTAAGTCTGACGTGAAAATTCTTCCTCTGAGAAAAATAAAACATTCCAAAGAATATTTAAGATCAGTCACATCTGCATTGCCTAGTCTCAGAATCAAGAGATTACAGCCAGCCATGTTTGCCCTCATGTTCCTTGTTCAGGCATCCTTGAAGTCAGAAAAGAAACACCTGGCATGTCACAAATCATATTTCATATGTCAAAGTAAGACACAGGAAAGAATTTTTTCCAGCCTGTACAGTTCCCAGGGGAAGAAAATAGCTGATGACAATCACAAAACAGAGGTATCAATCCCCAAGTACAGATCTTATTGAGTGCAGTCAAGATGTGGTCAGATTTGGCTGAAAAGAAAAAAAATATTTAAAGGGGTTTATTGCATCCAAAGAAGTCATTAATGAGGATGGGTGTTATTAAGAATTAACCAAATATTTATCAGTTTTTTGATAAAGATACCGATCTCACAAACTTTTGCTATTACCTTGCTGATTTCAGAAATAGTGGATGTTTCCAATTAAGCCAAGTCACATCAACAACAAATGTACTTTTATGGAGGAACAAAACAGTACTCTGTGTATATGCAACACTTCTAGCTAATTAGCACCTTGGGGTAAGATGTTCATAAATAGAAAACAGTAAGGGACCAATATATCCCAGCAGTACCTTGCATAATACCAGTCTCAGAATCAATGAAGACTTTACCTGAATCCTCACCAAGTCACTGCCTCACAAAATAAAAAATAAAATTCCAGGTTCAGAGAAACCAAAGGGAATGATTTGGACTGTTGCAAAAATCTAAGGCCCTGCAGGGACACCATCTGCTTCAGAAGACAATTCCTTTTGATCTTAGACAGTGACATTACTTCAATATCAAAGCCCATTACATTCAGAAAAATTAATTTATTTTACTAGTTATGCCAGAAGTGTAAACATATAACTGTGGGTGTTGCCAGGCAATTATATCTCTTTGATAAGGGACGGAACATTATTTCCTTCATGGCAAAGGCACTGGGTTGAGTTCAACACTGACAGCAACCTGATGCTGTTCTACACAGTGGGGGCCCAGCAGCCTGCAAGTGTCCTCAGTCCAATTTCTGATGGCAAACTGCCCTGAAAGAGATGGACCATGCTGTGAAGTGAGAAGAATTTCTCAGCCTTCATCATTCTCCCTCCCTAGCAAGGCAAGGAAAGCTGACCTGTCTGTGCATGTGCCATGCTTCACCTCACTTTTGGATTGCTTAAAGGCCTCAGTCAGCTACCAACCCAATCTGTGATACACTCAAAAATCAGACAAGCCAAAACTAAGGCCCTTCATTTGGACTGATTTAACTATGAATCACCATTTTAAGATGGCACAGTGACAATAACAGTGCTTTGCAGTGTGTTGCTAAAAAACCCCACACTGGTATACAAAGCTTTATTTAAATGAACACCCACATTCAGTATCTGAACAGCTCTTAGTTTCATCTGGGAAAGGAAAGGCAGGGTTACTGTGGATGGAAGTACAGGCGGCCATGCTACAGGGTGAAGCAAACAGGACTATCTTGTATTCAGAAAAGTTTTCTCTAGAGACAAGATAATGTAAAACAGTCTTGTTTTGACATTAGTGCATGCAGCAGTAATGACTCTCTTAAACCTAACAGTGAGCTCTGTTTTAGATCTAAGTCAGTTCAATTACACCTGGGATGAATCTAGTTCAGTATTTCCAAGCAAGTTCCAGAGCAATTATTTATTTTAAACAGCTGAATGTTACCCTGAAATTATGACAAGAGAAATCCTAAGAGAAGATTCACCATTATATATTGATCCTGACATAACAATTTACATTTGTGAAGGGCACAAGTACACACACTGAAAACAGTTTTTCAGTTGTAAACATGTCTATATATCTCTTACATATCCCTCTGCATACATCCTTAGAACATTAAAAAATAAACCCCATAATTATTTATCTTTCCATCTTTGTGAGATTCATTGTGTAATATTAACCTTCTGGTTTGTGTCTGCATAAAATATTTCCCAGCATTTCTGGTGAGAAAAAAGAAGGCCATAAACAGGAAATGCATGCAAATATGTTTCTGGTATTGATCCTTCTCAGTATATGCTATAGATCATGCAAACAGAAGAAATAGTGGCTCAGGGCTGTTAAAGACCTCCAAGTCCAGCTCAGTGCTTTGGGTAAGTATCTAGTGGCTACTTTGATCCCTAATGTATAATGGAAACTGTACTGCTTGTATATAATAAGCTGACTATCATCTCATTAGCACAAAAGGAGAGAGAAATTAATCACACCTCTGCCATTGCTGTTAGAACTTGTACTGCTGTTGCAAAGGCTTAGCAATGATGCAGAGGGCAAAGCTCCTCTGAACAAGACTTGCTGGAAACAGGCAGGCTCCATGCATGGGACATCACTCAGTCTTTGAGACCTTGTGCAGATCTGTGCTGGGTTCTTGACTGGCTGGGAGGTGAACCTCATTTGCTTTCACTCTTCCACTTTGGCTTTTTTAAGCCAGCTGTTTGTTCTTAAACAGGTGTTGAAATGGGAAGATACTAATACTGTGAAAAAAGACTGAGCAAAACTGAGCCTGCAGGCTGGATGCCTTTGGATCCCTTTGCTGCAGCACACACAGGCAGCTCTCTGCTGCTGCAGGTCACATCTGCCCAACAACCCTGCCTTGCTCTTTGCTTTTCTGGCAGAACTAGAGTAGCTTTCCATCCACTGTAGGGCATATTCTGCTAGTCTACATGCTTCCAAAATCTGTTCACTTAATCAGAGGATGGACTTGGGTGTCCCTGAATACTTCTGAAGAGCAATTCAAACTGCCTACATAAACTGCTGCTGCTGAGAGCCAGCTACTGGAGAACTACAGGTAAATGGACAGAGATGAAATTTAGATTGAGTTCACTTTATTTTCTTATGCTGCATGGCAAAGAGAGATACTTGCATGTACTTGTATAATTAGGACTGTCTGGGAAAAGGACCTCAGCCCACTTGGAGCTCCTTTCTAAAGATCTAAAACTGTTCATTTACTTGAGCATAATATTCTAATTTCCTTCAAAAATGCACATCAAAAAGAATAATTGAAACATGAATTCCATCTCAGTGTTTGTGAAAATGCATGCAAGGCACCTCAAGTTTTAAATGACATGCACCAGCCACAAGCTGCCTTCAGAGGACAAAGCTCAATTGATTTCAGGGCAGCTGGTTTGCCTGGAGGAAAATGAATTTTTAATAGATTTGCTTGTCAGAGGAATTATGCAGGAATATGAAACGGCAGGGTATCACACAGTGGATTGCTGTGGAGGTATTTTCTGATGGCTAGCAGGCAGGAATAGTGGTGTGTGTTTTCCACAGACAGCAAGGAGTAGTGCCAGGCTGTCACAGGTAGGGGTTTCCTGGGGAGCCAAGAGGACCAGTTGTCAGGAGATAACACCATATAGAGCCTTCACAACCAGGATAATATGCCTTGAGACAGACCACAGATTCCCACCTACCTCTGCATATTGGCCTGGTTCGCACCACTCTTCTAAACGTTTCCTTTACAATTTCCCAAATATCCCAAACACTAGTGGAAATTACCAGCTTCAAGAAACTTTCTTTGATTTTTCCTTTGATTTTTTTTTAATGCAAGCATTTTACCCTTGACAGAAACCCAACAGAGGCATCAAGCATCAGTGAGGATCCAGCTCAAGGGGTGGTGCAAATCAGCTGAGCCACAGCCCTTTTAACAAGGACTGAAACAAGGCAGGTCCTGTTATCCCAGTGCAGGGGTGACCTGCTTCACAGGCAGGGCAAAGACCAGCAGCACTTTCCTTTCATAAATGAGTAAGCTCAGAGTTTCTCCAAGCCAGGTCTCAGAACCATTACATTGTTCAAACACAAAGCAAAACAGGAGTAACAAACAGATACATAGTTATACATATATAAGAAATATTATTTGTGTTTCTTCAGGGCCTTAAGATTCAGTGAGCCATTTTCTCTCTCTTCTTCATAAGCAAAAGGCCTTAAAAATCATGATTGCAGAATTCCAGAACCAGGGGCTTCAAGGCACACTATCAAATGATGCAAAATTTAGAAAAATCCATAAGAGTTCTCAGAACATGGACAGTCATTTTGGCCACAGCCTACCCTTCCACTTCAAACATGCAATATTTAGTCAGTAAACAGAGTTCCTCTGTGCTACTTCAGGGCCTCACTTCTGCTGGTCAGCACTGAGCAGGTGACCCAACATCCCCTTTGCTGTCTCCAGTTGCTCTGATTAAGCATTTAAGCCAGTCTAAATCTAAGGTGCCCCAGTCCTGCCTCCTCCCCTGTGCTAGCAGTGCTGCTTGTGCAACTCAGGGAACTGGTCTAAGTTCCCTGAACTGGATGGATCATTGGATCATTGTGGTTGTTTGAGTTGAATTATACAGAGGCAGCAATGAAACAAGGCAGAGCACCAAGCCTGGATGACATGATCTCTGTCTGCCTTAAAACTGCACAGGACCAGCTCCAAGTACCTCACCTTGAGAATGATCTGTAATTCTCATGGGCCAGAGCATAAGCATTCATGGGCAAAAGTCTATTTATGTCCTACTCAAACTAATTAAAACAGCAGTTACAACCAAGTATGAAGTTGAGTCCTATAAAGGATGGTTTTCCCTTTTGTCTTCAGCTTAAAATCACTCTAACAAGCCTAATTCAATGTGCAAGTGCAATGTATGCTCCAGTGAAAACTCCAAGTCACTACAGTGTTACTTGTGAATATTTTATCTTCTAGCCCACATACAGCATGATGCTGGGAGTGCATGCTGCAGAGGATAGTGACTTCCAGTGACACATGGAAAAAAAACAAACCAAAAACTATAACATTTAATTATTCTGTCCTTACCTTTTCTCCCAGAGATTTACATATGTGCCAATCTCACCTCTAACACATCTAAAAATTTAGCATCTTCCTTTCATCCCACAATCTATCTTCTTGTCCATCAGCTCCCAGGATCCTGACTGCACCAATAGGTCTTAATTGCTCAAACCAGCCTCAGCTGGGCTTCCACTCACACTGACAGGGACTTCATTTAAGCTTGGGCTTTAACTAAGGGTTTGGGCTGGAAGCAGCTTTAAGGCTCAGCTCTTTCTGTCCCCTTGCCACTGGCAGGGACACCTTCCATTATCCCAGGTTATTCCAAGCCCCATCCAACCTCGCCTTGGACACTTCCAGGGACAGGGCAGCCACAGCTTCTCTGAGGGTGCCAGTGCCTCACCACCCTCACTGGGAAGAGTTTCTTCTTAATATCTAATCTAAATCTGCCCTTTTTCAGTTTAAAGCCATTCCCCCTTGTCCTGTCACTCCAGGCCTTTGTCCAAAGTCCCTCTCCAGATCTGTCAGAGCCCATTTAGGAAGTGGAAGGGGTTCTATGGTCTCCCTAGAGCCCTCTCTTCTCTAAGCTGAATAACCTCAGCTCTCCAAGAAAGATGCTCCAGCCCCTGATCATCTTTGTTGCTTTCCTTTGGATCCTCCTAACCAGGTCCATGACTTTCTCATGCTGGGATAACAGAGGGGTCTTTGCTGCTAGTTCTGCACTGAATTTGCTTGCTGTTTGGGTTTGATCTTTTTACCTTGTCTCTGGCTGGTAGTTACTGGACTTGCTGCTGCTGGTGCTTTGCTTGCTTCTCTCTGGTGCAGTCAGACTGTCCTGTTGGTGAGGCCTTTGTCTGGCTCATGTTGTGGTCGCCCTCAGCTCCCTGACTTCTTGTCCTGAGGAAGAGCAACAAGAGCTGGGTGAGGATCAGCAAGGCCCTGTGCACTCAGGACTCCAGTATTGTATTTTATAATTCTACAGTGTTTCTCCCCAGGTCCAATGCCATCCTGCCCCTGCTGTGTCTGCTGTCAGCACTATTTGCTTTAATCAAAAAATAACTACATTGCACTTTGGCTCATTATGCTAAATGAAAGCAACAGGAGTCTAATGTGCAATGTGAATGAGCCAATACCATAGGAATCAGGTATTCTTAAGACAGCTGCATCTTTTGTGCATCTTCTTTGAACACTTTGAGTATACAGTTCTAATCTCATCTGTTAAATTTCATTCAGGGAATAGATTTAAATGTCCAACTTTGTTTCCTTTTTGTAGTATTGTTGGAAAGTATATGTTTCCTAAAATTGTAATTCATGGTAGAAGTTAGCTAGGTTACTTTTTCTTGTGGGCTCTGGCCAATTTGCTTTTTAAATCACAGAAGCCTTCAGCTTCTCTGGACTAGCTCTGATAAGCTTCAATAAACAAAGCTCAAGGGAGTTCAGGATTGAGTATCTGACATCTTAAAAAATTTGTGGTTCTTCAAAGCCATGTTGGAACAAGAATGATAAGAGGACTAAGGAATATGGACCAAACAGCCGACAAAAAGGGCTAATTAAATGAAGATAATTGTGTAACTCGGGACCAATGAACATTAATTTACTAAAATGTAATATGTGAAAAGCCTCAAAAGGCCAGTCTTAGTGTTCAGTGTTCACACATTTAGGATATTCTTTGGAGAAACTCAAGCGTTCCTCCCACAAGCGGTGCGGGAGGCCTGGGCTGCCCTGGGTCGCCCCACACCCGCCCCAGGCCCGTGTGGAAAGGGAAGGCGGCACTTCTGACCATACATCCCCAGCCAGGCTGTCCACCTGTGCCTCGAATGCTGAACTAACATGCGGAGCGCAAACTTTCTGAACGCCTTTTCCCAATTTATTAACCTCTGCTCCCTGAAAAGTCTGAAGGCCGGAGGCATTCGTGGCTTCCCCGCCGAGCGCTGCCGGAGCGCGGGCTCCTTACAGCAGGCGCCGTCCCGGCCGCTCTGGCAGCGTGAGGGCAAATCCCGCGGCGCCTGCCCGTGCCCCGCTCGCCCGGGAGCTGCCCCACGAAGACAGGGGCAGAAACAGCAGCAAGGGAAGCTGCCGAGGAGGGAGCGGGGCGTGCCTTGCCCGCCCCAGCCCGCCCCCTCAGCGCGGCCGCCATTTCAGGCAGTGCCGGGGCGGGCGGCCCCCGGGGCGGCCCTGCCGGCAGCCATGAAGTCCGTGTTCGTCACTGTGGGCACCACTCGCTTCGACGAGCTGATCGCAGCCGCCCGCTCCCCACCGGCGCTGGAGGTGAGGCGGCGGAGGTTCCGGGCCCGGGGGCTGCTGCCTGCCCGCCGGGAGCCGCCCCACCCTCCGCGCCCTCCCGCTCCTGCCCTGGCCGTGGCCGCCGGGTCCGGCTGAGGGGGCGGCA
>VXBA01001366.1:55972-168276 GCA_013399895.1 Serilophus lunatus
GGGAGGGATGGTCTGTAGCGCGGAGTGGGAAGGGGAGGGAGCAGCGGTACGTGAGCCGGGATCGGGGTCAGCCGCACCACATCGCACACCCGCTCCGTCCCGCCGGGTTATCCCGCTCCTCGCCTGTCCCCGTTATCCCTCCACACTCGCCCTCCTCGTCATCCCTCCCCGCTCCGCCGCAGGTGCTGCAGAGCCGCGGGTACCGGCGGCTGGTGCTGCAGGTGGGTGCGGGAGCGCTGCCGGTGCCGCTGCCCCGCACGGCCGTGGAGGTGGACGCGTTCCGCTTCAAGGACTCGCTGGCCGAGGACCTGCGGAGCGCCGACCTGGTCATCAGCCACGCAGGTACAACCCTTTGCTTTGCTGGGCCTGTGCTCCTGCATCGAGAGCCGAGGTCGGTAGGATGAAGGTTGTGACTCTGCGGCTCAGGCGTGGGCTGGCTGTGAATGTTGAGGTCCACGGTTAGAGGTGGGTGGTTAAATGTCAATCTCCAATAATTTCCCCTGATTCGGGAGCAAGTAGGATGATATTTCATCTCTCACCATGTTTTCTGTCTCTTTTGTAGGTGCAGGTAGCTGTTTGGAGACTCTAGAAAAAGGAAAACCACTAATAGTAGTAATAAATGACAAGCTGATGAACAACCATCAGCTTGAACTGGCCAAACAGCTCCACAGAGATGGATATGTCCTCTGCTGTAACTGCAGGTATGGAGCTGCTGTGGCTGTCCTGGCTGGACAGGTGCTCAGTGCATTCACTCTGTCTGACTGCAGAATTAAGAATGTACTGAGGAAATGTACATCCTTCTCTGTAAACCTCCATTTGTTTGTACATTAGATTTTCCAGAGTGGATAGATTAACATTAGGTGCTCATTTTTCACAGTTGACCGTGTGTTACAATCCATAACTGAGGTTAGATAGTTCCCTTAAGCAGAATTGAGACAAACGTGCTCAGATGTTGGGTTTTAAAATAATAATTCAATTTTATTTTGCTATAAACTAAAGCACAGAGAAAGAGAAGGACAGAAAAAGTTGGAAAAAAGCTAAGTATTATGTTAAAAAGAAGCATATAAAAAGGTTACCAGCACAGTGCTTCAGTGTCTGTTACAGTAGCTGGAATATGAGGAGGTGTTTGGATGGTCTGGGTGGTTGCTGGTTCACCATCACACACGTGTGTGCAGCCAGGCTTAGGGGTTTTTTGCTGAGCTGCTGCTTCTGGCCATTGCTGGAGTTCAGTTCACATCTCAGCTGGAGAGGGACAGAGTTCTTTGTAGCTGTGTTTTCCAGACTGGAGTTTCTTGTGTGGCAAAGCCTTTCTGCCACAGGTGGGCTCTTGCCCAACACGTGGAGAGCAGCATGGGGAGCAAGGTAACAAAGTTTCCTCTGCAACTCCTGTTTCTGGATCGAATCCATGTCCTGGCTCCCTGAACTCAGGGTTCCTCAGCTCACCCCTGGGTTTGAGGTGAATTCAGCTCTCTCAGGTGTGCAGCCCATCCTCCCCTCTCAGCAACAGCATCTCAGCTCTCAAGGCACGTCCATCTCCAGCCACCAACGAATGGCAACTGCGTGGTGTTCTCCGCAGCACACCGCCCCTGCAGCTTTTTAACTGTTTCTTTTAGAAGTTTTTGCAACGCTATTTTCCAACACTGTCCCATTAGTTTGGCTCAGCAAGGACAAGGGGCTCTGTCACAACAGGTGGTGGTGGGGGGGGTGTGCTAGGACAGTGGAGGTCTGGTGCCTGTCACAGGTCCTTGGGGTGACCAGGAGACAGTGAAGAAGCAAATATTAAGAAATAGTCCACTTCAGCCCCCCTGTGGTTCTGGGAATGTCAGTATGATTTTATTCTGTGGGGATAATACAATATAGAGAATAGAGGGGAAAAGGTGAAGCAAGCAAGTGTTGGCCAATGCCAACAATTAGGAATATAATTTAAATAACAATTTTTATGCCAGTTATTCATCAAACAGTTTTGGTGGTTGCATTGCATAAAATAAATTTTTAGTATGAATTGTTACTCAGTGTTTAATTTCTGGTAAATTTAACATACTACATATGTTTTATTCTTTAAATAATAACATATTCAAAGTTGACTTATTTTGTAAAGTTATTTTAGTAGTTCTCTGAATTTGAATGTTCAGTTTTCCAAAAGCATGTTGTATCCAATATTCAATGGGCTTAATTGCCAGGTAATATTCTTCAATACAACTTGGTGTCTTTTTAAAGTGACATAGGGAGCAAAGACATTTTTAAGGAATAGGGACACTTTTTGTCCCATAGTGTAGTAATCAAGAAAGTTAATTTTCTTGATTGCCTACTCTGGTCTTCGTGTTGAAAGACACATTTGAGGCAAAGAAAGAGAATTCCAATTCCACACTCAAGTTCAGCATGTTGTTCTAATGACAAATGCAAATAAAATTTCTCATTTGAGCACTTTCAAGCTATTCCAAGAGGGGCTATATATTTTGCAGTTATTAATGTAGCGTTTGTTGGGGTATTTTCAACAAGTACACATAAAACAATGTTTCTGGAGGATCTCCTGATCCTTCTTTGCATGTTACAACTTTTGAGTAATGGAATAAAGGGCTATTTTGTCTTTGAGGTGCAGTCAATTAGGGTTCCTTAGATTTAGATTTAAAGAAGGCTTGCAAAGACCAAGAAGGGCTGAAAGTTGTGGTATATTTACCCTCATCCAGGTCAGGTGTGTCCACTGGGCCAAACAGTGGAATCCATGCATAAATAAGGAGGGGCTGTTTAGCATTGTATTCCTCAAAGGTTATAGTTTCAGGTATAAATTGAAGTAAATTCAAGGAAAAGAAGTGATAATGTTTGTTCAGCAGACTCAGGCTGTTGATTTCCACTTCAACAGACTGCTTTGCTAAGCACATGGTACAAGGTAAGCAACTCTGCAAATACAATCAACATATTGCAACTGCAGTTATTAGCAAACTTAATATCAGAACAGTGAGTCATGGTTCAAATCAGAGTTTTTTCATTCATAGTTCTGCTGGGTTTTTTTCTGTTGAGCAGTTACTTGAAAATCAAAAGAAAAGATCGGTTTTTTGCCCCTTTCTGGGCCCAATTAGTAAAACGTAGGAACAACTTACCAAGAGCTTATTTGGTGGTTTTTACTTGTAAGCATTTTTTGGTTAAGGGCAAACATTTGAATTTTAGTAGCTACTAAACAGGTTACAAGTCTCCTTCTGGAGTTTCTGGTAAGCCATTTAAAGTAGAGTCACCCTTCTGTGACTTACTGGGAACAAAGGAAAGAAAATTTTGCAATACCTCCCTTCTGCAATCCTTGTGTTGGGAAGGGAATGTGGTAGGAACAGCTTTTTGAGCACAGCAGCCCCTGAGGCTGCTCAAAGGATAGATTTGCCCTTCCTGGCTTTTGCCCCTGCTGCAGGGTCAAAAATTACTTATTTTACTCTAGTCAGACTGTGTCCAGTCCATTCCTGGAGGGGATGGCTTAGCACTAATTGTACACAACAAATGAATAAGAATTTGTGTCTTGTGTTTCATGTTACCACAGAGCAGGGTGATCTTGTCTGGAGGGTACCTCGTAAAAGTTGCAAAACTGAACTTCCAAAGTCTCACCCCTTCTCCCCAGACAGGCCTCTTGAATTACAACAAAAATGGGGATTTATTCCTGGGAGGCCCCTCTTAAAAATTACAAATTCAATACCCCAGAAACATCTTTATACTGCAATGTCAAACGAACAACAAAACACTGTGTGCACTTCAGTTACAGCAAAAAACAGTCTGAAAGGTATCTTTATTTTTTTAGCACAATATGATTGATTAATAAAATTAGCAATTTATCATTTTAAATCAACACTTTTGCTTTAGGGAATCCTGCTTGCTGCACCAATAAAATGTAACAATCTGTAACTACAGTGCATTAAATTAACAAGAGGAAAAATTAAGAAATAGCCTGCTACACTGTGGCCCCTTCTAGTTATAATTTTTGTTTTGAGGGCATATGCATTGAGATGAAAAAAGCAACTTAAACTAAATAGAAGTGGTTGAATTTGGAAGAGTCAGGTAACATCCTAGAGGCACTAACAGCTACTCTCTTTCTGCTTTCTGCTCTGTCTCACAATTTGTTGGATTCTTTTTTGAAGTCTAGAAATAATACAGCCCAGACCATCAGTTTGTAGCCATAAACCATACAGACCCAATTCCTCCCTGCAGACTTAGGACTCCATTTCATTGTTTTGTTACATGGATTTTCCTTGTAAAGGGCACTGAAGTTTACTGTACAGATGCACTGTCGTAATAAAATTAAAAGTACCTGGAGTATTTAGAACAAAACATAAGAATTGGCTTAGTGATACAGATCAGGAGTCCACGTAGCTCAGTCTCCTTTTGGCAGTGGCCATAGGTAGATACCCAGCCAAAAGCAGAAACTGGGCAAGAACATACATTATGTGCTTCTGTTACTTTCTTTCTAATGCCCTTGCATACTTTGATTCCTAAATCAGATGTCTGGTTAATACCTTCAATACCTCTGTCTTTCAATTACTTGTTCTGGCTGTCCTTTGACCAAACTTCCTGAATCCAATCTATCCTGTGACAAGGAGGTTCACAGATCTACTGCCTCTCGCTTCTGGGGAACAAATAAACCAACCAAACAAAAAACACACCAAAAAAAATCTCCAAACCACAACCAAACAACTCAGAAAATACCACCACCACCAAAACCCCCAGATCTTTTTGACAGTTTGTGTTCATCCTGACTCCTGGTTTTGGTTTTTGTTTTTTTTTTTTTCATTTCCTCACCTGTTTGGACTGTGTCTGATTCTTTTCTCTGAGAGACAGTTATGGTTATGGCCTGGCGAGCTTTGAGGTCTTTCTCTTTCATGTCCTTATTTTCATTTCCATGCTAAAGGATTATGTATTATGAATAGAAAGAAAATTGTATTAAAAAAGTTCCTTTTGGGATGGATTTTTCTTTAATTTTGGGGTTTGGTCTGTTTTTACAGCACTCTTGTGGAGACACTGGAGTCGATGGACTTGTCAACTTTGAAACCTTTCCCTCCTGGACAGCCAGAAAAGTTTGCTTTGTTCTTGGATAAAGTTGTTGGGTTTCAATAAACAATACTGAGAAATAAAAATGTCAGAAAAACACCCTTTTCTCCTCTTCTTTCGCACTTAAGATCCACCAACTAGGGCAAACCATCAAAGAAAATGTCTGTTGATATTAAAGAGCACAGTGCCAACCAGGAAAGGAAGAGTGTGAATTGTCTAGTTTCGTGGACTGGCATATTTACATTACAAAATCTCCCCTGGGTGGTAATTCCAGTGCTGAGGACAAGCTAAACAACTTCCTAACAGGCAGGGTATATCCATATTGGCCTCTCGACCACACATGCCAAGGATGGGTAGAATTAAGTTGGTTTTGTTGATGCTCCTGTGATGCTCTGCAAATAAGCAGTTGCTTTAATGTGTGTACTTAAAAGGGAGGGATTTAAAGGGTGGGGCACGTGGTGAATCTGGGTGAGCAAAGAACTGCAAACCTGCTGCCAAAGTGCCCACCAGCTGACCTGAGTTTGGGTGATTTACTGCCAAAGTAAAACATAGGAGTGGATTTGGCGCTACAATCACTCCATTTACAGGGTGTTATCCCATAGTGAATTACTTTGAGCTTCTGAAAAAAATCAGAATTTCCTATTTAGATACTGGGAAGAAATTCTTCCCTGTGAGGGTGGTGAGGCCCTGGCAGAGGTTGCCCAGAGAAGCCGTGGCTGCCCCATCCCTGGAAGTGTCCAGGTTGGAAAGGGCTTGGACCAACCTGGTCTAGTAGAAGGTGTTGCTGCCCATGGCAGGGGTGTAATGGGATGAGCTTTAAGGTCCCTTCCAACCCAAATCATTCCTTGATTCTTAGATGCTGATTGGAGCTTCCCATGAAAGCATTGAAAGGGGCAACTGTTGATGCTACATTGATTTAAGTAAATATTTTGAAAGCCAAAGGGGTTGGCTCTCTGGTTTGTAAAGCTCTAGAATTGTAGAAGTGCATTGTTTGTGCCAATTGCCTTTCTTGCAAGTACATTATTTGCGGTTTTTTATGTTGTTTAAAACAACAAAAACTTCTGAACTGGCGCATCCCATGTTCAAGCCCAATTTTTATTAGCAAGTTAAACGCACCTACAGGCATTCTCCTAATCAAGTGGAATAAATGCGGCGGCACAGCTGCATAAGGGCCACTTTTACTGATGCCCGAGGGCTTTTCTTGGCGGGCCAGATCCGGGGGCGGGGTGGGAAGGCGGCCCAGCTTCAAATGGCCCGGGCGGGCCCATCCCCTGCGGGACCGGCGGCACCGGCAGCCGGAGCCCAGGGGTCCCGTCGGGCGCTGCCGGGCTGGGCGCGGCCCCTCAGCGGCGGCCGCCCGCGCTCAGCCTCGGCCGTGGCCGTGTCCGCCCCCGCCGCGAAGATGCAGAAGGGCTGGAAGAGGTATTTCGGGCAGAAGTCCTTCAGCGAGGTGGCCATGGACGAGTACCTGGGCAGCCTGGGGCTTTTCCGCAAGATGACGGCCAAGGACGCCTCCTGCCTCTTCCGAGCCGTCTCGGAGCAGGTGGGGACCGGCCGCGAGGGGGGAGCCGGGGCGCCTCAGGCCGACCGCGGCCAGGGCTGGGGCGGGGGTGCTTCTGGAGACACCCTCGGGTGCTCAAGGCGGGGTGCAGTGGGTGGGATGGATGTGGGCAGCCCTCGGGCGTTGGGCTGTTGGGGTTCCCTCACTGCCCGTGCGCTGTGCTGCTGTTATTCCTTACAAGCTGCAGGTAATATAAGCCTAGTGCAAAGCATATAATGAACTCCGAAATTTTCTCCTTCATTCCTTCGTAACCTTAATTTTTTCCAGGTGTTTTCATCTCAAATACATCACTTGGAAGTTAGGCGAGCCTGTGTCTCGTTTATGAGGCAACACCGGTCCCAGTTTGAATCTGTAAGTGCTTGTGTTAGGCGGCTGCGCACGTGTGGTCAGGGCGATCCTGGGAGAGGGGGTGGGTGCTTTTAGCACTGAACGCACTCACATAAGCGTGCCCTGAGAACATACCGCGCTTTGCCGGGCTTGATGCACGTAAAGGAAAAGAAATGACAAGGTGACTGCTTCCTTACATTGAGTTGCAATCGCAGAACGAGTGACTAAACCCCAAGTAACCAGTGGGGTTGTTTGTATATAGTCTCTATGGAACAGCCACTGCAGAAATTAGTAGGTATGAAATATGTAGAACTTTGAGAAACAAATATCTAAAAGGTGGTGGGAAATTCCAGTATGTGTCAAATCATTGCAGGAGGTTTTGGCGTGGTTTTTTTGGTTGGTTTTGTCTGTGGCTGTTTGTGTGCGTGCAGCTGTGTGTATGATGTTGGTGTGTTTTGGGGGGTGTTGGTTGGCTTTTATCCCTTTCATCGCTTAAGTGCTTCATCTAAACTAGGAGGGAGGTGGGCCACAGAATATGGGTCACTGATTTGTGCTCTTTTAGGATCTCTTGGTATTTCCACACTGGTACCCCAACTCATTCCTATGATCTAAGGCAGGGAAGAGCTGAAATCCTACCCCTGGTTAGGCCACAGTCCTTCAGAACCCAAAACTGATAGGAGTTGGCAGACTAGTCCTGGATTTGGTGTCTAAATCCCCAGTCCCTGCCCTGCCCCCTTCCATACAACAGATAGTAGTTGTTATGTAGTGTTGAGGTTTAACTTTGCTTTCCAAGTGCCTAAGTTTTTGTATTTGTTTTCTTCTTGTTGAAAGTATGTGGAAGGCTCATTTGAGAAATACCTGGAACGACTAGGAGATCCAAAGGTAAGAAATGAACTTGTCAAGAGACTAAAATTTGAGGAGACTATAACAGGAGGGTAATTAGGTTATAGTTTAAAATGTGGTTATTTGAGTTGGTGATTTTTTTTTTTAGATGGCCCCCCAATCCTGGGGTCTCATTTGCATAAGTAATACTAAGAGTTTGTACTGAATAAAAATGAATAAACTGTATATCTATAAACCATACTAGTTTTAGAGGGGAATTTGTATGGGTGCAGAGAAGCAATCTGCAGGCTGGACAGTAAGGGCTTAGTCAAAATTGCAATTCTTCTCTAAGAAGAAAAAAGCAAAGCAAATGGACCGTACTTCACATTCAATGTTAATCAGGCTTTGCATTTGCAATCCCCTGCTTCCTCCTTTACCCTCAGGTTCAAATACCAGAGTTCAAACTTTTTATTTCTTTAGTCTTTAATGAGTTAACTTGGTCAGTGCAGTAGTCTCTGAAAAAAATGTGGCTTTAATTTAAAAACAAATGTATCTTGAGTGATATGTTTGAGTTGTTGCTCCATCTTGCTCATTGTGATAATCATGGCTATCCCATGTTGCAGACCCCTTTCACCACACCACTCTCTCCTCCAGATGGTAACACCTCAACTTCCAGTGTATTCATTAAGTGATGAGTTTGCATGGGTATTCTAGTCCTGCAGAGACTAGCATAGAGTTGTTGGTGTTGAAGATATTTCTCTATCCCATGTAATCTTCTAATCTTGTATAGGAAAGTGCTGGCCAGCTGGAAATACGTGCTTTATCACTGATGTACAAGTAAGTATCTCTCTAAGTTTCCTTGTTTTGGACCTGAAGGTGTGAAGGTTCTGGTCCCAGAACCTCCTGTTTGTCACTGAGATGCCAAAGTGTGAGACATGGTGAGAAGTGCTTCCCCAACAGCTATTTAACTGACATGTAAATAGGACCAATCAGGGCCCCTGTGGATTAAGGAGAGGATCAGTTTCCAGTGATGTTTGTTTGTTATATCTTTGCTGATGTTAAACTGAAGGATGGAAGATGGGGAAATGAAGGAGCTGTGTGTTGAGGAAGCACTGTGTGGTAGTTAAAAGTATGACTAAAACTCAGGTTCTTGAAAGCTCCAGTTGTGAGGAGTACTTGCCTGGTGCATAAACCCTGATACTTATTTCAAAGGTAAATGTAAGCCTGCACAGGTGCTACTGCCTTCCTAAAAATGCTACCATTCTTTAACAAGCAGTCTGGCTCTCCAGTGGTGGAAATAACAACCCTCCTTTGCTGGCTCATTCCACCCCAGTCCAAAAAGAACAAACTGAAGTTTGGCAAGAGTTATTAGTTCTCTGTACTGAGGTCCTTGTCCTTTTGCAGGATGACTAAATTATTTAGACTGAATTGTCTCAGTGTCTGGGTACCCTTCTGTAAACATAAGTACTTGATTTAATCTGTGAGTAAATGCCATGGTCTTTCACAAGTAATTTTTTGTTTCCTCTCAAGGTCAGTGATATTTGCTCATCTGGCTATTGTTTTATGGTAGCATTCATTTATCAGGAAAAGTACTTTGCATGATTTGTCTGTAAACCAACAGTGCATTCTCCAAACACCTCCCTGCAAATTTCTTCATCACATGGTTCTAGTCAAAGTCTGCCCTTACAATTCTTGTTTTCCCTCCGCTTACTTAGGCGAGACTTTGTTGTGTACCGGTACCCTGGAAAGCCACCCATACAGGCTACAGACAATGACTTTAAAGACAAGGTGAGTACAAGTGAGGACAGTTTCCTCCTACCCCTGATTTCTAGTTACCTTCAGTGCTGCTTAGTTGCAAAATCTTGCCACTGGAATTGAGGTCTTGAAAGTCTAATGCTCTTGCATACTTGAACCAATCCCCAAAACTAACCTCAGCTCAGAAAAAAGCACAGGATTTTCAAAATAACTCAGTTATAGTAGCTTTGCTTCCCCTCTGAGAGATGAATTGTATGCTGTTCCTGCCATTCTGTTTTGTTATTGCATCTTAAAAGTTCAGTTTTGGTGGGAAGAGATAACATCATAACTCCAGAATATTCTTTCATGTTTCTGAAGTCTTCGTGTAAAAACAATTCTCAGGCAAATTTGAATGATCTGACAGCATAGAATGGGATGTGTTAAGTTACAAGGTGTGTTTCTCATATTGCCAAAGAGAAGGTGCTCTCCCTACTCCCAGTGCCTCTTCCTGAAGTCAGATGAGGTGTGCAGTATTTTTCTTGAAAAGAAGTTAATGGGAATGGATTAACCTAACAAGCTGATTTCTATGATGTACAAATTGATCTCAGCTGTCTTGGAATAATAGCTCCCATCCTTATCTACATCAGAATTACTCTGAGGCAAAAGGAAGAAACATAGAGGATAAATACACTGTGTTACCTTCCCTCTGAGCCCTCTTGTGTCTTCTGCAGCCACACAGATGTGCCTGCACAATTATGTGGCTAGTTCAGGCATGATGCCAGTGAAGTTGCTGCAGTGTGGATTTTGGTGTGGGCTATTACATTTGCAATAGTGGCTAGTCTGCTCTCAATCTGTGCTGCTGCAGCTGTTGTCTATTGATTAGTGTTGCTGACTTTCTTCATATGCACTTTGTTCTTCTTCATGTTTCTTGTATAGCTTAATTTAACTCCAAAATGAGATGAGTTTAAAAATCAAGTGGTATTGTCTTAACTGTGTAATTCTCCAAGGCTTTACCACCAGAACTCTCATTAAGTGTTGGCAGCTGTCTGTCATTATACTGCAGGTACGGGCAGCAGCTGCTTCTGGTGTTGCTCATTCTCATTGTGAGAGGAGAGCTTGTCTTTGGCACAAGTGCACACAGAATTAACAGCCCTGGCATGCCAGCTCCTGCTGGTTTTCTGGGAAGCATCTTTGCTGGCAGTGTGCTGGCAGCTGCCTGACAGCTTCTGCTAGTTGCAGTTATTGGTTGTGTACCAAGGTGGGGTTTGATGATACCTGTCTGTGTGGTGTGTTGATGAAGGGATGCATGCTTTCTGCAACAGATGCAAAAAGGCACCATGATATTGCTTATTAAAAGTAAGGCTTTGAGGGCTAGGGAAGTAAATGCTCCTCTAGTCCCTCAGAGAAAGATGAAATGTGCTTTTGATACTTCAACTGTGTACCTGAGGGGTACTGCATTAAATGGCTTGTAGTTATTTTCCCTCTTGAGCAATTGGTGGTATTGGAGGTTCAGCATGTATTTCATGTTTAATAGCAATTTGTACATTGTGCTCTGTTTTTTCCTTTGTGTGATAGACAAATTTATTTAGAGACTTTACCTAGAATCCAATTTTAAGCTGATTCTACAGATTTCTTCATATTAATATTGAGAATATTTATTGTTTTCTTGATGATAACAGGTAGAAAGAGTTTGGGTTCAGATCATTAAATCCTTAAAGCCTTCTTTTTTCCCCTCCCAGATTTTACTGTGTTGTTCCAGCAGTGGCCATTATGACTCTGTGTATACAAAACAATTTCAAGAAAATGCTGCAGTTTGCCAAGGTAAACTTGAAATCAGCTTTCTATGAAAACGTGTAATTTTCTTTCATATGTTTATAGGCAGGATTTGTTTCAGCTTTCAGGGGTGGGGAGGAGAGAGATGAAAGCTCATTTCTTGTATATTAATATGTATCTGCAGTCCTTTGTCTATCTGTTAAGTAGGGTATTGGACCAAATGACTTCCAGAGATCACTTCATCCCACCTGAATTACTTTATGATCCTCTCTTTAATTGAATTGTAATGTAACTGGTGCCTCGTAACAATAGATAATATCTGAAGATATGCTTACCTTAAAAATTGCAGCAGTTCTTATGAATCTGAGCTTTTTATTGAGCAGCTGTATTATATGAGATCCTGTACAAAGATGTGTTTGGCATGGATGAGGAAGAATTAAGGTCTGCAGTGGAGGCGTTTCGAAGTGGATCCAAGAAGAACAGAAACAGTGCTCGTGTAGGAAGTGAGGATGCAGACTTTGGTTGTCTTCATGAAAAAGTGTCCAGAAATCCATCAGAAAAGAGGTAGCATTTTGGGAAGGGGATCTGGTAAAAAGGGAAGCAAAAAATCTTGGAAAAGTTGCCCTCTGCAAGGTTTTTAAGTTTCTCTAAATTTATATGGAATATTAACTCTTTTTTTTCCAATGGCATGATACAAACACAGACCTTGAGTATACTGTGGAAGAGAGTGCGCTTTCTTTGGAGCTGGGAAGTGTTATGTAGTTGAATGTCTTCTACTGCAGGCTATGTTATAGTTGTGTGTTACTCTTACAAATAAGCTATTTTACAGTAAAATTGTTCCTTAATTCACTGGAGCTTTCTTATTTTTAGGGAGACATTTACTACTCTTCAAAGCCTCTATAGCTTTGAAAGGCTTGAGAGTTGTCTCTGGCCAATTCTAAATGCTTGCAGATGACTTTAGTTTGATGGGACCTAGAACAGGGTGTCTTGTACTTGAGAGTGCAAGAATTCAATTACTCAGTGGGGTCACCTTCATCATTTCCTGACACAAGCAGTAGCCTCATTAGAGGTGAGTGTTGAAATAAGCAAAGGCTGTGCTCTTAAAACTTGGAAAAGGATTGTCCTGTGCTGCATTGCACATCACTAGTGTTGAAGGTAAAATCTACCACTTGATGGCACCATGGTGCTTTCTCAGGTTGTATGAACAGTTGGTTGATTTTAATCCTGGCTAGAAATCGTGTTGTATCTTTTGTAATCTTATTTTCATTTACTCAGAGTGCATGACTTGGAAGGCAATGATGCTGACAGTCCACAAGAAGCTAAGTTCAAGCAAAGCATTGAAGAAAAGGTTTGTCAGCAAAGAAGTCTTTACAATTTGGTTTTGTTGTTTGAGGCTTTTGTTGTTTGGGGCTTTTTTTTCTGTTGAAAGTTGTTACCCTTGTTAGGACTAAACTCTTTTCTGCTTTCTAAAAATGGATTTTTGAAAATATGTGGTTTATTTCTTTCAACTAGTTGTCCTTTTGTCCTTGAGTTTCTATTAAATTGGATAAGCCTTTTTTCTGTTCTGGAATTCTCTTAACTTCTCTAGCTGATTTTTATTTTCCTTGGAAGATAGAACTTAGCAGTTGTTTCCTGGTCTGTTGCTTGTTTTTCCCAGAAATGGTTTAAACTGGTTCATTTTTGTCTTGACATATACATAAATCACTTCAGAACAGTGTTAGAAACTCTACAAAAACTTGTTTTCAGATATAACTGAAATTCCCATCAACTTTTGAAGCCATGGCTTCATTAGTCTTGTTAGCTTCCTTTAATTCTTTTTGAGTAAAAATCATGCCAAATGTTACTCTAGAGCCTGTTTCTACTTTCCAAAGGCTGTTTGGTCAGCACCTGAAGACACTGAATGACACCTAAATGTGTCTTCATGTTCTTGAGTTTTAGTTTTTAGGGAAATACGTGGAAGTGAAAACTTTGGAAAATAGCATCCGTACATTTTAAAATGATCCACAGATGCTGACAGGCTAGAGACTGTGCTGAACACATGAAATGCACTTGTTAATGCTGCATTTCCACTCTGTTTTTAGTCTTCAGAAAATCCTCCAAAGATGCCTGTTCCTTATAAAGTGCTAAAGGCACTGGACTCTATGATCTATCGAAATGTGGAGTTTGATGTTTGGCTGGACAGCAGAAAAGGTATCTTTGAAAAGGGGAAAGACAGAAAACTCTTACTGTACTAGGCTTAGTGTTGAACTTAATCTGTGTCCTGTGTCATTTGTTTCTTCACATCTGAAATGTGAAGGATACAGGGGAACCCCGTGGATAGCTGTAGGTAGGACATGTTCTTGATAGTAGCAGGTTTCTTATCTGCAGCTCAAAAGTACAAAATACATTCCTTCTGGCACTATAATGGTACAAGGTTGCTAAAAATCTGCCTTCTGCTACTTATTGACTGTATATAGGAAACAGGAAGACTGAAAGCAGAGTACAGAACTCTGTGTTGCCATTCTGTTGTATTGGAAAACAGATCTGAGAGTTTTTTTGTTATAGTATGTGTGTAGGGACTTCTTTTTAGAGCATGATTTTGGCCTCAGAATTGTATAATGAAGATCTCAAATTTAGCATTGAGATCTGTCAGATGAGATGAGTTTTTCTTCTGCTTCCCAGCCATCCTGAGCTTAAACATTCTGGAGAGATATTTCATAGTCTTTGGCTTGGGATAGGTTGGCTACTTTTTGGCATATGTTACGGCTGATCTGTAAAGGAAGAAGTTACCAAGGAAAGTTTTTAAATGGTGTTTGTTGTCTGACCTGAAGTGCTTTGCATACTGTAAATCTCCAGCTTTTTACAACTGTGTAAGCAGTAATGTAATTAAAATTCTTGGAACAGAGTATGGTAACTAGTTATCTATGTAGAATACTGGCATACAGAGAATCCAAGCAAGCAATGGAGAAAAACACACTGAAGTCTAGCAGCAAGGAGGCTTTGGGCAATGTTAGCTTTTCCTGGATGACACTTTGTGTTTGCCAAGTGCCACCAGGACTCTGGCAAGACAAGACACACCCAAAATTCTTAATATACCAGGATTTGCATTAAGTGCAGGATTAACTCTGTACCACCACAGAAGACAGTGTAATGTTAATGCAGTAAGTAGCATTGCTACTTCATCTGGTTATTTTTGATCTGTGACTTAGCCTGGCTATGGTCTGTTATAGAACATCTATGGTTATTTCACTGTTACTATGGGGAATGCTTATATATGTATAGGAAAAATTTACTCAGTTGGCCTATAAATTATAGTTGGGTGCTGTCATGAAGTACTTTTAGGATACAAGAAGAAAGAACAGTAGTTTAAAGGCTTTTTCCTCTTTATTTATGTATTCGTTTATTTTTAGAGCTTCAAAAAACTGACTACATGGTGTTTGCTGGGAGACAGTACTATTTAGGAGACAAGTGTCAGGTTAGTACTCAAAGGAGACTCAGTTATGATAAACTATTAAAACTTCTGTAAATGGAATATGGTAAACCATAAGATAGTTGGATTTCATAGAATTTTCTAAGGCTTGTTTCATTCTCCTCGGAGCTGTTACTTTGATTTTCTTTTTTATGTAATTTCTTTCTAAATTCTACCTTTAAACTTGGGTAATGTGAAGAGAAAGCATTTGGAAATTCATTGTGAAGCAGTTATAGACGTTCTGTGAGTGCAGGCAGAGAGCTGGAAATGCACAGGGTGGGATCTCGATATTTTCACTGGGGATCAGCAACAATTCTGGATGGTCTTTCTCAACAGTGATGTAGCAAAATATCTTTATAAAATATAAAGGGAGAAGTAGCATGATGTGGCCAGGAGATGCTGAAAGAAAGGTCAGTTTTCTTTGTATATGGATGTTGTCTGTAATGAGGGCTTTTTTATTGCTGTTTAGAGTAGTGCTGATGATTCACTCAGTGACTTGTTTCTTGCTGAGCGGAGCTTTCCTTTCCAATTTTCTGTTTTACTTTCTATTCCCCTCAAATTCTTAAGTAGCGGCCTTCCTTGGTACTTATCTGCCTGGCACAGTGTATAAAATAAGTTAGGAAGCAGGTATCTTGCATCTCAGTCACTCACACAATGGATCTTCATCTCTTTTCCTTCCTCTCTGAAGTTACAGTGCTCTTTATTTTGGCTGCTATTTTGAGGAAGTATTTGAGACTCCTGAGCCAATTCAGTTATGTAGAATTGGCTAGGAGCAGCCTTTGCTATTACTGGTTTGTAGACAGTATTCTGATGCAGTTTGGGTTTTTTTAGAGCTTTCCTTGTTCTCTTTTCAGGTACGTCTGGAGGCAGGACAAAAGTATTACAATGCTCACATCCAAGAAGTTGGACTGGATGGCAACACATTGACTGTATTTGTTGAGGAGCTGGCAGAAAAGTAAGCAGTCTGGTAGTGACTTCAAGTTTGAACTCTTTCTGGTTATGTTTGTATGCTCACAAATGCTTGAAGTGGGATTGTTAAGATACTTTGAAGAGAGAACTTTAGCTTTTAAGTAAGAAGTAAGGCATTGCTTCCTTACTGGCTATCACCCTTCAAAAAGGACATTGAAGGAAATTTTATCTTGGATTTCTAATGACCAAAATCATCACTGTAATGCTTTCTGTGAAATGCTGCTGCTCTTTTCTTCATGTGTAAGTGATCTTTGCAGTTTTGGCTTTATTCACAGATAGCAAATATACCCTTTGCTGTTATTTGGCGTTTTTATGTTGTATCCAAACAACTAGATAATTGGCACTTCTGATGAATCTAACCACTTTCTCCCTCTTTCTGTTTCTAATGAATCTAACCATTTTCTCCTTCTTGCTGTTTAATCATTCACCCTCCTCCAAAGCTGGCTTGATGACATCCTAAAAAAATTCTGTGTTGTGAAATGCTTTCAGGTGTACCTCTGGAGGCATACAAATGCAGGGAAGAGAGGCTTGGCACAGGAAGGAAATAGTGTTGAGACTACTGCTGCTTTTTTAATAAAAAAGGCAAGCTAGGTTTTAATGTGTGGTTGGTGTCAGAGAAGGAGACTTTTTTCACAAGCTATTCTATTTTCTTCTGTCTTGATGTTGTTTCAGCTTATGTTGCTGTGTGGTTATGCACAGTATATCCTTGGGGCACTGCTAACATCAGTGTTCTTTGTAGACATACAGTTCCTTTGGCAAACTTAAAGCCAGTGACACAAGTGGCTCCTGTCCTTAGTTGGAATGTGGCTCACAGCCGAAGAGGAGGAGCCTATCGGAAAATAACAGGTGGACACTTCTCTGGAATAGGTTTGTACAAGGTTTTCAGAAGCACTGGAGACAGGGAAGTAGGGGGAGACACTCATGATACGTGTTAACTGTGGCAGTCTTTGCGTATTGGAAGTGACTTAATTCAGCCTGTGATAAAAAACTTGGTCACTGCAGGGATCTGATGTCAAGTTATCTTTCAGACAGAGATGAATTTGCTTCTGCAAAATAGCAGATCATTTGACATACAGAGCAAATTTGGTATTGCTCAGAATTGCTGCCAACAAATTTGCCACTTGAGAACTACATAGCAAGAATGCATCAGTGAACCAGAAAGCTTGTCAGATTTGGCATTACCATGGATATCTAGGGCTTCCCCAGCCAATTAAATATGGATTGTGTTTGTTTTAATTCGGAGAAGTTGTTGAGGTTTTCTTTTATTAAATAAATGCAGCCTTCAAAAAGAGATTTTAACACTGAGAGCTGAAGATGGGAAGGTACTTACATATGAGACGCTTGTATTCTTGTAATGGCTGGTTGAGCCTTCAAAAGAAGGGCCTGAACTTTGCATAGGTACAATGTGCTTTTTCTGGGATAGGCTACTGGCTTTTTCTTTTCCATGCCTAAGCTAGGTCTTCTCAAATGATAAAATACAATTGCTCAGATATAAGGTGTAAATCTGTCTTTTCTGACCTCAATGGAATCTGCAGAAATGGATGTGAAAGCACGGAAGAGAATGCATAAGAAAGTTCGTGGAAAGGAAGTGTTCATGAGTCTGGCTTACAGCAGAGCTCAGCCAGTCCTTCCACCCCGGCTGCAGCACAGTGTTCCTTCAGGGCACTCTCGTCCAGGTCACTGCTCACAGGGCAGTGCAAACATGGCACCTTACAAACCCTATCATCAGCAGAATCCTCAGAGACATCACCGTGGCTTTGGGATGCTGAGGTATGAAGTCTGGAAAGATTGTCTGAGGTGGCTGCTTGTGTTTTATTAATTCTTGCTGCAGCATAGTTAGGGAGAGACTTTGTGCTGCTTGATAGGTAAAACTGCAGCTGAGTTCTATCTGAGAGGCACTTCCTGGTAATTGCACCTTCCCCTTTTAATCTTAGGGGATCTGCCCAATTCATAAACAGGCACAGCGTGGGTGGCCATCAAATAGCATTCTACCCCAGTCCAGGAAAGAGATGTTATCAGAGCTATGATGATTTCTCATACAGGTCCTGGTAAGTGACTATAAACCTCTTTTAACAAACACTGTTCAACCAGGGATTGGGGAGGATGGTGGAATGTGGAGGGCTGAACTGGTTGTTAGTGGCACAGTATAAAACAAAGCGTTTCTTGTGCTCTTCAAAAAGAACTCATTTAAAGTTGAGCACCAAAAGGGAGGTGAAACTGCAGACAGTGGTGATTCTTAACCTCCTTTCTTGTTCTTAAAGCTCGTACAGCCATAGCTGCTCTCAGGTGCAGTGTGGGAATAAGGAGTGTCAGTATGGATTTGTAGCAGAGAATGGAGCCGAGCCTCAAGGGCCAGAAGAAGCTGCATCCTTGTATGAAGTTGGAGAGAATGATGCTGCTTTTCCTACTTTAGCAGTAAGTTATGAATAAAGGGTAAGCTAAAACATCTCAGATAGGAGGAGGGGAAAAATAAAAATGCACAGCACTTGTTTGGCTAAATATACAACAGCATTTTTTTTTTTCTTGGAATAAGGTTTAGCAGTGAATGTGTTTTTGAGAATGGTAGACTGAAATTAGTTCAGATCCTGTAAAACCTGCTTAAAACCTCGGTTCTTCTAAACACTTCCCTTCTTTGTACCCTCACCAGCAGCACTTGTCTTCTTTTTAGTATCTTGTCATAAACATAAGGTCACATTTCTCTTTTCTATTGCAGTTCGAAAACAAAACAAAATCTCTTCCTCCTGTGGATGTCTGTCTAGCTCTAAATACTGTGAGAGAGCTTTTCACTTGTTTACCATGCTATAATTTAGTGTTTGGGTAATGAGATTTAGAAACTAGATAGTAATAGCCTGGATTGTTCCAGTGAATTGTTAGTTGTGATGTTTTGGATTAGCATGTCGTTCCTACAATAGTTTATTCTGCTATACAAAGAGGAAAAAAATTATGCATCTAGACTTCTCTTAAAACATTTGCTCTCTTGAGTTGTAGATATAGTGGCAGAGTGTATTCTTAAGATTTAAAATACATCTTTTTCTTTGTAGTCCAGGCCTAGCCCAAAGCTGGGTTTGGTACAAAGAAAATCAACTGATACACAGGTATCTAAATGGAAAAGCAGATCTCTTAAAAACAAACAAAAAAAGCTGGTAGGTTTGTATTGTTTTACTGTGTTAAAGCAGTCAACTTAACAAATGTGTGTAAAGGAGGAAAAGGAGAATGTGGTCGGGGTGTTTAAGTAGCAGTCATTTTTAGTTTGGCCTCAAGTACTAGATCTGTAGTCTTTGCTCTGATTTTCCTCCAAGAGTACTAAGGAATAAGGATTGATCATCCTGCAATTTCTTTTTCCCCAATAGGAAATCAATATAGCTTACTGGCCTTTCCTCCCCACGCTAGATCATGTACCTGCAGCTCTTAATTAATAGGTTTTTGTGTTTTCACACTGTTACTGTCAATGCCAAAGCATTTTCTGTCTTTTGCTTGTCTTGTTTATAAAGGAATATGACATTTCCTGGGGAAAGATGCATCTCACAGACAACTCTGCCATCCTGCTAAAGGCCTGGTGGGAAAATCTTCTGACTTACAACCTCTGCTTCAACTTTGGAAATCTTTCAAGCCTCTGTAAACACTTGGTCGATCTCATAGTCACCGTGTCTGCTGAGGAGAATTTTGAGTGTAACATTTGCCATAACAAAACAGTGAATCAGGTTTTTACTGGAGCATCCCAATCCTATATTCCTATGTCAGAGGAATATCTTTTAAATTGTGGTGCAGCTAGGTACTGACTCCAGTGTAAACACAAAGGGCATGTAAAACATTGAAGGAGTCCTGTGGGAAAACTTGATGTGTGCTGCTCTCTGAAACAATCAGGCTTATGTGTGTGGATCAAGTCAGTGCAGGGAGTGGTGCCTATGCTAGCAGCCACCCACAGGTTTCCGTGGTGGTGGCTAAAGATAACCTCTTTCCATGATCACTGGAGTATTTGGATGAACTGATCTGCAGCTGGTAGATGGGATGCTCCAGAATGAGGAATGCAATAGTTTATATTGGAGAAAACTGTGTTGGCTGTTGTCTGAGGTCTGCTCCCTCCTTTTCTGCTTTCTAAGAGCTGACTAAGTTCTGGGAGGAAGCAGCTTGACTACGTGACATAGAACAATGGAAGGTCTTAAAAAAAAGTTGCCTTGAGTCTGCTAGGCAGAATAAAAGGTAAAGGAAAGAAATGTGACTGCAACTGTTTTGTTGTAATCAAGTGCATAGGAGCAGACACACAGATGATACTTTAGTAAGCTTTGGTTGCAGCAAGCCTGGTCTGCCAGCCTGTTTCTTCTCTGTGTGTCTGTGTAGAGCACAGAAAGGCTTTACGTTATTTCTAAGTCCATGCTTCTGACTGTTTTTCAGAGCCAGAGTAGTCCTGGTCCCGCTGTCCATGGTCCAGCAGGATTTTGGGTGGCAAGGAGAAGCCAGAACTCGCCCTCACTTAACAAGCAGACCCTGAATTTCTCAGAAGAAGAGGAAGAAGCAAGTGAAAGTAGTGAGTTCTTAAAGGATTAGTAGGCAAAAAACCAAGAAATTTTTCAATGTGCTTTTGATTGTCAGATTAAGTTCCTTACAGCTCCTAAAGATGTCTTTATTGTGAGCTTGGAACATGTGTATGAACACGTTGTATTTCTTTGTTACCTGATACAAATGTGTCTCTTCTATTTAAGTCTATTTAAGCTTGCTATGCCAGCACCCTCCTGTAGGTTTGTAGGAAGCTAAGTTGCTGCTTGAAAATGCAAGGTGTAAATTTGATATTGGCAACCTTTTTTTATTCCACAAAGTATCTTCAGTGTTTATCTACTTACTTTTCTGCACAAAGCAAGATGATACTGAAAGCACGTTAGTAGTAGATGCACTGAAATGTAATTGTAACTCCAGTTTTAAGCTTTTTCCTCCCCCCACCTCCCTGAATCAAGGCTTTCTGTTCTCTCTGCCCTGTAGGGAAATTTCATGAAGAATATATCTGTGCCTCTCCAGGTAAGTAAAAGTTTAGTCTTTAGAATATTTGGTGAATGTAATACAGTCATTAAGACATTTTTATATCTTTCTGAAGGATTAGATTTAATTCAGCCCTTTTCAATTAATTTTGCCTATGCCCTCCAGATCCTGACTGTGAAACTACAACAGTATTTAGTTCAGAAGAACCTACAGCAAACTTGGTAAGCTTTAGTCATGGTCTCTTCAGATTTGGGATCCTTGAGGTGTGTGGCATTCTTCAGAGAAACTGTCCTTGGACATAACATAGTAGATCAGAGACCTCTTTGAAACCAACATTCCTTTCTTTTATTTTATACATTCGCCTCCTTTTCTTCTGTAAATGGTGAGGTTTCTATCTGCACTCAAGCCTGAATTGCTCTGGATACATGAATGATTTTCCACCTTTTCCTCTACAAAGAGAAAATGTGTATTTGAGTGCTGTTTACTTTGCTTTTTCTGCTCCAGACAACACTTGCTTTGATTGTGCTACCCTTCAAGTTGTATTATAGTTAATCTTAGTTCTTCACTGTGGGACTGAAGAGATGTCATCTGTGATAGAACCAACCTTGGAATTGAATTTTTTAATTTGAAACTAAATCTTTAGTTACCTGCTGCTGTACAGTGGGTGTGAAAGCAGGCTGCATGAATAAAACTACTTTTACTCCAGCTACAAAAGATGCTCTATGTGGATGTATAGTCCATAAATTATTTATTGTTTTTGAAAAAAGGGATGTAGGATGTGTGTCTTGTGGCTTCTTTGCCACTTAAATAAACCATGCTTTGCTTTGGAATCCTTTCAGGAAGAAGGGCCTGTTGCAGTGTCACCTCAAGATGAAGTGGCTTCCTACAGCTATCCCCAGAAGGTAGTACCTGGTACTTTATCAGTTGTATCCCATAATTTATCCTTGTAGCCTTTGGAGAGGTAACAGCTCTGCTTGGATTATGTCGATTTGTGGGGGTCCCTTACAGCATCTTCTGGTAAAGAATACAATTCCCTGAAAATACAAACAAAAGAGAAGAGTGAGAAGATGCCTTGCAGGTGTCTGCAACCATAAACTGGTATTTTCAAGCCAATTTTTAGAGAATTTGGATAGTTAGCTGCCTTTAGAGCTAGGATTTCCAAAATGCATTTATTTGAAGAATTTTTGAAGTATGTGGTATTTTCATAGTCTTTATCAAAGCTAGTTGTGGAGGCAATCTGCTGAATACTCTTTTCCAGGTGTTGGTGAACTCTGCAGGAGTTTCAACCTCTACAGATGTTTATACTGCTCCAGCTACAGGCCTCTCTTCAACTTGTGCTGCCTCCATTCCAGCCAGTGTCACAACAGCAGCTCCCCCACAAACAGCAGTTCAACCAGTCATAGTATCTCCCTTTTCTGTGGGGAGGCCAGGTAAGGTGTGTGGACACAGCCATGGACTTGGATTTCTAAGTTTTTAGTTACATTTTTTCTTCTTCCCCTCCCCCATCTGAAACAAATGTTAAAAGGCTTAAAAAAAAGAAATGTCTCTTGCTTTGGTTTAAAATAACTTAGTTATTGTTGGAACTTGGCTGCTGACTTCTCATTTTGAAGGGACAGTTGCCCCCAGACTTGCATAGAAGTTGGAGGTCTCTGCTTTGAGTTCCCCCCTTGTCACCTTTAACACCAAGTGTTTTGTAGAAAGTTCTTTTCAGAAAGCAGAAGTTCATGGCAGTACCTCCTGCTTCCAAAAGTTAATGTTACTCTTGAGATACTGTTTCAGAGGCTTTACTGTCTCTTCCAGAGGATTCCCAGCTGTGATGTTTCAGGATCCGCACAAGTGTCCAGTTAATTTTTGTAACCATTAGTTATTTCTATGCTTATTTCTGTGCAAGGAGGTCAGATTTATGGTTAGTCTCATAGTGCACTTGCCACCTTAGATGCTTCATCTGCTTTTCTCTTGGAAATGTGCTTTTAAAAAATTCTTTTTCCCCTCTTGCAAAGAGGAGTTTCTATGTCTTTTGTAACTCTTAATTTAGCATCCAAAAAACCCCCACTTTCCGTTCTGCTCAGTTCTATCTCACCTTCCTTATCCTTTTCTTAACCTTTTTAGTTATCATGGCTCTCAAAGCTGTCTGCTCACTGGTGCCAACCTTGCTTGCATGTTATTCATTCATACCTAGTGAATATTTAACAATAGGCTGTCGCAAATATTTTTGGCCTGACAGGTCTTGAAACTCCCCTTGTTTTCATGGGCTTATTGTCACACTTCTGATGACTTGAAGTGATTATTAGTCTGTTCTCTGTTCTAGGGCAGACAGTTATGTAAGAGAAGTCTGGCTTGCCTTCTAATATGAAGAAATGACTGAAAAAGTTATTCTTAACTGGAATATGAAGCCTGCAGATAGACATATGGTTAAGGCTTCAGAGATTGGATTCTTCTTGTCTGGTTTTAAAACTTCTTCTGGACTACTTTTGAAGTCATTACTAAAGAGAATTTTGTTAGTGTGAATTTAGAGGCCCTGAGGTGACAAAGGGTGTGCTTAATTCTGCAACTTAGCACCTTGCTCATTTGACATACCATGGCAAAGTTGAATTTTTGTGTGACACTTGTTTCCTTCCGATTGTAGCAGTGTCTTCAGTGCCATTCACAACTTCAATTCCTCTTCCTCCATTGAGCGACATGGGAGAAGCTGGTGCTGTTCTTCCAGCTTACTCTTGTGATCCCAGTGGCAGTGATCTGCCTCGAGGTAATGGTGGTATTTTATGCTTTTACTCCTGCTGCTTTTCAGCACTTCTGATTTGTGTTCTCCTTGGAAGCCTAAGAGAATACCAATAGTGAGAAGAAATAGCTCTTTCCAGCTCACAGGGAGTGAGAAATGATATAGATGCTTATGGTAAAACATTTCAATTCCCAGTTTTGAATAGAAAGTTTGTATCTGACTCAAATATGTGATTAGTGCAGGTCTAAATGGCATCCTAAATAAATGAAGGCCAGGGGACAGGGTGCTTGGCCTATAACATACTGGTTTGTGGCAGAGTAATCTTCTCATAACTGATTAAAATCATAATTGTGTATTTATAACATCATGCTGTTGCACAGTTCAGTGGGATACTTTTGTTGTTTTCCTGGACAGCTGCAAGATGTCATTTTGTGGTATTACAAACCCAGGCTAAAGTGGGTTGTCTTGTTCGTTGTGTGTGGAGCCTTGTCACATGTTATCATCAGGACAGTGTTTAAGGTACACTTCAGCCACAAGCAATGAGTGTGCAGAGATCAGGGCTGCTGTTTTCACATGTCCTGCTGCTGTGCTCTTCAGTTACTCTGCTGTCCTGGCTATCTCTCAATGCCCAGATTTGTTAATCTTGAATATTCTGTTTTCCATTTCCCTGCTGCGTACCATCACTGCAGCTCATCCTATGTGCACATCAGAGTTCATGCTCTTCAGCTGAAGGTGACAGCCTTTAGCTGAGGCTTTCAGCACCTGGAGAATTGAGTGTTAAGTGTATTGACAAGAATCTGGAGCAGCTGTGGATTAATAAGCTCTTCAAACCCCACCTGTAGCTGTTCAGCTGAGCCGCTCCACATAATACTGGCCATGTCCTTTTTGTCAGACTCTAGAATTTTTAGGGTTGTGAGTTAATTGCATGTAGCATTTATGTTGTTACACCGCTATAGGATAATGCGAATGGCCTTTAAATTAAGAAATTCAGCAGATTTGGGGTAGCATAGGATGAAGTATGTGAGTATACTTGATCTGGAGTTCTGTGTGCCTGTGTGCTTTGGTGAAGATAGCTGCAGACCTGGTATAGATGGGGGAGTATGACTTGATTGAAATCCTGGGCCTGAGAAGAAAACCTGCTGTGGGCCTTAGCATTACTGTTGTATCTTCAATTGTTCAAGTTTTCATAGGCTCTTGGATCTTGTTTTAATGGCACTTAGCACTTGTGGAGCATGTTTATTAACACGGTGGCCTCAGGTACCCTATCCTTGCCTGGTCCCTTGTATTTGGAGCTGTTGATAAAAGACTGCTTGATGTAAGTGTTTTCCAGAGACTTCGGCAGTATTCAGAATTGGCCAGGACTTCCTATCTGCTCATTGAAAACTTTGTAATGAGATGAGGTTTTTATCAATGTGGTCTTTGTATTTTCATGTCAGAATGGGTAACTTTGGCTTAGCTGTTACTGCATAAGGTTGTAGTGTTTTACTGAAGCTTGACTTGATTTTTAGGCATCTAGAAGAATATAAACCAAAAATGGTCTCCTATTGTACTGGCTTCTCTTGCAGCATTCCACAGATGGCAGTATTTCCAGTATCAGTTCATCACTTCAGTCTCCCAGCTCTTCCTTTCTACTGTTATCACTGCTATGAAGCAGTTGTTTCATTCAGCTGTTATGCTTGCTTTGCATAGATTTGCATAAACAATTGAAGAATAAAATAATTTTCTTTAAAAAAACCCAACTAACTTGTTCTAAATGTAGATGAAGTTTCAGGTATAGATAATAAAAAGTTGGCATTCATGTAAAGCTTTGGGTTGTTTTCAATATTTCAGTGACTGTGGTCAATGTTTCTGCCAGATCACCTACATTTCCAGGATTGTGTTGATGTAAGGAAGGATCTGTGTACACTTCCTAAAATACCTGTGTGGATTATTGCCCTGATGAGATGCTGAACAGTAGAATTGAGAATTGGCAGCAGCAACAGAGGAATAAATTTAAGACTGAGGTTTGCATTCCTGACCAGGGTCTTCCTGCAGCAAAATACAACATGTGGTACCATAGAAGAGCACAGCTGGGAATGTATGGGACATGGGTGGAGGCCCTGGGGAGCCACAGCCCTGGTCTAAGGGAGTAGAGAATTCATGGTAGCTCTCAAGGTGTTGCTAAGTTGAAGCTCTTAGTGTCTCTATCCTTCTGAGTTGTATCCCTGCTCTCCCTTTCAGCACCCAGTTGTGCTAAGGCAAAGTCTGTGCTGTGGAGTAGGTGACGTGCTCTTTCTCTAAGCCTTTAAAGCAAAGCTGTATTAGAATCTAAGAAATCAGTTTTTCTCAGGCACAGTTCCAGAGCTGCACTGTAGGATTAAATACCTGGTTTTTTTGGTTTATGGGTTTGGGTTTTTTTAACTTGTAGTGGTCAACTTTAAAGGTTTAAAACTACTTCATTTTTTTGGGGCAGTTGGAAATGCATTTCCCGGTTCAAAATCCTGTTGTACCTGGAAAGAGGTTTCAGAGTTCCTCTCCACTTCTAGTATTGTTTCTCAGCATTTCATATACTTGCCTGGGGACAAATGATTGAGGACATGGAAGATAGAAGTAAAAGACTGGAAGAAAGCAGGGAATTGAGTACCCTTTTAAGGAAGGGGAAGGAAGGAATATGTTCTTACTCTTCTGCCTCCATTTTCTAAATTGATACAAGTGAGGGGGACGCCCAAAACTAGATCTTAGGATTGTTGCATGTGTAGTCCCCATTGACATGTTTTGGTGGCCATGGCTCAACAAAGCTCTAAAGGTGGAGCTGGTGGCAGAGCCAAACTAACATTGGGCAGTAGCAGTGTGGAGCTGGCACATTGTCTCGTGTGCCAGTCCAGGGTTAAGGGTATTTGCAATGTGTACAGTACATAATGCATATGTAGCAACTTAGGTGGTGAATTGTCACTGAGAAGTGTGTAAGACGACTGCTTGTGGCTGTCTGCATGCTTCCAAACCCTTCCTTGTTTCTGCAGGGAGGGTGAGTAGGCCTTTAGTGGTTAACTTATTTTTGAGACTCATCTGATTTCTGTTTGAGAAAATACTTTTTCCTTTAAAAACTCAAGGTTAACAGGAAGCCAGAATTGCTTAAGTCCTAGTTGCTTAGACAGTGGAGGCTTGTAACAGCACTGGCACCTGAGTCATCAAGATGAGTAAACCAAAATTAAAGCTAATGTAGTCATTCAAGTTAAATAAGTTGATCAGACAAATGTTTTACTATTGCACAGACATCTAACTGGATTAAATTAAAAAGGATAGTATTAACAACTACTTGTATTCAAGATACGTTCTTTGAAGCTTAAAGTAGTGCTAAGATATTAATTAAATAAGAACAACTTCATGTAAAGTGTTCTTACTGTGTGTAAATTGCTTTTGGTTCCTTTGTTTATACACCTCTTCTCTTCAATGTCATATCCTTTAATTTCAGATACAAAGGTCTTGCAGTATTATTTTAATCTGGGATTGCAAGTAAGTGTTTTTAAGAGTATAGTAAATAGCCTGTAAAAACTGCTGGCTCTCTTGATGAGTGTACCGATGTGTTTAAGTTTTCTGAGTGTGATAAATGTGCATCCTGTGCACTTACCTATTAAAACATATTAGCTTGCTTGGTGGAGATATAGCATGGCTCAGGAAGTGAAGTTCTGACTCAAGACATGAAGCTGTTAGTATAGGTTTAATATACACTGGATGTAATTAAGTTATTTTACTCTGAATTGGGATGGTGGTTTTTTGGTTTTGTTTTTGAAGGGAATGGTAGGTAAATATTCTTCTTCTCATGAAGATAAGGGGAAAAACCTGAGCCATTCTTAAGAAACTTTGTATACTTGGACCACACATCAAATGCCACTTTAGAGATGTGTAGCTTGAGTCTTCTAGGACTTGTACAGTTATGTTCAAATTCGTATGCACCATTTCTCTGTTCTAGAAACTCTTGCTCTGATGAAGAGTTGTCTCTGTACCAACAGTCATGTGTTATATGCAGTGTCAGGGCTGCTGCTCAGGGAAGTAAAAATAGTAATGTGAGCTTTTTAAGCTTAAGAAATAGGAAAAAGCTCTTTGAATATGACAAAGTCAATAGGTGGGAATCTTCTTTCTCTGTAAATATTTCTGACACAACCGCAGTGTGGAACTGAGCTGGCTGTTGCTGTGGGTACCTTGGTTTTTTTTGGTGGGCTGTTTTTTTATTATTATTTATTTGTGAAGATCTTAAGGGGCTAGGGACATTTCTTCCTAACTTCAGATCTGAACTAGTAGCAATTTTGATGGACGGAGAGTATGTGGTTATACGTGTGATCTTGGTTTTTTTTTTTCCCTTTCCTCGAAGTATTGCCATCAGAACTGTTGGCCTTCTATGATGTATGTACAGCCAGTACTGCCTCCATCCTCAGTAGAAGTTTATCCAGCATATGCTGAGCCAGCTCCTGTCTTAGATCAGTCAGTACCTCAGCTCTTCACTGATGCTGGGCAAACTGAAGTCCAGGCTCCCTTTGAAGCTCCAGCAAATGGTTAGTATTTTATTAATGCTGTGTTCATGGTAACGAAAGTCAGCGTAAAAAGGCCATGAATGTGGTAAAAGTTTGTGTATGTGCATTTTGTTCTGTTTTTTTAAGGTAACTTTCAAAATGCAGAGCCTTCACCCCTATCCTATGGGCCAGTATATTACCCAGTTGTGTCGGACCCCTTCAGCCAGCAGTCTCTGCCTGGGTTTGACACTGTGGTACCTGCCTGTCACTATATTAGTACCTGGCATCCAGTAAATCCTCCACATGGAAATTCACCACAAATGGCCAATGCTGTAAGTTTGAGACCGCCACCCCAAGTCAGCTATACTGCCTTACCTAACCCAGCTCCTCATGACATGCCTCAAGGAATGTAAATCTGGGAGCTGGAAGCTCATTCTTGATTTCTCCTTTCTCGTTTGTCAGCAATTGTTAATATAGTTTTGTAGATGTTGCTCTGTCTCTGGGGGCTAGTCAGCTGATCAAACTGCATTCATATTTCACATTTCTTGTTAGGTTTATGCTACTGATAGTTAACAAGATGTAGTTTTAGTTGATTAGGGAAGCATAGGAAAAAAGTATGTGCAGAGAACACAGCTTGAATATAACTACATAAAGTATGTGAAAAAACATGCTGTTGCTAAAGGCATGTTGTTGTGTGTCTCTGAGGGTTGCACTGAACACTTGAATACCTGATTCTTGTTGAAGCACTGAAATAGGCTGCCATTACAACTATAGATAAAAATTTGGCACGGGGTCATTAAAAAGAGTGAAAACATTAAAAGTTGGCTTTCTCAGATTTTGCAAAACAAAGCTTTGCCACTAGTGGTTGCATATTTGTAATAGCTGTGTTTCTTCTAACTGCACAGGCGGTTTCATGACTAGAAGTCTAAGAATAATGTTTTGATCTGTTGTATATTGTTGTATATTTGTAGATTTCTTTTGTGAAAGCTGTTGCACATATGGTGGTAGTCTTGGTGTTTAATTTACACTGACAGCACAAAATAAAAGCATTGGACATATGAAAATGAGTTGTCATTTGTCACTGGCAGGTAATGTTCCTGACAATTAGTTATCATACAGCCTGGACCGAAGAACTACCGTTGAGTGGGATAAGGGTGATTTGAATCCTCCCAATGCAAACATAGCCTGCCCTGGATAAGGAGATGAAGTCAGTGGCTTCAGACAGTGGCATAATTGCCACTTCACAAACTTAACTCTCTGGGCCTGTCCTACTGTTTTAGTAACTTTTTCTTTTTTTAATAAATTTTCCTTTGTGCATAACTAAGTGGTGGTGAAAAGGAGGTTAACTGCAGAGTTAGGAGGGGAAAAAAATTTTATTTCCTTTGCTACACCTTTTAAGTAACTATGGAAGCAAAACCATAGTGGGGAAAAAAGTGACTCCCTTACAGTTTTGTCTTGAAATTAAAGCAGCACCGACTTAAGTATAGTGTCCACACTGGAGTCATCAAGTGTATTTCCATCTCAGTAACAGATGCCATCTGTCATATCCCAAACAGTCCCTTCAGTGCTTGATAGCAACTATCTTCCACTTTCAAGCTTAGCTATGAATAATGTGTCCTTTCTTTCACTGTCACTGTGACAGCCTTGCTTTTTTTCTACACAAATGGCTATCATAGCAAAGTGTTTGTGTTTTATCTTTTGATATTAGTCTGTCTCTGGAAGTCAACTTTTTTAATTGGGAAAACTGACTGATAGTTTGGGTGCAGAGTCCTGGTTTTGGTGTGGTTTTATTTGCCCATCTAGAACCTGAATTGTTCAGCATTAGCCAGGGCTATCATGGCCTCTTTGGTCATCTTAATACACATGAAAATGATGTTAATTGATATGTGTGATCAATTATTTATGTATTTGAGATATAGAGGTACCTCCAAGACTTAATATATGTATTTTTGTGAGGGCTGTTAAGCCTTAAAATCAACTTTTTGGACTACCACGAAGGGAGTGTGGAGAACAGCAGTGTCCTGAAGATGATTGATGACTTTCTCCATGGATCTGGAAATGTCACATGTACTGCAAAATAGCTTGGAAAGGTACAGAATCTTAAGTGAATGCTGGAGTCTTTTATTTCAATTCTGTTTTCTGGAGTTGTGTTGCAATACAGTAGCTCTTCATCACTTACCTAAAACTGTTTCCAAGAAAGCCAAAGCTCTACCTAAGACACAGCTCACCTGCTTTATTTCAGCCATTTCATCAGCTAGAGATTGCCAGCTCTGAGTGTAGCATCCTTGTGTAACAATAATCCTAGTTTTGGTTTTGAGTGTTCCAGTGGCTGATCAGCCTTTTCAGAGGCTGTAAGCTAATTCATGTCAAAATTACACCAGGTTCTGGGTGCTGGCTTCCCAGGTTATTTTTCTGGGGGAGTGTGTATGTCTGTGCAGTCTGTGGGTCCCAAGATGTGCACTTTGGATTCCACAAAAAAAAAAAAATAAACCTGTGTCAACCTGGTCATCTTCCAGATCTGTTTAGCTGGACATGCGTTTTGTTGTTGCTGTTACAGTTTGGTGTCAGACCAGTGCTCTTGGTTCTTCATGCTCAGCAGAGTGTTGGGATATAGTTTGAAGCCATAACCATATTTTATCTTCAATTAGAAGATGAAAGAATCCATGGGTATTGATTTCTGTTTGGAACAATATTTTTCCTTCGTATCAATGTTTTTATATTTTTGGTTTTGTTCTTTATTGAGCTTCTTGAAGCATCTAGCCCAATAAGTTTTTAAAGCAAGGATTTCATCCTGAGATGGATTTCTTTTCATTGATTTTTTTGCAGATGGCTTTTCAGCCTTGAAAAGAGACAGAAGAGTTATTTGGCTAAATTTGCACTAGTCATGCTTGCCACCTAGTTTCTTCACTGTATTTTTATAGATGAGAAACAGGGTGCCAAATATCACCTGAAGGCTTCATGAACTGGCAGTGCTATGGATTGTTCTCTCAGGTGTGAGCACTTCTGGTTTCATGGCTGTTATAACCAGCCTCAGAGCCAAGCCTTTCCTTAGAAACAGGATGAGAGGACATGACCTTAAGCTGTGCCAGGAAAGGTTCAGACTGGACATCCAGGAGGAGTTTCTTCACAGAAAGGGTTGTTAAATGTTGGAATGGGCTGCCCGGGGGAGGTGATCCCTGGAGTTGTTCAAGAAATGACTTGATCTGGCACTCAATGCTCTGGTCTAGTTGACAAGGTGGTGATGAGTCAAAGATGGGACTTCATGATCTTGAGGGGCTTTCCCAACCTGAGTGGTTCTGGAATTCTTCTGACCTTGCAGGATGAAAGAAGCAGTGATCAACCCCAGCCCTTGTGCTCTGGGGTGTGAGCTTCTTGTGGTTTTAAGTATTTCAGTCTCTCTAAAGTGTTGTAAATCTTGCTGCCCTTAGTTTTTGCCTGCATGATGCCAGACACCAGAGTGCCAGTGTTGTCTGAGCACAACTCACCAGGATTTTACCTGACTGTGTAGTATTTTGGCAGAGGTGCTGGTCTTGCCTCAAAGGCCATGCCCAGCCTGTGCCCTGCTGCAAGTGCTGCCATCCCACGTGTCCCCCACTTCCCCTGGCCTATCCTTCACTCTGCAGCTGGAGCAGAACCAGTCCTGTGGCACCAGCCACAGTGTTGCTGCTGTTGGGCAGTCTTTCTGATGTCTTTGAATTGCAAAAGTCCATCCATTATTGAAGATAATTATTTAAAATACTGTAGAGAAAGACCATGCTGATTCTACCTGCCATCAGTATTAGCCCCCTGGGTTATTGCTTGTTAAGGCTCCTATGCTGTTCTCCCCTTTCTTTGGTAACCAAATCCTACAGCAAGTGGTCTTTCTAGCTCAGGGGTTTTTTTCACTTTTAGCTTCCATTTCTCTCTGCAGTGCTGCTAGATACCTTTTTTATTTTTAAAATTACACCATCAAAGGCTGGATTATATATTGCAGGTATTCAGCATGTAAATCCAGGCCCAGACTTGAAAGTAACTGCTTTTTTCACAAGGGAGGAAGATAAAACTGTTGAACCAGGACTTTATAGCTTTGAAATAAGACCAGAGATTTAATTATGCAAGGCAGGCCGGTATCTAGGAGCTCCTACCCAAGATCAAGTCACTGCTGCTTACTAGACTTCACAACTGGGCTGCAGCACATATGAAATAACTCAGCCAGTGTGAGCCATGGGCTCAGAGTCAGGTGCTGACTACAGGCTAGTTCTCTCTGCAGGTGGGGTGATCTGCAGCACCAGGAACAGGTGCCTGAGGCCTGAAGGGTATTTTTAGGTATTAGGCTCAGTTTACAGCAATACTTTTATTACAGATGGTAAATCTTGCGTTCCCTAGAGCAGGTGAATGTTTTGCCACTAGCTTCAGGGTGCTGGAGTTTACCTGAAATAAGTATTGGTCTGAACTCATAGGTATAATGACTGTTTGACCTTGTAAAAGAAAATGGTCTTTAAGAGAAAGCGGAATATCCTCTAATGCTGGAATTAATAGCTCATCTAACTTCCTCTGTCCCCTATGTTGTCTTTTTCCTGTTCCCTATCCTCCCTATTTGCATTTTCCAATCAAATGTAAACCTGTGGTTTCTGACTCTTTTTAAAGCAATACTTTGACATTTGTCATAGTTGAAAGCAAAAAATGTGCTTATTTTGATGTTGGTGATGATTATGTGAAGGTGTGATTTGTATAACATTTCAGGAAGAGCAAATAAGAAGAGATAAAAATACTAGTTATGAAGAAGCTTTGCAGTGTAAGGTTGGAAGGAACCACAGTGGGTCATCTGCTCCAACCTCCCTGGTCAAACGAGGTCATCCCAGAGCACATGGCACAGGATTGTGCCCAGATGGTTCTAGAATATCTCCAGTGAGGGAGACTCTATAGCCTTCCTGGGCAGCCTGTTCCAGTGCTCAGTCACCCCATCTCCCACATTCCTCTCTGGTCAAGCCCAGTATTTGCTGCTGCAGGCACATCTGTCTGCCTCTGCAGGGACACAGAGGGAGTGGAAGTCATTTTCATGGTAAGTTCAGTCCCTGTTTCTGGAGTAGGAAGCACAACTTTTGGGCTTTCTGATGCGAGTGAGAATGTGCACATCCAACTTCAAAAAGTCCTTTTCTATTAAAAAAGGTAGTAGCTTTTTGTCTTTGTGTGGATATTACAAGTTCTGTAGCTGTGTATCACTGTGATCCCAGGTTTTGCTACAGCTCTTGCCATGGACAGTGCTTGTTTGTCTGTGTGTTAATGTTGTCTCCCTTGTGCAGGAATCTTCTGCATTGAGGACACTGGAGGCTTGGCCAAAAGACTCTGGTCGTTGATAGAAGCCTTTTGAAATGTATCTCCAGTACTTCAGTGAGATTTGCTTGGAGGAGAGCTTTCCATGAGCAAATTATGTTAATACAGTTATATGGTTTTGCTTAATGACTCTCTTAAGCTGTTTGCTGTATTGCCATGTGTTTCAGTGTGGCCAATGTAGTTGTGCTGGTCTGAGGATATCTTTTGGGAAGGAAATTAAATGAAATTATACTTACTTAGACTTCTTTGTACAGGAATAATCTCATTCATGCAGTGCACTTTTATTTACCAGCACTTCTAGTGATTTGCTATTTTCTGTTGTAGCCAGGATATAAGGAATATCTTGGGGTTCTTTGGGGTTTCTTCCCCAGCCAGGTGGTGTTCAGCTGTTGCCTGTAAGCACTTGCTCAAAATTTGAGTGACCAACTTCACTGGAGATAAGCAGGACTGTGTTGTGGTTTTTTTTTTATGAAAACAGCAATAAAGTCTCTGTAGAATCAGAGCCCTTAAGTGTTCCTCTGACCACTGAGAGTCCTTGAGAAGTCTGTGCTGAACATGTTTTTAAAAACCTATAAAATGTCATATCTGGTGCTGTTCATAAATGTTTATTATCAATAGGCAGCTGGAAATGTTACATCTCAAAAAGGTAGAAACACCTTGATTTTTAATAGGCTTCCATTTTGGGAAAAAATTAAATGCTTTTTATTTTTTTCCAGTTTACAGTTAAGCTAAAAAAACACATAAAATAAATAATTTTATTTATTATTTACATAGTTTTGTTTTTACAGTTTATCCTAGGGTATGGTGTGGAGTCTGCACTATGGACAGAATAGATGCAAGTAGAAAAGTACATAAAACTAAGCATTTGTTTTTTGCTTTTTGCTCTTGCCCTTTTCTGCCCCTTTTCTCCAGGGGTGGCTATTACCACTCAACTGTCAAATGCTGAGGTTGTCACTCTGTCTTTACATACACAAATTCTTACAACACCTAAATGCTTTTTTGCCTGGAGAAGGCCATTGAGTTTGACCAAAACTAAAAGAAGGAGAGGGGGGAAAAAAAGCCTCACCTTTTTCATCCCATGATGCAAAATGGCATTTTAAAATACTCTTGGTTGTGAAGCTGTTTGTGTGGCTGCTCTTTTTAAATGAAGATTTAATTTGATATTAAAAGTCAATTTCTAAAAAAACTGTTTTCAGAGTCAGCCCATTCTCTTGGGCTCTATATAGAAAATAGAGTACTAAAGCCTCTGCTACTGTCTCTTGCTTCTCAAAGATACTTAGCCCTCTAGTTCCCAGGCCCACCTCATAAACCCATTCAATAGTTTTTCAATAACTGTACAATACCCAAGAAACAGCTGGACCAAAAAGCACCTCCTTGCTGAAAAACTACTTTTTTTAGTCAAAAGGCATTTCCCTCTGTTGGCCAAAGGTATCACAGTGTTCTGTTAGCTAATGTGCTAAAAGGCCAGCTTCTTGATAGACCATGTCTTAATCCTAAACACAGCATCTCTGCTGGTTAGGAGTTACTGCTGATATGGAAATAGTTTAAATGGGAGAGGAAAACTAAAACTCCAAAATAAAACAAGCCATGCTGGCAGAGGACACGGTGGCCAGAGGGAATGGGCTGCACTGGTTTCTGTAGTGGGTGAGCATTGTTTGGGCAGGGGCTTTGGGCTGGATGATCTCCAGAATCCCTTCCAACCCAAACCATTCTGTAATTCTGTTTGTAAGGAATGAACTGCAGGGTCAGTTTGGATTTTTAAATTGTAGGTGGTTTGAGCTCTGTTAGGAGTTAGGAGATTCTATTGCTATTATGGTTGGGGGTTTGGTTTTGCTGTGCACACCTTAAAAAAACCCAGAGCTGGTAAAAGTATTTCTGTGAAGGAGAAAAGTACTATCAAATATTTGGAACATAAGGTCCAAACACTTTTGCTTTTTAAATGTACTTTTTTAGATAAAACATGGTTTGTGGGAATTTTTGTTTGTTTGGTTTTTTTAACAGTGGTTCCTGGTCATAAATTGACTTCAGATCAGTAGTTGTTCTGGGTGGAGGCAGTTATGTGAGTAATATGGAAACTACTTGTTTGCAAAAATTGCCTAAAATTGGGAAAGAAGTATGAAAATGAAACTTCATCAAATTACAAATATTTAGGAAGTATGCTGATGTGGCTTGGCCAGAGTGCTCCCCACCTCCTCTAGAAAAATCCAGTAAGGGAGGGACTTTACAGCTATTTCAAGTTAAATATTTAATGAAAAATGCAGATTCTGCTGCGGACAGTTTATTTTAGATGCAGATATATTATCCACCTGGGAAGGTGTGACCAGCTATGTCACCTGCCTCAGCTAGGGCTGGTGTGCTGGAGGGCCCAGGAAATCCCTTCTGGGGGGGGAAGAGGTCCTTGCAGTGCATCCACTCCAAAAACAGCATTAAGTAACAAACAACTATCATTAATTCTAGGTATCCCTGGTGCTTCAGATGTTTCTGTTTATTTTTAGCCATTCTATGTGTCTAATTGCAGCAGAGGTGGGAGGGGGGCTCCTGTTTCTTTGGAAATCATCCTTTGAGGCTGTAGACCTTTCTCACTATCTTGTCTGAGGGAGAGGATGAGTTGACTGGTTAAAGGAGAACTCAACCAGGAATTAAAGCAAAACTAACTGGTTAACTGAAATATGCTGTTCTTTGGGATTCTGGCCTTTTGAAAAGAAAAGCAGCCCTATCAAAGCAAAGCTAAGTCCCCAGGGAAGTGGGACATGCTCAATGGTGAGAGAGCAGCGGTGCTAGGAAACCCAGCAGTAAATCAGATCCCTGCTTACACTCCTAGTAACTGTCTAGATGTCCTTGCTTACACCATTAGTAATGTCCAGGTAGCCAGTGCAGCTGCAACTGTTCTTGTTCCTGGAAGGGAGCTCAAAATGCTCATCATACCCTTACTCCAATCTTTTGAGCTTTTGCTCAAACCTCAGACCTTTATCCTGAGTAAGCACTAAAGAAAACAAATGGTACAGAGAAAGGAAGAGCCCCCTCATAGGGAGGCAGAAGACAGTCTCCCACTGTCCAGGATGGTTCCTGCAGCAGTATCATGTTGGCTGTACTCTGCTGCCTGAGGTGGGTATCCAGGACCTGCCCTCTCCTGGGGCACAACACACAGCAGGGCCATCCTGTTCCAGTGACAAGCTCCCTCTGACTTCCTTCCGTGTGACTTGCTGCCCTTGCCAGTGATGGGACAAAAAGTGAGGTGGTGATGTGGTGAAACTTTCCTGTAGCCCTCCTCCAGTATCCTGGTGTGCATGTGCATCACTGCTGGGCCTGTGAAACCTCCCCATGCTTAGAAGTGTGTTGCACCAACCAATTTTAACCTCTTTACAAGGCAAGGGTTTATATTTACATTAATATATTTATTTAAATATTTTTAATACTTACAGTGGCTGTTTCTGCTAAAAATCATGTTACATGGACTGTCAGAAAAAGGATGAAACACAAATACAGGAAGGTGGATGTTAAGGGCGAGACATAAATCACAAAAGCAAGGGTGTCATAATTTAGACTTTCAGGGTATGCTGCTCCTGCCTTCTGTCTACTGCAGAAGTCCCCTAAAATCCCTGCATGCTAGTTTCCTACATGGAAAACTATTGTAATGGATGTATAGTTAAATCCTAACCTGAATTAGTTGTAAGAAAATAAAAGTACATACTACTGCTACGAACATTAACTACGTACTGCATATAGCGCCTTTAATTTGAAGATCTGAAAGTGCTTGTAAATAATGAACTAACCCCCCTGCGAGGTAGGTAAGTAGTATTATCCCTATTTTACAGATGGGGAAACTGAGGCATTTGAGAGGCTAATTGACTTGCCCAAGGTCACGGGTGAGCCAGTGGCAGAGCAGGGAGTAGAGCTCAGCTAGCCCTGCTTCTTCCTGGCTCTGACTACTGCACATGCTTCCTCTGTGGGGACAAAGATACAAATACAAGAGTATTTACATATATTCCAGTGAGTGAGTGATGTACGAATGCAGTTATCCAAATAAGCTGCAGAGATATGACAGTTAATTTCTTGTTTCTGAAACAATTTATGTAATTTCTGACCTGAGTACAAACACCTCCCATCTCTACTTGATAATCTTAACCCTGGATGTTGTTAACTTTTTAATTGCTGATGATTTCCATCCCTGGAAATGTTCAAGGCCAGGTTGGATGGAGCTTGGAGCAACCTGGTCTAGTGAAAGGTATCCCTGTCCACAGCAGGGGACTTGGAACAAGAAGAACTTTAAGGTCCCCTCCAATGCAAACCATTCCATGATTCCATGACCACTTGCAGTGTGCTGCTTTAAAAAGCCAGGTAAAAATTACACCAGAATGGGAGGTGAGAAAAAAAATGCGACTGCAACAGCACGTGGTTGCCCTAAGAAAGGGAAAGTGGTTGAGATCTCTATTATTCCTAATTCCAAATCTTTATTTATGTTCACAGGCTATTCTTGAAGCCTGCAGAAAAAGGCCAAGTGTGAACCAGTTGGAGCGCAGCTGTCTGTCTTGAACCCAAGCCAAGGAAAAGTTTAACTCCTCACAGGAAAAACTCAGTGTCCCATTGGCTCCTATCCTGGTCCTTGCAGAGACAGCACAGGGGTTATTCACTGATTTCTCTGAAGGAATGAATAACTTTCACTAAAACATGTTTTCTTTTTGAGCAATTGAAAATGGAAAAATACTAGTGAAATCTCAAATACTGCAACTGCAAGTGAACTAAGCAAAACCTGAGTTGTTTTTTTTTTAATCAAATGCAGTTTTCAGAAGATACTTCTTCCCTGAAGCTCTGGTTTTAGCTTAATAATAATTACCAATTGCTATGAAGTCTTGCTACCAATGGGGATGTGTAGATGTAATCACAGAGAATTTTGCCTTTTGGGGATCAATTTGACAGTTTTGCAAACTCCTGGACACATGTATTAATCACAAACAAATCAAATATTTGTGTTAAAGTCAGCTCAGGCTCACTCATAGCTGGGAGCAAGGAAGAATCTGAGTGGTGAAAAAAAACCCAGGGGAACCCAAACCAAGCAGTCATTTGATGTATCTTCCCCCTTTAGCACAACATTATCCAGGGGTTTTGCAGACTGCATTATCCCTTGTGCCACTTCAGTGTGGCAGCTCCTACCCTTGCCCTTTTGGGACACAGCAGGGGAACGTGACTCATACAGTTTGCATGGAAGGGATTTTTATATTTTTGGGGGCAGCACTGAGTTAATTGCATTTCATTTTGTTGTCTGTACTGTTAATGCAGTGCTGCATTTAGATGATACAGTATCATCATCACCAGTAGCAGTGTGCTTGTTCTTGTGGAAAATGTAAAGACTTTTTGCTGTCCAAGGATACAAACCCTGTTTCTGGTCCAGCCTCAAGCTCAGTTGATGTAGTCTGCATAACTGTACTTGAATTGTTTTCATTCTTATTCTTTACACTGGAAATACCAAAAAGATTTGCTGGCCCCATGTCAAGTAGTTTGTAGACTGCAGGGTGGTTACATGAGGCATCAAAGGATTCAAACCCTTTCCTTCATCTCCTCTGTAGCAGCTCCTGCCAATGTTCATCTTTGCAGAAATGGGTATGGTTTGGTTTATTGAACTGTGAGGCTTTAATTGTGAGCTGCTGTATTACTTTTTGTGGATTCTGACTGCAGCTTTCCTGCATCGGTGGATTTACCTCCTAAAGAGGAGTGTTGGATTTCCTCACAGAACGATCACCAAGCTGCTCCTGACCCCTGGATGTTGCAAGTCTCGTTGTATAGCACCAATGTCAGTTTGCTCAGCCTTCTGTGAAGGAAGAGAAGATGCAGTTTTCAAAGATAACTCTAACACTTCAATTAGCGTGAAAGCCTGAACTCTGTTGATACAAAAATGCCTTTCATTCTGCCTTTAGCTAACACATCTAGAGGCTTAAATATTTTGGGTTTTACACTGCCTGCTGTTAACAAGACTGGTGTCATTTTTAACTCGTAAGAATACAGAAATATTTTTGAGTCTCTGCTAGTAGCTGTAGATTTTTCTTGAGACCAGGGCTGGCCTGGAGCCATGGTCTCCAATTTTGAGGTCTGTATTGAAAGCTTCCATGAGTCCAGTGCTCCAGGAACTGGCTGCATCATTCACATTTCTCCCTGATATGGGTGTGCTCCATTAGGCCTGTTAAATGAAGCTACACAGGGGCACAAAGGAAAAACTCAACAAGATGGTTTTCCATCACAAAAGGAGGGATCCATGTTTAAAACTTGGGCATAGCATCCAGCTGCAGGTTCCCAGCATCTCTAATCCCTCTCATCCTGACCCTCTATGCTGCTCCTGTCCCTTGCTGGTAAAATCTGCCCCACTGCACTGGCAGGTGTAGATTTTCCAGCATTATGATTTTCCAAAGGCAATTCACAACTCAGTTCACAGATGAGTGTTTTTTGGCAGCCATCCTTGGGTGATGCTGCAGCTCATATAAACTCTACTGGGAACACAGCCCTGCACGAGGGCAGGAAAAAAGACATTCCTGAGTTCCTTGTCAGGACTTGGTTCCTCCAAGAAAGGAGCTGACTAGTAACAGCTGTGAACTGGTGATAAGTGCCAACTGTATGTGATTTTTAGCAACATTGCAGAAGAAAGTTCAAGTATCACATAAAAAATAATTTAAAAACAACCTAAAAATCACTGTTAAGAATTCATCCCTTTTGCCCTTGATGTGGTTGTCTTCTCTCCCCTCTGATATTCCTAAGGACAGGAGCAGTGACAGTGCTAAGCCCTGTCCAGACACTATCACAACTGAGGAATTAAAAGATACCACCTACTGCCACATTGGTTTTTGCTGCACCTTAGAAAAGGAGCTGCAGAGCTGTTCCATGCTGCTGATGCAGTGTAAGCTGCTATTGCTTAGGCTGCTTTTCAGAAATACAGCTCAGAGGCCCAGGGAAGATGGTCTCTCTTAGCGCTTGGCATATACTGGGAGGATGGTTTTCTCCCCAAAGCCTCACATCCATCAGAGAGGCAGGAAAAAGTGCATGCAGTAATGGAAGTAAGATTAGGAATTGCAAAACAAGGGCAAGGCTTAGACCTGGGTTTTGGTTCAGCCTATTAGAAACGACACAGAGGTTTGTATTTCAAGCAGCCACAAATGGTTTGGGGTCAGTTGATCTATGTAAAAAGTGGGGGCAAGGCCAGGTGCTGGCTCCCACTGTCTGCCTAACTGGAAGGTCTTTCTGCTCCCTAAAAGGGAAATTAGGTAAATAAGCAAATCATAACATGTTCCAGCTGGATGATCAAAGGAGTCTCTCATTGAATAACAATTTACAATATTAATATAATGACCTGAAAAAACACGCAAAACCAAAAGAATCAGAAGTCATATTGCTTAAAGGAGACAAAAAAACCCTTTTTAAAAGTTTTAAATGTGATTCTCATCCTCCTGCTCACCAGCTATGTTGATGAGGAGAACTGAACAGGATGCAGAGCCAGTAGTGTTGGATAGCAGTGAAACAGATGTGATGGGATGATGATAGGAGTACTGGAGAAATCCTTACCTCAGCCACTAATGTGTCTGAAGTCTGTGGGTTTGAAAACTAAGACTACATCTGGAGGGATTCCTGTGGTATATATTAACCTTATAAGTGGTAAAACCTTTAGTTTAATATTAATGAGTGTAAAAAAAAATGTACAGATGGCTAAAAAATAGGCTAATAAAAGTGAGTTTACACTTTTTTTTCACCTGTGGACAGAAAGGAAACAGTGATGCTGAATCGGATAAGAGCAAACAATTACCAACACTTGGCTAAGTTTTCCAGCCAGTGTTAAGATGGTTTTACTTAAAGCCGAGTGGTAACATGATCCTCCTGTTCATCTTTCCACTGGTTTATAAACAAGTCACAGGCCTCTCCCCATGAATCAAACACATCTTCTGATGAGTCTATAAGTTTAGAATTAGAGGAACAAATACTGGAAGCACAGTGAAGGGAACTGGTACAAACCACAGGGTTGCTCTGTCCTGTAAGTCTTAAGTTCCCACTGTAGGCCACCTCATTGAGGTTAATTTCACTTTTGGAACAATTCTCTTCTCTCTCTCTATCAATCTGAGAATATTTAATGTCTTTCCACATGTAGTGTGGCTGAATAATTCCATCTGAAATAGTGTACATAGGTTCTGAATTGGGTTCAGGCACATGCCCGTTCATCTTGGAGAAAAGCAGGCCCAATCTCTTGAAGGATTCCTTCTTAGAGCTGGAGAGTCTCTGAACTCGGTTGCCGTTTCGGACAAAGGAGCGCTTGCTGATACCATTGCTTTTTGGCTTCTCTTCCACCATATCGATCCCAGACATGGTTTTAATTAGAGCAGATACATTGAAGTCCTTTTTTTTGTTGGCTACGTTGAAAGACACGCTCTTAGCTCTGGATTTTTCTCCAGCACCATCTTCATTTGTTTCATCTTTCTGGGACACCTCTGTGCTGCTGGTAGAATAACTCCTCCGCTGGGGCTTTCTATTTCCTAAGAGGTCAAGAACTTCATAGCGAAAACTTGAGATGTCCTGTTTTAATTCCTAGGGCAAGAGGAGAATCGAGTTACTCTCAGCAGCTTTATCTGACATGAATGAATTATTGTGTTCCCTCAGGAGAGCTGTTCAGTTGTGCCAATGGCTGATATCAAATCACACAAGAACACCACATACATATTCAGTGATACACAAAATATAATGTCTTGCTAATCCTGAGAATTGGAGACCTCACAAAGTCTTTGTCTCCAAAGGTTAGGAGACTAGCCCTATTGATCAACCCCCTCTGCCTATGCCCCACTCCCACAAAAAAGTAAAATAAGACAGTTACAGAAGAGGGAATATGGCAGGAGTCCAGTTTATTTGATAGGCACGATTTGGACTTTTTTTTGAGTATTCTTAATATTCATTAAGCCCAATTCTTTCTTTGGCTCTGTCTGTTAGGATTAGGAATGTGGCATTGATTCAAATCACATACTTCATTCCCACCCTTTTCTAACACTTCTCTAATCTACTGTCATGAAAAGAGGGTGGTTTTGCCCAAGCCTTCTGAAGGAGAGATTCTCTTGACCCCCAGTATATTTTTTTTGACTGTCAGGGCCTCTGGGAAATCGAAACCTTTTAATGCCCAATCAGTCTGTCAGCATCCCATACGTGGGGGACCTTCACTGGCAGAGTCACCATTTGGAGGGTGCATTCAATTGCTTTTTCGAGAGGGCCTGAATCAACAGGAGGGGACCCCCCAGCAGTCCTTCCCACCCTTCAACACCCTAGGGTGGATCCCATCAGGTCCCATAGACTTATGAGGATCTAGGTGGATCAGTGGGTCTTTAACATCTTCCTCCTGGATTTCAGGGGGCTATATTGTTCCTGTCCATATCTACCAGTTCAAGAGACTACTTATCCTATAGGCAATCAGCTTTACTATTAAAAACAGAGGTAAAGAAGGCATTGAGTACCTCTGCCTTTTCATCTTCAGTAACTATATTTAGATGGTTTAGATGATGGATTGGCGTTGGATGGGTTGTTGAGTTGGGTAAAAGGTTGGACTTGATCATCTCTACAGTCTTTTCCAACCTTGTTAATTCTGTGTGTGTAATTCTGTGTGTAATTCCCTCCTCATCTAATAAAGAGTGGAGATTGTCCTTGTCCCTTTTTTTGCTGTTCATATATTTATAGAAACACCTTTTATTACCCTTAACATAGATGGGCAATTTAAGCTCAAACTGAGCTTTTGCTTCCCTAATTCTTTTTCTACATGACCTAACTACACCTTTAAACATTGCCTGAGTTACCTCCCGCTCTTTCCAAAGGTGGTACATCCTCTTTTTTTCCGTTAGTTTATTCAAAAGCTCCTTACCCATCCAGGCCAGCCGTCTGCCCCTACGGCTCATCTTACGGCACATCGGAACAGCCTGTTCCTGTGCCTTCAAGATTTTGTTCTTGAAGTACACCCAGCCTTCTTGGACCCCTTTGTTACTAAGGACAGTCTCCCAAGGCACTCTCCTAGTTAGTTCCTTGAATAAGCCCAAATCTGCCCTCTGGAAAACCATGTGGAGGTTTTGTTGATGCCCCTCCTTGTTTCACGACTTATTGAAAACTCTTTCATGATCACTGCACCCCAGGCAGCCTCTAACCTCCACATTCCCCACCAGCCCTTCCCTATTAGTGAACAGCAAGTCAAGAATAGCCTCACCCCTGGTAGGCTCACTAACTAGTTGTGACAAGAAGCAATCCTCAATGCATTCTAAAAACCTTCTGAACTGCCTCCTCTCTTCTATGTTGAGTTCCCAGCAAATATCTGGCAGAATGAAGTCTCCTAGAAGAACAAGGGCTGGTGATCTTGAGACATCCTCCATCTGCTTATAGAGGAATAGATCAACCTCTTCCTCCTGGTTAGGTGGCCTATAACAGACTCCAACCACAATGCCAGTCTTGTTGGCCGCCCCTCTGACCTTTACCCATAGGCATTCAACCCAATCATCCTTAAACTCCATGGTGTCAAAAGTCTCTCTAATATACAGGGCCATCCCTCCACCCCTCCTCCCTGGCCTATCTCTCCTGAAGAGTGTATAGCTATCCAATGCAACACTTCAGTCATGTGAGTCATCCCACCATGTTTCTGTGATGGCAACTATATCATATCTCCTGCAACAGAACTTCAAGCTCTTCTTGTTTGTTGCCCATACTTCGCGTATTAGAATACATGCACCTCAGCTGGGTTGCTGAATTCACCTTTGATTTAAGTTCACCACCTTCAATAACCCGCTGAGAGATCCAGGTTCCATCCCCTTCCCCCTTCAAACCTAGTTTAAAGCCCTCTCAATGAACCCTGCCAACTCATGGGCTAAAAACCATTTGCCCTTTTTAGACAGATATAGTCCACTTATGTCTAGCATGCCAGGTGTGGTCAAGGTCGCCCTATGATCAAAGAACCCAAAAAGTATAAGCACAAGTTCTAAAGTAAAAGAGTCGACTAAAAATATTATGAAGCAAAAGCAAGTTCTAGTCTCTAAAGCAAGCAATTAGTGCACACATAGGTCACTGCTTACCCACACAGACATCCCTACATGAGGTAGAGAAGGGAGGTTCACCTTGTCAGCTGCATCAGTAGCATGGTGGAAAACTTCTCAGAATTTCTCCTCATTTTCAAATTCTTTATATATTATTTCTTTAGGTTTAGGTGGAGTTTTAGTCAGAAATGCTATCTTTGGGTTGTGTGCCAAGCATCTATTGTTTCTTGGATGGCTGGCACAGATCAAAGGGGTCACCACATTCCCATCCTGTACCTGGTTTACTTGTAGTCAGGCTGTGGTGCCTTCATACCACTCCATTCCTCAGTGTACAGGTGTTTGTCAGTGTTCNCACTGCTTACCCACACAGACATCCCTACATGAGGTAGAGAAGGGAGGTTCACCTTGTCAGCTGCATCAGTAGCATGGTGGAAAACTTCTCAGAATTTCTCCTCATTTTCAAATTCTTTATATATTATTTCTTTAGGTTTAGGTGGAGTTTTAGTCAGAAATGCTATCTTTGGGTTGTGTGCCAAGCATCTATTGTTTCTTGGATGGCTGGCACAGATCAAAGGGGTCACCACATTCCCATCCTGTACCTGGTTTACTTGTAGTCAGGCTGTGGTGCCTTCATACCACTCCATTCCTCAGTGTACAGGTGTTTGTCAGTGTTCAGGGAACTTTTGTGGGACAGCATGATCTTGGTGTTATCCAGGAAATGGCAGCTGGAGTCTCTTTTTGCCACTGGAAAATGACAGCAGGTCCTTCCTCTGCAAATCTTACTGTTTTAACTTCTGACTTTATCTCTAGTCCACATCTATATAACATATTGTATATTAAAATCTGGGAGGTGATCATATGAGAAGATACTCAATAATATTCTCTGCTGAAAAAAACCCCACATACCCATAAGATATATACCCAGCTCCGGTCATAGTCCTATTTCCACACATTACGAATCATCTTAACAACAATGCAAACTCTGCAAGTGTCTATTTGAATTAATACAATAAATTATTATTGGGGAATAATAAATTACCTTGAAATTTTCTTCAGTTAAACCTTCATTGGTTTTGGAAGTTCTTATCATTGCTGCGACATATCTTTTCACAAGATTTCTTATCACTTCCTGGAATGGGAAACAATCCAAGTGATTCAACTTCTGGCTCAGCCCAAATTCTGTTCTTGCTGATGTTCCCCTGAGCTCTTACAAACAGCAGCTGTCCTGACTCTGCTGGCTAAAACCAAAATCACTCACTATTAGAATGCTTTATTTTACACAGAGCAAACCTTGGGAAAAAGTGATGCACCTTCCATCTTGGATGCTCAGTTGTTAATACAGGTTAAGCCAGTATTTTGTACTGGGGTTTGTATATGTAAAAATTGTTGGGAAAAAATTCATTTAATCTCAGCTGCTGACAGTTTTCATGATTACCAATATCCTGTATATTGTATGTATCCTGACAGTCTGTTGGCATTTCAAAATGTTTACAAAGTATTTGAAAGCCAAGGAGGGTATGTTTGCAACAAGTATTTGAAGAGCAGCCAGGCCTCCATGGTGCAATGGACATTCACCTCAAACATCTACCAGCTGCCTCAGTGTTCCCTGAAGGCAGGTCAGATACTCCTTCCAAGGCAGCTGCAGTGTCTGTGGGCAGCGCTGGAAGGACCGAATCACACCCTCAGTGACTTCTCCAAGGGCTCTTGCTTCCATGGGCTATTTGCTGCACTCCATAGTTTTATTTGGATGAGCTCCATTTTCCTCTGTTCATGTACCTCCCTCATGGCTTTACTGAGACAAACTGGTCCTTTGAGCTCATACATTTACCTATGCCAGCCAACATACACCAAGGCTCTCTGTGTATGTTCTATGTACAAATCTGCCCTTCATTTCCCCCACTTCATAAACAGGGATAACAAGTCTGAGGAACACCAATCATGGAGATGGTTTTGCTGGGAGGTTTTTAAGAGATCCCACTGTTGGTACCCGTAAGCTGTGCTGTGAAGTCAGAAAGCACCATATGTTGGTTGTCAAAGTTGACTAATTATGTTACACATCAACTTCAGATAAAATTACTCTTCAAAGGCAGGACATATCTTAACCAAGAAAAAATACTAATGGATTTTGGCAGTAGAGCCTAATGTACCACCAAACATTCTGGAGAATTTTTTTTCCTTCCAGCATGCTGGGATAATACATCCCACTGAATTCAAGGAGCGAAGCTGGCATTTTTAATAAAGTTTCATCCATTTGTAGGTTGACTTTATTGAGTCCTTGATGACAGGCAGTCTGAGAATAAACAAAACCAGCTAGATTCAACAAAGGAACCATTCCTCCTTCCTGAGCCATCCAAAACAAAAGAATATCCCAACCACTGTTTGAGTTAGGGATGTGCTACAAAAAAGAGCAAGAGAGGAACAATTTAGGAGTGTAAAAATGCTGTAGAAACAAGTTTTGTAGAATCAGAATGGCATGACAGTCTGATGGCAACAGGGATGTCACCTTCACTTCAGCAGCCAGACTGATACCCGGCGAGTTTTCCACTACTCCAGAGGAGGTGAACAGCAAGGAGAGATTTACTGAACCATCCACCTCTAATGAGGAAATGTTTTAATATGTGATAAGCAAAATCCTCTTAGAAGACCTACACTTCCCAAAATATATTCTAGAAGCAGGCAAGAATTGAAGTATTAGAGAATGAGAAGGAAACAAGAAAAAACCCCAGTATGTTCTCAAGAGTTTACCTGGTAATGTTGGTTCTGAATCAGGTTGTCAGCGTGCCGTTCCTGGAAAGAGAAAGGCACAGGTGTGTAACCTGTTTTGTTCTATCCTTAGAGCTCCTGATGGCTCTTAGCAAGTTATGATCCAGCAACTGTCTGCTGCCCCAGTAGAGAAATGGCCCTCATGATCCTGAACATGCACCCTCAAAAAATGAAGTACAAACCCATGAGCTCCTTACTGTGAATGTTTTGAGGTTTTCATGCCTCTTCTGTTCATTGTCAGAGTTATCACCTGGGCACAGCTGGTTGTGGATCCACTTGCAAAGGTACCAGACTGACTTAGGACTGGGGACAATGTTAAAAGGAGGGGGCAGAGTGGCACCTTCATCGAAGTAACTCATCCAGAGCTTCGTCCGTGCAAACTTCCACTCAATATCCGCATGGTCCTATGACAGAAGGAAAGAGACCATCAACAGCTTCAGGGGGGTTTTCCTGGAGTGAATACCCACGGCCGGGGACATGACATGAGCAATAACGGATTTCTCCAGCTGCAGGCAAAGCAGTATTTCTTCTTCCATCTACCTTGCTAGGGGTGTGCTTAAAAAACTGGTGTGAAATGTAGCTAGAATGTAAGAATACCAACCTCTGAGAAATGAGAGGACAGCAATATCCAGCAAAGAGAATTTCAGGTGCTAAATCCCACCTTTGTCCTTAAGAGGTTGTGCTTATTAGTTTACCAATAAAAGCACAAAACCACATTTCTTAGCTTGTTTTTTGCTAGCACTTTTATTATCACAAACCATTGTTTCTCATTTCTAAATCAAATGAATTCTCATATTCTTCTCTGGAAAAAGATCTTTCATAGTGTTCATAGTGGTTTTGATTTGTTTTTATAGTATCCATTCATTCTGTTCTTATAAGGACATGACACATTTTATGTGTGCCATATTTTTTATCTTGCTTCTGCATTATCCTTCCAGAAGCCAGGAGATATTTTACTCTTAGGTTGGTGGATTTTTTACATTATATTATCACAATAGCTTGCTTGCTTTAGTGCTTTTCATCCCAACAAAGTGAAGGTAGGATGTTAATAGCATCGTTTTACAGCTGCACAAGAAGGCACAGGGTCCATACAGTCCCCAGGAAAGGAATATAAGTTATGAAAGACACTGCTCTTACAGAATTCAAAATGGTGCTCCCCAAATCAAGCGGAGCCAATGGGCAGTTCTGCCCAGTAGCAAACTGCATATTCCCTCCAACACGAGGGCAGAGGCAGCTACCTGCAGCTGGGACTCAGAGAGATGCTGCAGCGACTCAAAACAGATCTCATGCTGTTTTGTGCTAGCTTTGAAGTTAAAAGAATGCTGGGTTTGTATGTTCTGCAAAACATTAAACAGAAAAGGAAGGAAAATAATTTGAAGCCTTGAAGTCAAGCAGTGCTGAACACAGCTTACACCAATACACTGAACTGAAATGGTAAATTTGTGTGTTGTTACCACTGCAGAGTACAGTGCTGAGTTAATGGTTGTGACATTTTAGCTGTTTGGCATTTATGTGAACAGTATCCAACATGAGATTAAAGCAAAATCATGATGATTCAGGCTAAGTAACAGCACAAGGTGGGAGAAAAGTACAGTGTGGATTTTAATTTTCCAAGGAGATTTCAACGAGAGTGAAACAATCAGCTTATTGAATGAGAGATGCTGGGCTGCAGCTCTTGGAGGCAAGCAGTGAAGTGTAGGACAGGGAGTTTAATAAAATATGCCTGAACATCTATCACTACACTGGCTTTCTGGCTATGCTCCAGTGCTCTGACATGGGTAAAATATGCTCACCTTTTGACAGTGAAGTGCAGCTGAACTCCATTTTAGTAGTGTATTCAAATTAAGTGCAGTTCTTGATTTAAAGTGACTGTCTCAGCAGCCCAGGAGCACATTACCATTTCTGCAGAGGGTCTGAATCAGCCCAGAATACTACTGTCCTCTGCCAGGACTGTTTGCAAGGGATAGGTGCACTCAGAGATGCAGCCTGATGTGCTCCTTTTTCCTCGTACACAATCAGACCCCATAAACAGGGAAACTGCATTGTCACCATGAAGTATGAGAAGTTGATGCTGGTGGAAACGAAGTTCTGGGTAGTTAAAAACACAATTTGTAGCAGAAAAAATAATTTCCACTATAAAAAAAAGGAACAACTCCTGCTCATGTTTTCTTCATTTGTCTCTACCTGCAGGCTGTAGGTGTCATGCAGCTACTGTTCCTCCTTCCCAGAATCTGGGTTAGGGACAACCAGCCCACAGGACAACTCTGCCTAACAACTGCTCAGCTTTAAAGGCAGAGCTGCCCCAGCCTCTTCCAGAAGCAGGTCTGGCTGCTCCCTCCTCAGATCTAAGGGCTCCCTCATGCCCATCTTTCTATTTGAACATTTCCTGGTCTGGGCAACGTGGGCTGAAACCGTCCTCAGAACAGGAATTACTGACATCACAAGCCAAGTGAGCCCAGGGGCACCAGGGAGGTGGGAGATCAAATCTCTTTTAGCAGAGAAGGGGCCTGAGCTGCAGCTTTCTGTGCTTCACTTGGATATAGGGTCACAGAATGATTTAGGATGGAAAAGGCCTTGGAGACCATCGAGTCCAACCACTCCCCCAGCACTGCCAAGCCCACTCATGTCCTCAAGTGCCACATCCACACAGCTTTTAAGTACTTCCAGGGATAAGGACTCCACTATTGCCCTGGGCACCCTGGACAACTATTTTGGTGAAGAAATGTTTCCTGATATCCAATCTAAACCTCCCCTGCTCACTACCAAGAAAAACCTAGTGGTGACTGCATGTTGAAACACTGCAGAAAAGAGTGTGCTGCTGGTGCCTTGAGGTTTTTCCTTATATTTTTGTGGATTTTAGTCTGACCATATACTTTGAATTATAAGTTTTCTTGAGAGGCCTTTTCCTGAATGTTTACATTCTTTGAAGATAACAAGAGTAGCAAGACAAAATCTGGTCCTAGAACTCCTGGACCTGCTTTGAGGGGGACAGATTCAGCATGGGTGCAGGGAATTAGAAGGATTCTGGTTGGGTACTTTGGGGACATAGGTGTTAGACAAAGTTTGGTTGGGTACTTTAGTGGGTGGATAATTTTGAAGGTTATAAATGTAAGTGGATGATTAGTTTTCTCTCTCTTGGACCATGGACAACTCCCAGTAAAAAGCTGCCCTTTCACCCCTATTAATTTGTGTTGTGTTCTTTATTCCCTCTCTGATTTTAGGCATCAGTTTCGGTGACTCTAGTGTGACATGGGACCTGTGATCAGTCCTGGATCAAGCATTCCATCCTCCACTGATCCAAGACTTCCAAGCTCCCGCAAACCCCTCAGAGGAGATGAAGACAGGTTAAAAGGGAGAGTATTCCTTTGAGAGGCTGGGAAGTGCTTTTTCTTGGCATCGGGACAGAGGACCTAGTCCAACCTGTTACCTATTACCTAACCTATCATCAACCTATTACCCAATACCATCCCATCATCTAAATCATGTCACTAAGTGCATCAACCTCTTCTTAAACACATCCAGGGATGGTGACTCCACCACCTCCCTGGGCAGCCCATTCCAGTGGGAAATCGCTCTCTCTGTAACAAAGTTTTTCCTAATATTCAACCTAAACCTCCCCTGACACAGCTTAAGACTGTGAAGCACCTTCCCTCCTTGCAACAATGGGGAGGAAGACTTCGAATCCACTAGAACGGCCAGTACCAGACCTGCCCTGAGCTGGCCCGGTCCAGCCCCGAGGCTCTGACCCTATACTTTCCCTGCCCCTGCTGTGGCGCGGTCCCATCCCCGGGAGCTGACCCAGCTTTGCTTTCCCTGCTCCCGTGGGGAGGGTGGGGGTGTCCAGCTGTGGGGATGCCCAGGGCTGCACAGAGTTTCCCCCTCTCAGCCCCTAGTTTTGGGGGCGGGCAGAGAAGAATCAGCTTCCACCGTTGTGGGTGGAGGTGTAGCTCTTACCCCAAAAGTAACGTGTGGAAGTGACGTTTTCAAACCTTTGGGCTGGCTCATTTCCCAACAATTCGGCCCACTTGTGTTCGTTTCTTCAAGTAATAACTATGAAGTGACTCTAGGACCAAAATTTGCATGGGGCTTTAGTCCAAAATGTGTCTAACATCCTGCATAAAAAACCCTGTTGGATTTATACTCAAATGCCAGCAGTGACTGAAGATGAAAGTTGGCCCCTAATTGGTATTCTGATGAATGGAACAAGTCTTGAAAGAATTCCTGACTTAACAATTCCCCCTAGTCATCCAGATATCTCACCATTCGGAAGCTGGAGAGAAATCACTGAGGCCTACCCACCACCTGCACTTATAAGCAGTTTGATTCCAAACCATGGAGAAGAAGGATATACTGTTCCCTGTGTGGTTATTAACACTACTGGGAAAGCTGTTCTTCCCCCATATTGTCATAAAACTGAATCCAAAGTAAAACTAAACTTGAAAACGATAGTAAGAATTGCACAGACCCCCTGGAGAATGTTTCCTCTGCAAAGAATGAAATGGTACTGGGTATGTGAGAATGAGACATGGAAAGTTTTGCCCCCTGATAGAGTCTGGGCTTGTGCCCTTGAGACTGTAATCCCAAACATAACAATAATTGATCAAGTTCAAGAACAAAGTGGATGAGTACAAACCTACATAAGAAAAGAGCTAAAGAATCTTACAATCCCTTGGCTGAATGTCACACAACCTTTCATAGTATAATCCAAGTCCTCATTCCCTCCTTAAGAGTTACTGAGTTAGAAAGAGCACTTGTTAACATCTCAGCTGTTATTGAACAGATAGCAGATTGAACTGCTGATGCAATCCAGGCTTTGCAAGAAGTTCATAGTCTGTATCTGATTTAAGGCATCACAAGCATCTAAAGCATTTTGGGGGGGAATGGCTGCATGAGACCAGTGTTTAGTCACACAACCCTGCTATGAGTAAGCAGGAACTACAAACACCTGGCAGCACTGACAGCATTATCTGGGGAATTTAGGGAAGGCAGTAACTGAAGGAGAATGTAAAGACAGTTATGATGAGTAGAGACATCTATTTTAACTTCTTTGTCAATACAGAAGTAGGTGTGAATGCCCTATGAAGGATTCATAAGGGAGAAGGTAGTATGGAGAAGGCCATAGATCCACCCTTCTCTTGTACACATGTCTCGCATCAGTGGTGGAGTGGGATCAGGTGTGGTGGGTGACGTGGCAGCCATTTCCTTCAGCACATTGTAAAAGGGAATGTGCTGGGGAGATGTAATTTGGTAGTGAATACTGGATGCTGTTTGAAGGGGAGCCTCTAATTTGGGGACTGCAAATTTGTTTCTGAGAAATGAAGGAAGGAAAGGGCTGAAAAAAGCCTTTCTGCACAGGGTGTTTTCTTTTAGTTCTTTTGTTTTAAAATAGCTGAAGGGGGCACTTCATCCCTGGTAGCGTTCAAGGCCAGGATGGATGGGGGGCTTGGAGCGACCTGATCCACTGGAAAGAGTCCCTGCCCATGGCAGGTTGGAACAAGATGACCTCTAAAATCCTTTCCAATCCAAACCATTCTGTGATTCTATGACTACATGAGCTCTACTAGGGGCTGAGTGTTTTGAAACTTAGCAGAGTTTCTCCTTGGAGAAGTTTTGTGGTTGGTCTGAAAAAACCTCTGTGGATCTGTCTGTGGTGAGGTTGATGGATGCTGGCTTCAACCCTAACTGTATCTCTTCTTGTGCTATCTCAGACAACAAGTGCACTATAACCTCTCTTAAAAGCCAGACCAGGCCTTCTATACAAAGCTCAAAGTATCTTTTCTTTCCTTCTTTGTTCTGCTCCTGTGAATTCCCCCAGGGCTTACAAACTCAGCCTGTCTCAATTATTCACCTTGATGTTTGCGAACTTGAGCAAATCAGATGAGAGCTCCTGGCAGCAGTTTTGTATTAGAAATATATAGCAAAGAAACACTTCAGTTTTACTGAATGTCTTTGTGTGCCAGGAAACCACCATTTTCTTGGTTAGAGCTCTCTTTAGTGCTGTAAGCAGTAAAATCTGCACACAAAAATACAGCTCCTCTAACTTGCTTCTCTGTGCTGAGTACCAAGAGCACCACGCTTCAACATCCATCCCATACCTAATTAAAAGCTGAAGCACTCATGGGCTACAGTCAGTACCTCAGTCATGGCACTGGCTGTGAATGTGCCCCACCAGATGTGCTCCAGGTTTGGGGTGTCTCCCTGGTGACTGCAGGCCCCTGGGCAAGATGTACATTTTTGGGAGCTGCCTGAATCTGAGCAGTGAAGACAGGATCCTCACGGACTTGTGCTGTCTCATAATATTCTTAGGGGACAACTTTTTGGTAACATTTATAATAAGGTAAAGAAATACATTCAGTAGCTCTTCAAGTGTGACCTTGTTTCTTTCAGAATTTTAATCCAAGTTTGGATTTCACTTTTCTCTCTTTGAGAGCTTTCGTTGCTCTTGTTCTTGTCACCATTTTCTTTCAAGCACTGTTCAGCATTTCAGTTATCACTCTACTTAAGAGGGTCAAGTCCAAAGAATACATGAACTCAAAGAAATCAGCACTTGGCTTTGTTGTGAGAAGAAAAAAGTTCTCACTTCCTATCACAATGTGAATGTATCATCTTGGCCTCTTGCAAATCTCTGCCATTTGAAGTGAGAATTAATCTCCCACAAAGATTTCCCTGTAGGATCACTGAAGCCATCTTACTGTAGCAGTTGCAAATATTTTCTAATTCAGTCAAAGTGATGTATACACAGATGTGCCAGATTTTAAATGATTACCTGCTGCACTAATTATCTAGGGTAATTCAAGCATTAATCTCCATCTTTACCTCTGCATAGAAAATGTGTTGTTTACACTTTGTGAGATGTTTTCTATAAAGATTTCTATCACCCTCTCCTTTGTTGGGCAATACAGGTTAGATCATCTTTGCCAAGTAACAGCCAGCTTCCCAATGGGACCTGAGACCAGCAGTAGAAGATGGTGTCAGCTTTCTGTATGAGTTGGTTACCACTGCCACAGCCCTCGAGTTCCTCAACCTCTTTACGACTTTAGTATTTCAGTTCCCTTGAAGCTTGGAAGCTGGTGGAAGAAATCACTGTGACTTTTATCTTAGCACACAGAAGCTAAAGCAGAGGACTGTCCCATGGGAAGCCTGCAGCAGATTGGGATCTTAGGAGCCAAATATCCTGACTCTTAAGTTAGCATCCCTGGAAGCACTAGGATTGTCCTGAATTTAGGTTAGCTCTGGTCTGCCAGGCTGAAGTGGATTCTAGCAGCTCCCTGGACTCTGGCACACTTTGGTTTGCTCTGGATCAGACTGGTGCAGAGCCTCAGCTCAAAAGGGCAGGGTTAGATTAGGTATTAGGAAGAAGTCCACCCTGGGTGTGGTGGGGCCCTGGCACAGCTTGGTCTCAGGGAAGCTGTGTCTGCCTCATCCCTGGAAGTGTTCAAGGTCAGTCAGGACAGGGCCCCCCTGGAAGGAATAATGTATAAATATCTCTAGTGTTGTTCTAGCTGGCACAAAAGGGCTGCATGTGCCTTTCTTACGTTTTATTGCACAACAGTCAGAGGGCTAAATTGGAAATCAGGCAGCTGCCTGTCAGATGCAGAAATAGATGGCTGTGACAATGCCCTTGGGACCAGGCTGTCTGGCTGTGTCTTGAGTCCCTCTGAAGGAGGGATGGGAAGCTTTCCAGTCGTACTGGGAATGCTGGCAGAAGCTGGTGTGATTTCTGCAGCAGGACTGCTCTCTGCTATTGTCCCATCCCAGGAACACCCACTGGTAGCCCTACAAGATTAGGATGTGCCCAATCTGTAGTACGTTCTTCTAGGAAGAAAGGAGGAGATGTAATGTTCACCTTGCAGGCTACTGAGGCCGGTTGCCTGAGAGGCACAGGAACTTCAAAGGTGGTATTTTGCTGTGTAACTAGCTGTGCTGCAAAGTGTAAAAGAAGTCACTACATTCTATTTAATATATTTCTCTCTCACATGCCTCTTGATTGCTCTTAGTTAAATCCAGAGCAGGAAACAGCACAGAACATGTATCAGTGCTGGCTTTCCAGCAGGCTAGTGCAAGAAAGATGCCTTTGCGTGTCTTGAACACAAAGCATTGCAAAAAAAGGGTCAGAAGAAACATAATCTTTACAGAACCTGACACAGACAAGTCCTGTGCAGTTTTAGAGCTGTTAATTTTGCAACATGTTGGGCAAACTGGTAATAACATCAGCAAAGCTTGGAGGTTTGGTGACAAGCTCAGAGGAGAAAGCAGCAAAAATCCAAGTAGGCTAGTTGACATAAATGCTGCTTAACAATCTTCAAAGACAGAAGGCTATGAGAAAATCAGGGAGATACAAAGCAATTAATACATAGGTAATTGAGCTGTAGCTGGCAACAAATTACTTTGCTTTCAAAGCTAGAGATTATATACTAAAGGATAAGAACTTAATAGGATCAATCTCAAAAATAATACAAGAAAAATTACTAAAAGAGGACAGTCTAGCATTAGAAAAGGCAATTAAAACAGTTAGAGAATGAAACAGCTAGAGAAGAGATGAAAATACTGACTAGCACAAAATCACAGGCTGCACTGGACAAAGCAAAGTCCTGAGCAGCAGCAATAAGGGCAGCTGCAGTGGCCCCGTGCCAGCCACACAAAGATCTGAAAAGGAGCTGTGGCAATGCTCTGGGGAAAAGAAGTCCATGGCAGAGGTAAACCAGCATGTACAAAGCAAAGGAGTGCCAGCATGTGAGTATGGCGGGCTGGCATCTCTTGAAAATTTTTCCAGGAGCCAGCGGCCGGCCCTGCGTCTGGGCAGGCGGCCCCCCGTGCCCACCAAGGGGCGGGGGCTGCCCACGGGGCTTGTGCAGAACAGTCAGAACGGGGCGGAGAGCGGCGGCCGCAGGGTCCCGGTGCCACTCTAGAGGCGCGCTGGGCACACGCCGAGAGGCGGGACAAGGATCGTGCCGAGCCCAGAGGAGGGCACAGCTCTGCCCCGCGGAGCCGGGACGTGCCGTGGGGCTGCGGCTCTGCCCGTGTGCCTGGTGGGTGGCACGGGGGCTCCCGCTCCCGGTGGCTCCCGCTGCCCATGGAAAGGCGGCGCGGCTGGGAAGTGGCGAACAGGCGCAGCCCACGTGGCTCCATTTTCCCCAGCTGTGCCCAGCTGTGCCCAGCTGTGCCCAGCTGTGCCCAGCTGTGCCCAGGTGCCAGGGTGCCGCTGCGGCGCCCCAGCCCTGCTGGTGGTGGCTTGCAGAGGTCGTGGGCAGCTGTCGCATCTGCCGCGGGCTCCTGGCTGCTGCCATTTTACGGAGCCGTGAGCGGGCGGTCCCCGCGTGGCTTTGGGAGGTGGCATCGGCTGCGGGACGCGGGCACTGCCACGTTGCTCCTTGTGCCGAGCCCCATCGCGCAGCGCTGAGCCCCCTGCGCACGGGAACTCGCGACATGAGAAAACAGAAGCAGAGAACACTGTAAAAAACCGAGCGCACAGCAGCCCGCCTCCTTTGGCTCCGGCAGCTGAGGTGGGCAGACAGAGCCCTGGCGTTTGGCAACAGCAGACGGAACTCCCCGTGCCCGTCAGTCACTGGCAGGTTGTAGTGGGCAGTGCCCGCCCGGTGTCTCTTCTCATCGGTTCACAGGGTTTCTCCACCTCCCCCCGATTCTACAAATATCGTCTCGTCCCTTCGCCAACCTTTGCCTCCCTCGCCACAGCCCCTGCTCCCTCAGCAAATCCCAGTGGCTGTCACAGAGCAGCTACACCCCCACTGCCCCCGGGGAGCTGCCAGCGCCCCCTGAGCACCACGGCCATCACTGCATCCCAGGGCATTGGGAAAAGGGAGTTTTTCTCTTGAATTGTGTTTCTGTTTCTTAGTTAGTCCATAATTTTTGTTCCCTGGCTCTCTTTCCATATAAATACATCCATCCGTCCATATAACCTATATATATATATATATATAAAACATAATAAAGTTGTAAAAATTCTCTCTCTATTATTTTGTCTCATATTTTAAATTTAAAGTGCAAAACTGTCTTTCAATCTTGGACAGTGAGGGAAAACATGCCTGGAGAACCCCATGGAGCAGCAGGCAAGGCAGGCAGGTGAAAAGTGAGAGTAGCTCCCTGGGCAACAGCTCCAAGATGCATGCAGGGGGCTTTTGGCTCCATCACAGAAAAAGGAAAAGATGTCCATGAAGTATAGGCAGGTCCTGAAGAAATACTCTAAATAAATATTAGCACTGACATAAAGTGAATTCTTAGATCCACATAAAGGTAAAGACCTGACTTCACACAAGAGCTCTCCTAGTCTAGCAGAAGGCAGCAAGGCTCTTAGGTGAGGAAAGCAAACAGAGTATAAGGGAGAAAAAGACCCAAATCTAAATTTTTACATAGCAGATAAGCCATCACTGGGACTGTGAGCCTTAAAAACTCGAGAGCTTGGGGCAGACCTCCCTCATGACAGAATCCATGAAAGAACATGCTGTAATACAGGGAGTTAGGAAAAGTTTCCTTAATTTGATGGACTCTGAGGTCCACCACTTGGGAATGTCAACAAGATATACAGCACAGCAACTGCATTTTATTATAAGATGCATAAAAACCTCCATGTTGGGAGCACAGTCAGTGAGGCTCAGAAGTTAAAGAAATGGAAATTATGGTCACTGGTTGCAATGGAAAAGAAAACCACTAGAGGCTTCTGAATACAGCATGTGCATCTTCTGCTGAAAGACAGAACATCGGACCTCTCAGATGAGCTGTTGCACTAGCGATCCCTTCCCAGAACGGGACTGCACACTGTTAAGGAGTTGGCTGATACCCCCGGCCCTGAGGAATCAGTTTGTTTGTTCTTGGAAAATGCATACTTTAGCATCTCTGCTATTTATGTCTTTCATGTCAGAATATATGCGTAATTAAAGTTTTTATTAAAGCTTGCAATGCACTGCATTCAATAATGTATTTAATATATATATATTAAAAAACTACATTTCATCTCCCACCAGTGCCTTGGATGGAAAAAATGATAGCTAATGAGAAGGTCAGGGAATATTAAATTGGGGGAAACATAGAGAACTGTGGATTGTGCTGTTTTAGTGCAGTTAAATTATGTGAACTGACACCTTTTTGTTTCTGCAGCCATATTCCGGTGAAGTTCAGGTTTTATTTTAATAGCCAAATGAATTGAAGCAGTAGGAAGGTCGTGCAGACAAATAGTTCTCTAAGAAGCCTTAGCAAGAAGAAACAATGAGAAAGGTATCACCAAGGTTTTGTTCTTCTCTATCCTTTAATGCTGCCTGATAAGAGCCTCTTTTCATGCTGAAGGTCAGAGAGAGATAAGGGGCATCTGTGCTGATAAAGTTAACTACCTCCAGCCAGGTCAAAAATCAAGTAACTCACACATGCCCGTAGAGATCTGGTGGGCTGAGAAGGCATCGCTAACCCAAAGTTTCCATGGTTAGTACCACGGAAAGAAAAAAAAAGAACTTGGCCTCATTTCTACTTGGACCATTTCCAGAATATTATCTTTGATTTTTCTTTGATTTTTTTTCTGCATAGCCAGTCAGCCTGGGATTTGGCTTCCAAGGAAGAAGGAATATCTTGAAATTTACTGCTGGACCAGTGGGAGCCAGGCACAAAGGAGAGTCAGTACTTTCCTGTCAGAGTCTCCTCTCCCCTCCCTGAAGGCCTGTCCCCTGTTGTGTCAGGACACACTACAACTCTACAAGCAGAATGGAGCTGAGCCATTGGGCTGTGCTGGTTGTGGCTGAGTGGCATTACCAGCACTTCTGCTGTGGTCATTTTGTCTGGGGCAGGCTAGCACAGGGGGTTTGACTGGTCTTGGTTCTGTTTCAGGTGATCTTTAAAGGTCTTTTCAACCCAAACAATTCTCTGAGACTATAAACTTTTAATTGTAAATGTTATCATATGTATATTACACTGGAGATACTGGTGAGCTTAAGAAAGTACCTGTTACTCTCTGAAAAATCAGTAGTCCTAACTAAAGCTTAGGAATTAAGCCTTCTGGCTTTAGGGTACTCAGTCATGCCAGTCCAGGATATCTACCAGGCCACATAATGCTGGAGGATGGGAATTTTGTCACAGCTGGATTCTCTACTAGATGAATAAGCTCTTCCTGCTGGACGCAGCTTTATTGAGAGCCAGTATGATTCTCTGGCACAAACTTGCCCTGGAAGGAGGGAGCATCACAAAATTTACCACCTTCCATTCCATGTGCAAAGCACTTGGTTTGACTTTGCCTTCTCAAGCTGAGGAGCTGCAGATAAATTTCAGAGGAAAAGGACAAATCATGACACCCCTTAAACCCAGGGGGAGCTCCTAAAAGCCAGCATATGAGCCATGTTGTCTCAGTGAAGGCTAGAGCAGAACACAGTGAAACTGGGCTGAAACAGCTTGTGGGTTTTGCAAGGAGTTTTGGAGGTACAAGGCTTCACCTCACTGTATCTCCTCAGAATCAAAGACAGCTGGGAGCCAGGGCTGCTGCTCTTCAAGTCTCACTCTGTGCTCCTGGCAGGACCGTGAATGTACATAACTCTGTATATGTATTCAGACACCAAATGCTTTAGTGTTTTGCTTTTTTATGACTGGTCATAAACTGCCTTTCCTCAGCAAAGGAGTAGAGCTGGATTATGTCTTTTGCTGAGCCTGTAAATGTCATAGCACCAGAGGGGGAAGCAGGTGCCTGACACCTCTGGAAGACAACCTACTTGCATCATCAACTAGATGCAGTGCCTGATCTTAGCTGCCGAAAATTGAAAAACTGAAAAAGTCCTTTGTCCTGATCATTTAAATACATCTTTGAGCCGAAACCAAGGGATGGATTATAACAAGAGAACGTTGAGATGTGCAGATAGCACTGACTCAGGAGAGAAGTCCTTGATTTCAGCCCCGAAAAAGCAGGGGTTGTAGCTAAAGGGCTGCAGGGGATGAGACTGGCAAACAGAAACACAGGTTAGGAGCCACAGTATACAGGTCATTAGACAACTCCCCATTCAATTGGATGGGATTGTGCATATCCTCTTTCCCTGTATCACCAGCATCAACTTATTTGCTAGACTACAGTGTGTTGAAAAGGAAATCTGTGAAGCACTGGAATCTAAAAAGTCTCTTTTCAGAGAATTCTTAATAATATAGCTGTTCCCATTACTCCATATCAGGGAAAAGCTCTTCCCAGATAAATTAGTTTTTCACTGCTTTTTCCTCAGTAATATTCTTTCTTTACTTTTCACTTTTCCTCTTCTGCCTTTCTATCAAGAGTCCCCTCAATGCAGCAGGACAAGGTAATGCTAATTGAGCTTGCCAGGCCTAAATGAAAGATAGGGTAATGCAGGGGGCTGCAACCTATGTAGTTCCATCTGGATACTTCAACTTCCATCATGTGGCAAGACCAAACCTTGCTGCACTGTTTCACATGTAATTGGCCTGTCAGGTGGGACACTGGTATGTTACCTACACCAAAAAAACCCCAGAACCCATCCCTATAAATGCCAGAAATGTCCTTGTAATGCCTTAAATCAGCCATAGGTCATCTAGAGATTGGAAGCTCATCTTGTTTTTGACTTAAATGTGATGTTTCTGCTCTGAATAAACCCCAGAGTGGTTTGGGCATGGTGGTACGGAGGGTGACATAAATATCTGGTGTTTCAAAGACTACAAGCAACAGAAAGGATTAACCTTCTGATACTGCTGACAATACTCATACGAGCAGGGATTGCAGGACTGGGCCCTGGGATGGAGAATTAGCTTTGTCTGGTCTAACAACAAAAGAAAGATGCAACACGTGAAGCCAGAGCACATCTATTTAGAGGCTCTGCAAACACCAGATGAATGTTAACAACTTGACTCAAGTCCACGGGTTATATGTAATTAGGCCAAAGCCAGCAAAAAGACAAACAGTTCTGTGCCTTCAAATGAATGCTTTAGCTTGCTAACAAAAAGCAATTAAGCTGCCTGTGAGGCTGCAGGGCTAATTTCACACACAGGTCGCTGTATGGTTGCATCCCAACACAGCACTGCTGCAACCTATTTCCCTTCACTTTCCAATAAAAATCTGCTGGGAGTCCCTCTCATTCAGTCCAGAGAGAGCAGGCAGCCTTGGGAATCAATCTCATTCTTCTAAAGGTGTCCTACAGCTACTCAAGAGGAAACCAGAAAGCAGGGGTCCAGCATTTCTTCACAGATCGTTCTCCATGGAGAAATGTAACAGAAATCATACAATCATATTATGGTTTGGGTTGGAAGGGACCTTAAGGATCATCTAGTTCTAACCCTTGTTATAGAAAGGGACATCTTCCACTATCCCAGGTTGCTCCAAGCCCCGTCCAACTTGGCCTTGGACACTTCCAGGGATGGAGCAGCCACAGCTTCTCTGGGCAACCTCTGCCAGGGCCTCACTGCCTTCACAGGGAAGAATTTCTTCCTAATAGATAATCTCAATCTACTCTCTCTCATTTTAAGGCCATTCCCCTTTCTCCTATTTGCCTGTCCAAGTGTCCTCAAAGGCACCAAGTAAGTGCAGGAGAACTTGCCATTTCAAATCATTATTGTTGATGACACAGATGAGTTTTAGGAGTACAGTAATTGAGATCTGGGCAATTAAAGAATGAAGAAAAGGTTTGAGCATGTTACCTGCACCCTGAACACAGGGTCTGCATGTGGGCAGTTACCAGCAGATGTATATGTTGGTCAGCAGGAGGCTCTGAGGGCCATAAAACTGAGGGACAAAGAGGAATATTTCACTCAGTTGGCAAACCAAGAAAGAGACATTTGATCCTCCTTCTAGAGCCTAGTTGTTTTGCTGCACTACAAAAAACTTCAAAATATATTAATCCCAGCTTGTATTGGCAATATACCATGAGCATAATTTAATTTCCTGCTGTATGACAGCATTAAAAACCAACAGCTTCTCAATTTCTAAGAAATTCAAATTAATGGTTCTGAAGTGGGACTGGTGAAATGAACATTTCTGGATGCTTTAAAATAGCTCAGATTTGAGCCTAGGTTTAGAAGCTGGCCTTGACTCTATAGGGGGACGTCCCAAAACCTACCATGTGTAGGGGCTGGCCAGCTGTGAATCTTGAACTAAGTTATTGATTCATAAAATTCCTCCTTAGAAAAACCACGAAGTAATAACTGTTCAGGTTGTGCAAGCAAAGGAGGTGGAAGACTTTTTTGACAGTCCTAAGGGTCACAAATCACAGTGGGGAAAAGAATTTCTGCTGGTATTGTGAATTAAACTGGGTAACAATTACTGTCATGGTGATGAGGGAGTTCACCTGGTGCAGAAAACTAGAGGAATCTGTGCTTTGTAGATGAAGAGAAGTTTGAAACTACTACCTAGAGGAAATCCAAAGTTATCTTAGAAATAATGTAATAGGGAGCTGAAAAATCTTTATATTCCTCTGTGCCTTAATTTTTAAGCTCTCTACTCCACAAAATTGGGAAAATTCCTTGTCTAATATCCCTAAACTTGCAATCAAGGTTTCACTTGTTTTAGCTGCACATACAAATTCTGTTACTGTACAGCTTTTGCACACTTGTCCTTCACTATATGTGCTAATTCATTCAATTTTATTCCATCATTTAAATCTGCAGCCTGAGTTTGGTGTCCAGTACCCTGATTTCTCCAACCCAAACATCAGCAACTAAGTTCCAATCTGGTCTTACAGTAATCACAGAGATGCATTTCAAAGTTAATTTTTTTAAAAAATACTGCTGTCTTAAGCTGAGATGAACTAGCTTGAAACAATAGACATACGAACCAAGAGGAGGATACAAAACACAATATGCAAAACAATTTTGTAGCAATACTTGCTGCTAGAGTGAAGTCATTATTCCAACATCACACATACACACTGTATTACACACTAGAGGCTGTAATACCTTTACATGCAGGAGTTAGAGGTAATTTTTCCCAGGCTCACTTAGGTGTGATGTAATCTCTGAGGTATACATCATTGTACTTTCCTAAGACATCTGAAAAGTGCAAGTGCTTACATCTCTCTCTAATGTGTCGGTGGGATGCCTGGTGCTGCAGTGCTGTTGTGTACCACTTATCACTCTGAACTCACCTGGAACTCCAATTACCAGCTCACAGCCCTGTGTTTTTCCTCCTGTATGTGGGTCTCAGTTGCTGTTCTTCCATCAATATTGCTCCTGCATCTGCAGGGTCAGAACTGTTGGTACAGTTCCAGTGACTAATTCTTTCACAACTTCCCAGAATATCATGGATGTGTCCATATGGAGCAGACTTTCAGCAAATATGCATAGATTGCTAGTTCCCTGCAAAATGTACTTGCACCCAAGGGCACCAGAACAGCCCAAATGTACCTGCATCCCCAGTGACACCCACTATCACATTGTTTTGAAAAAATTACAAACTGCCAGAAGGATTGTATCATTTCAGATGCAGTCAAGTGGCACTCTTGATGAGAAACAGCTCATCACAGAAAGTGTCCTCATCACCCACGCAGTTACTTTCTGCCACTTACAAATGTAAGCTACACTCACATTGTTCCATTGTCCTCTTGTCATTGTGACATATTTCTCTTCATTGTGTGATGGTATTTCTGTCACATCTGGAAAGGTATTGAGATAAGGGTGCATAACATCCCATTGCATTCTGTGCTGCGTGTGTAAAACATTAAGATTTTGCTGTATCGAAACAGCAAAAAGTGTATGGAAATTTTGGGGTGCGTTTGGATCCTGTTTGCTTTGTTGATGAAGGATAGTGTCTGCTATAACCAGCTCTTGACAATGGTTTGGCAAAAGAGAAAAATGGGCTTTGTGAAAATAATCAATACTGAAACTGCTTCAGGGCACTCCTAGAAATATGTATTTATTGAAGTCTGAAATAGGAAAAAATGACAAAATGATGGCAGAAAAACTCTTCCATCTCTGAGTTAAGAATTGCTCAAAGCTGTGGAGAGGTTTTACCCTTTGCTTGCCTTGCTCTGTCTGCCACAGATACTTGTGGTTTCATGCTCTGTGCCTGCAGTGCCTAATTAAGTACCAAGCCCAAATTCCCATAGTGGGGAGACACAACAAAGGGCCAAGGAAGAGCAGCTTAGATTCTTCCTTCTCAAACCTCACAACAGAAATTCATGTGAAATTCATATGAGCTAATGGAGAAATACTAACTTGAAGAATAACTGCTACAAATGTGTTAGTGTATTTGTCCCTGGAAGAAGAGAGGGGAGAAAGCCTTTTTGTATTGTAGCAGTGCCAATGTCTCATTAACAACTGGAATTAATGAAGATGTCCTCACCACTCCAGGGAAATCAGCAGGCAGAGATGCACCCGCATCTCATCCCCCATGTCTAGCTCATTTTATTTCTCTGCAGAGTGCTGCACATGGCACAAAATTTCCTACTGATGCACTGGAAAAGACCTCTGCCCCACTCCAAGGGCTTCTTCCCCTCCTCCCTCCCTGTAATCCTGTCATTCTATGTGACTTCAATGTAATATAAATACCAGGAGGAAGAAATGCCCAGTCCAGCAACCAGTCTGCTGTGATTCAGAACCTCATTAACCTCATTACAGGAGGTTAAAAAATGATCCACATTTGTAAACCTCAACATTTATTAAGGACTCATTTTCTTCAGGGAAGAGATTAATTGATGTTTACCCTTAGACAACACATGAAGAAAATCTGTCCCCAAGAAAATGCATACAGAAATTTAGCTTCAAAAACCAAACTGCATGCACTGCCCAAGAAGAGATTAGAAGTGACTGCCTCTTGCCTTCCCAAGAAATGTCACTGCTCTCAGTAGCAACTGCAGTGTGACAGCTTAAGTGAAGAAGTGTCCTGTAGCATTTTCACTGTCATTCTCCTGAACAAGGACTCATGCTGCACGCTGAACTGCCTCTGTTAACCAGTGAGTTCAGTCCTCTATCCCCAGGTCTCTCCCATGCAGACTTTCTGATGGAGCAAGTTGCTGTTCTCAGCTGCTCTCCATTAATACAACAACCCTCTCTGGGCCAGGCACTTCAGCTAGTTGTTATGATGGGTCTCTCTAATTCACGTGGGCTTCTTTGTAATGTGTCATTGCATCATCCTGAATAATTCAGGGAAAAAAATATGAGTGGTCTGTATCCCAGTTAATAGAAAATACTGCTATTCTTATGGCCGGTCTTAGGTTTGGGCTTTATCTTATTGACAAGCCTGTTTGATGACAAAAAAAGGAAGAGGTATGAGAGAAAATGTTTTCTGTTCCTCATTCCAGCCTCCCTGGAATCTGAGGAGAAGCACTGAACAAAGATAGAGCACTTAAAGCATTGAAACAGATTGATAAAGCAGCGATACCTTTGTGATAAACTGCTTTTCTGCTCATCTGGAAAGTCAGTTTTTCTCATATGTTTTAACATTATAAAGATCAGATGTCCGAAAGTATCACCAATTTAATGGGTTTGTGCTCAATTTGACTAAGTGAATGTAGGAGACACTTGAATCAGCAGATAATCAACAACAGTTGTGGTACCTGTTAAGAAAACAACTCAGTACTCTCCTCTGTGTGCTTTAGCCAGGAAGGGAGCTCACCCACACATTTCCCCAGAGACTTGTCCAAGAGTTTGGGAATGAAATTTGCAGGAGAACTGGTGCTCTCTGTTTTATCCTCTATTTTCTAGAGTAAATCCAAGAGTCATGTAAAGCAGAGGAGAAAGCCTCTGCTCTGCCTGTACTTCTGAGTGACCAGCTGAGGACAAAAATGACTTTTCCAACTCCTGTTTCTGTTCACAGGTGATGTAACAGCTTATCACCTCACTATGTTCAAACCTGTCATGTTAGGGGTCAGAACTGCAAAGCAAGTGCTCAGAGGTTTACCTGAAGTACTGTATACACAAAATTTCACTTCCTTCCATACTACCTCTGACCTGAAGAGCATTAAAATGCAGAGCCATGCTGCTTTAGCTTTCAATCTGTTGACAAATTTAATCATCAAGGTACAGATTGGCTTTTGAGTACACAGAATGACATTACAGTAGAGAAACAAGTTTTGAACATGCAAATGAATGTTAAGTTTGAAACTGGATTTACAGCCAACTGGCAGCCCTGAACTGTCTCAGCTCAGATCCATCCTGCACTGAGATTTCTCAGAAACACCACAATACAGGTCTGCAGAGTCAGCTGCCTGGAGACTAGCTGGTATTACAGGTGGACATGATCTAATTTCAAGTGGGAAGGCCGTGGAAAAAAGAAACTGCAGGACTGGACTCCTGACATACGCAGTTTCACACAAGAAAGGAGTAATAGGATAAAAAAAATGTATTATAACACCCACCTCTCAAGTTAAAACCAAACATCAGGAAGCAGTGGGAAGGTTTCCCTTTATATTCCCTCTCTGCTACAGTGTAAATCAGCTACTAATGACAAGGTGGTCAGGGAAGTTACTCTACAGGAGGAGACAGGGGCAGATCACAGCCCATAAGCCTTTTCCAGCTAGGAAGCATTACAAACAGAGCAAAACCTCCTCCACAAGCATGATTCAGGCTGGCGAGCAGAAATCCCTACTACCTGCTGTCAAAAACTGGGGGCAGCAGTCTCCAGCATCCCAGAAGGCACACACTTGCTCTAAGTCAAACAAATAAGGCACATGGAGTAAAATAAAAGCAAAAAGAGAGAGAAGGAGATAACTCACAGCAATGAGCTGGTAGGAGTTGTTCATCATGGCTATGAGCATGTTCAGCAGCACAACAAGGGAAATGACATTGTAGGTCCCAAACATAGTGGCCCCAACAAATTCAGTGAACTCATGTCTGGCTTTCACGTTGGTGACGTAGAGATTCAGCAGACCAAACACAGACCAGAAGAGTGACTGCAGGGTCTCAAAAAGTCTGCAAAGCAAAACAGATTTTTATTTGGCTACTTGATGCTGAGGGGTGGCAAACAATACCTGGTTCAGCCAGTCTTCAGGTAGGGAACACACAGATATTGGGAAATATCACAGAGCAGCCACTCAGTACAGCCATTTATCCTCCCTGGAGACAGCCTGTGCTCCAGCCACAGTAACCACTGGCCAATGTATGTGAAAGTTGTGTCACATCAACAGCATTTGTGACCCATCCAAGAGCCCTGTCCATGTCCTTGTGAGATGCAACTAGCCCAGCTGCCCTAAGGAACCCAAAGCTCCCTTTCACACTCTAAACACAGGCAAAGAAGAGCCACAATATATTCCCTCTAATTAAAATTGCCATGCTGTGATACTGCTATTATGTATAAACTCTCCTGTTCAATCAGTGCCTGCATCATTAACAAGTCTGCAGGATAAATGTTCAGGGAACCCATTCCCAAGTACCACATGACCACATTACTATGACCACAGTAGTTAGATAGGGCACAAGAAGGCACCATGAGGTAGAAATGTGAGAAATCACATTCACTTGTACCTCTTGCTCTATTCTAAACTGAGAGTTTGCAATTGCTTCAGTTGCTATGACCCAGTCTGTTGGCAGTGCACCTGCCTAAATGTGCTGGTCACCCTGTCTGGTTCATGCAGCAGCTCCCACCCACTGCAGGGCAGAGCCCTCAGCAGCGCCCTCAGCACTGATCATTAATGACTCAGGTGAAAGAGAGTTATCACATTAATTCAGCTCCAGAGTTTTCCATATTTTGAAGTCTTCCTTCCAACCTCACTGTGCTGATGAGATCATCCTAGGCCCCTCTTTGCTTCAGCCACAGACAAATGACCTTTTGCAATCATGTCAGATACATAATCAGCAATCTAAATAATTGCTCTATTTGGGCATCTTTGTTTTGGCTTTCTAAAATATGGCATTTATATCAACCAAAAATGACATTTATATGTCTGTTTAAGAGTTTCTATTTTGGCCTGAGGTCAGGAGATATTTTCAAATGTGACTACTAGACAAAGCAATACAAATAATTCAGATACTTTACTTGACATACCAGAAATCTGTTCTCCCAGCATTTCTGGGCATCTGTTTACATGTACCACCATCCCTTATATAAGGATTTACTTCCTTTATACTTTGTGGATGTATCTTATGTTTTTCATTGGCCATCATAAAGATTATTTAAAGGAAAAATCCTTTCTCCCAAAGTCAGGCTGTTTGTTATGTTTATTGAATAACTGAGGTGGTAAAATAAGGATTAACCAAAGAATGCTAAACATTTCTTTGTGAAAAATGGTGGACTGCTAGCCATCATTTAAAATATTTATAATATTTTTACTATTAGCAGTAGAAATACTGCTTGGGCTATAGGCTCAGGAGAGACAGAGGTTCCTGTCATTAAAGTGAAATCAGTCCTAGAAGTGATCAGTGCATTACTCTGGATGCACAATATCAACCAAGTGTGTAATTTGGACCCAGACTAAGGCCAACATATTTACATTGGACATTTGGTCCCACTTGAAAGAGACATATGCTGGTTCCTGCAGCTCTGCACAGCAGTAAGACTTAGTTACTTTTTCCTCAGTGCTTAATGACAAGACAAATGCACAATCTCTTTTCACAGTACGTGTTTCAGGTGGAGCTCACACTACTTTGGAGAAGCAGCTTTAAAAAAAAATAGAATTTTGGAAAGTATGATTAAGAGACTATCCCATTCTGCTGAGTGTATTTTGGATCTTAAGCAAACAGGAGCATTCTCAAAGCTCCACGACTCTCCACGGCAGCTTAGAGAAAGTTCCCCCATCTGCCACAGCAGCCTGCACTACAGGGAAAATGGCCCCAGTGAGAAGGACACAGCAGGCAGTAAGGTGTGACTTCCTCCACCTCTTCCTCCTCTTCCTCACTCTCTTCTTCCTCCTTCAGCTGGCAGCATCACAGCTATAAACATACTTTCCAATTTTCTTCTAAGCAGCAGGCACTCTGCTTCTTCAGGGACGGCAGGGCCAAAGCAGAAGACCTTAAATTATTCATGACTTCCTCTTGTTGCTGTCGCAAAGAAATATTACTTTTCCATGATGTGTGTTTGTAATACAGAAAATTTCCTCACCAAGAAAATATTCAACCAACTCTTTGAGAGTAATAGGAAATAATGAGCCACAGTAAATAGGTGTCACACTCGACACAAGCTGTACACACATGAGGGGCATCCTCTTTCCTTTCCTTGCAAAATTAGAGCTTATTGTGTGATGGAATGCTGGTGGGTATCAAAGGGCACTCACTGAAAGCTTTTTACATTTATTCCTTCATTAGGAATGAACTATGAGCAAGCTTGGGGTACCACCACCTCTGGCTGAACTGGCTCCAGCCATGGTTACTTCCCCCTAGACCAACAATGTTTGGCTGAAGGCTGCTTGTTCCCAGTCACTCACCCATGCTGTGCATCTGCTCCACAGCCAAATGTTACCTTGTTCTGGGGGTGTTAATAACAACAATTTAAATTTATAAGGACATGTTAAATAAATTTCTTAAGCAAGTCTCAAACAAAAAGTACCTGCAGAGTGCTCTGTCCCCTGCCAGGAGACCTCATTCCTAATGGATCCCTTCCCACTGCGACTTTGTTTTACACAAACCTTGGTCACAAAGGCTGAGTCCCCTCAATTTCCTTTCTGTGCTACATTCTCCTTGGCAGGGGGTTTAAATGAATGTTAGGGTGGAAGAAATTGCGATCCATATTTAAGCTGATTTGCACACTTTCTGCTAAGTGGTTCTGTATCATTTCTAGCTTCCAACACATTACACCTTCTTACAGACTTGAGAATGGTTGTTTGTTTTTTGGGTTTTTTTTTTCCCTGCTGGCCCAACAGTCTTTTTCCCTAGTCAAATCCTGCTGTTCTTTTCTCTGCTAACCACTGCTTTGCAATGGTAACAGGTCCAAACCAGAACACAGAACCGAATATATCTGCTCACTGTGGTCTCACATAAAAAGCAGGATTTAGTCCTGAACTTTGTGGTTTTGACCCTTGCTGACCTATACAAGTCACCCCTTAACACAGACTGTGCTTTCCAAACCTTCCTCCCTCTTTCTGCTGCATCCATATGGACATAGATCAAGGAACACTCTTTGTTATTTAATTCCTATACATGGGCAGCACAACACATTTCTGGGGCATTCAAAGCAATTAAAACAGAAAAAAAAAAGACTGAAATCTTTAATTCTGTTTCTCATTAGCACCATGCAGTTCCATTCCCTTCCTGAAGATAGAGATGGGTTCCATCAGAAAATTAATCAAGTCTATGGTGCTCCTGCTCTGCAGTGAAAAATGGCACACACCTGGTCTACCAGGTCATGATGCTCTTGAAGGCATGAAAATCCCACCCTTTAAGGAGGGAGCTCACAGGACAATGCTGGAGCCATTCCTCTCCCAACAGTCATGTGGCCTTAGCCATCATCTGGTTTTGATATCAGTGCAAATATATCCCAAGTCCTTTCTTAACCCCAAGCCTTCAGCTGATAAAGAGTGGAGAATTATTTGGCATCATGACAAGTTTTATTTAATTTAGCATGAAGTGGCAGAAAACAATTTTGTTTGGCTTGTTTGGAGGGCATGGGCCTTTTTCTAGGCCACGCTTTATTTATTTCTCTTTCCATTTTGAGTTAAGTACTATGCAAGCAGCAGGAACCATTGGGTGGAGGCTGATTATTATATTTCTACTATTAGTAATTAAAACAAATACATCACAAAGACAATTCATGTTATTTTTTAGCATGTGCTATCTCTTTCAGCTCTGCCAGCTGTCCTCACAGCAATTTCCATGCCAATATCTCAGTACCAGCATTCCAAGAAAAAAGGGGTTTGCTGGGATTTTAGGCTCACCCCACTGTAAGGAAATCAGAGAAGCCTGCAATGTCATGTATGCTTAAAAATAATCTTGGTGAGGTTGTTATTGCTGCCATATCACATTATTTATCAATAGCTTTTTTATTAGGTTTATCCCTTGTTTTCTACATTTTGTTCAACTTTGCCTCCTTTCCTCCAGAGTTAAACAAAACAATTACTTTGGCAAAAGGGTATTTGCTTTCTCAAATATTTCTGAAATTGTATATAGCCATAATAAAATTTATGTTGCAGGATCATGTAGGAAGACTCTGTGGTCCAGAACTAAAACGATTGTCACCCACTTCAAAGACCTAAATAAGAGTCTTTCTGACAGCAGAGCTCAGCAGAATGTCTGCCCCAGTTAACTTACACCTCACCTGGTATTTTCAAATGAATAAATAAAGACACTTTCAGTAGAGTGGCAGACAACAGGCAAAAGCAGGTAACACAGGGGGCACTGGACGTCAGCCTTAAAAACAGAAAGGAAAGGATGTCTTACGTGGAGAAGGCATTGTTCTGTTTCTCACATCGGATCCCCTTGCAGTTGTTGGGTTCCTCCGAGGCACTGGTCTCATAATAAAAATAAAGCTGGTTCAGTCCATTGGCAAAAGCCAGAAGCACCAGACAGTAGATAAAAAGGAATTTAAGGATGTCTAGCAGCATGCGTCCCAGAGAAATCTGCAAGGGTCCCAGGTGTGAATTTGCTGTAAACAGGGATATGAGACGCAAGGAACTTAAAATGTTGGATATTGCAAAGAGGGCTTCTGCAATGAGAGTCGGGTGCCACATTTCCCATTCCTCCCGTGGACGAGAACCATTATACTGAAAGAAAGAACAAGAAAGAAGAGTGAATTTTGTTGTAAATACTCAGAGATAACTCAAAAAGTCACACCTGCTAGTGACTAACGCTTCACAGTTAAGCCCTAACCAGCACTGGTGACTCAAGAAGTACTTTTAAACTTTTATGTCTCAGCTACTGGCAGACTAACATTTGAGATTCAGGACTGAAGCTGACTTGACTGGAGCAGAGATTTTGGTTTAGTGATGCCTTCCTACGAACTCTGCCAACTAGATTATGACCCCCTTCATAGAGATAGATAGATGTGGTAGCAGTTTTTCTTTAGAGTCTTCAGATAGGTGGGCTGCTCTTAACTTAATTTTTTGAAATTTGAGTTCACTGTATGTGGCCTTGGCTCCTTCTCTTTCAACATTTAAAGTTCAGATTTTAGCAGGTTCCAGATGGGAATTTCCAATTACATTTTTTTCTTTTTTCCTCCTAAATATGGCTGCACATTCAAGACACTGCACATTCCAGGAACAATGTGAGGGAGGGAGAAGGGAGGGAAGAAGGAAAGCAATAAACTATTGGTTGTTTTCCTTCCCTAGTAAACTCAAAAAAAAAGTGCCAACACCCCAGAAACGAAATGCTTTCTTCGTATTAATTTTCTTATTAGTTAATTTGTCACGGCAATTTTAAGAGAGTGCTAAAGCAGAGGTCTTAATTACAGCTGAAACACTGAGTGCATCAATTATAACACTAGCTGGGTTTGTAATGTAACTGTAAAAGCAGGAGCATTCTCTGAGCAAAGTACAGCCAGATGCAAGGAGGTAACACAAAAGACCTGGGTCTGTAAATGTAACTGCTTTGGTTTAACTACACTGGCACCAGAGAGTGGAATCAAAGACATTTAACATCAAGGAATAATTGTCCTTTTAATATTTGTCTCAGCTCATTTAACATGTATAAAAAGGCAAAAATGTACTTAAAATAATGCAGCTAATAGTGTAGCCAGTGTGTTTAGGACTCCTAAAATAATTTTTGTATCTTTTAAAAGGAAATGGTAGCAATGACATACTGGCAGTTAAGATTGCAGGGGCTTTCAGTTTAAGTCTGAAGGTCAATATATGCTCCAAATTTTCTCAAGGATGTAGTTAAAAGCAAGTTGGTATTTCAAACTATTCCTCTGTATGAATGAGATAAGATACAAAGGCATTTTAGCATGACCTCAGATTTCCTCTGACATTTCCAAACTGTTCCTTATTACCTGAACATCATGGTCTGAGCCTGTTAACTTGATTTTAAGATGGGTCTTAAAATGTTTGCAAACAGGCAGACACCTTAATTTTTTGTGGATATCCAGAAGTGGGGGTGGATAGTTGGGATCAGGAAGCCTAGACAGCAGATTTGCATTTATTCCCAATTTCCTTCTGCAGGCTGGCTGGACACAGCAGCCCGGGGGCTCTCTGCTAGGGTTTAGCATAGACTGCACATAAAGGTATGTGAAAAGGTCTTCTGTGTCTCATACCTATTTTTAAAACAACTTGTTATGGTCATATTTTGGCCCTTTATAAACTGATTGTATATCCTTGCTTGGAAAATAGTCTCTTCAGAGCAGCCTGGCATCATAAGCTACAGAGAAACAGAAGACTTCAGGCTTGTCTAATGAAGCTGTTTATCTGGGAAGGCTGGAGTTGCTTAGGTTAATGTCTATTCATAAGGTGAAACACAGCAGAGATGTACACAGAACAGTACAAATAAATTACGTCAGGCTGTCACATTTACCCTTCCACATTACATAATAATTCAATGCAGAAAATGAAAACTGATTAAGAAAGTATTTCTACCCTATAATTAATCTGAAGATTTCATTGGTATTGGACAATATTAGAGCCAGCTCTTGGAACCAGACAAATCAAGAAAAAACAGAGTCTTCACGTAAAAACAAGGATGGAAAACATTAGTTTCAGTAAGCAATTTGGTTTTTTCAGATATTTGGCAGAAAGTTAAATGCCCATGTAATCCTTTGAAGTTCTAAAAAGTGTTAGAATATGGTATATTGGCATATATCCCAGCCTTTTCCAGCTCAGAGCTGTTCTATAACTAACAAATCATGTTGCAAAATGTTTTGAAGCCATTATCAACATTATAAACCCTCACATTTCAGAGCATACTGCACCCCATAAGTGATATAGGTCAGAAGGGAACTTCTGTGACCATCTCTTTCAGAACTGCTCCTATAAAGACTTTCTACATCTCTCAGAATTGTCTGACATTGGTCCTCATGAGGCACTGACCCTAGAATCAGCCAGGTTTAATCCAGGAGAGTCTGATCTGTACTTAAACACATATATTCCTGCAAACCTTCTTTTGTGTGCTGGCATGTAGGTCTTTCTAGTTGACTTGCAAGTTTCTGTAGTTCCTACAGAGTACACAAACCAAGATGTGTGTCCTTTGTCCCTGTGGTTTGGCTGTAAGTTTAAATCTTAGTATGTGACTATATAAATCTGTGGATGCACAGCTCCTCTAGTAGTTTGTGTGTGAGAAATAATGAGATTGCTAACATTTTAAGATCTGTTCACAAATCTTAACAATTTGCAGCATGTTTTTGTATTACTTGCAGTTTAAAGACCAGCCTTTCAAGTCTGTAATTTCCTCACTGGTTCTGAATGCTGAGAGAATAAAAGACATACTCTATTCCTGTTTGATGCTCTTACAGCTTCTCTTCAAGGAGCAGCACCAGGCTTTTCCCTTTGAAAATCTGACTCACCATGACACAACCTTCAGGATTTTACAGAGGCCTCAGAGCAGGGCTGTTTGCATTTTGGAGTCAATGGGTTTTATGAAATTTTCTCCTCTTTCCCTCTTTGCCTGCTTGTCCTGGTAATTAGGAGTTGGACTACAAGAAGTAGTGCCCTTCTATCAGGGCAAAACCAACAGAGAAGCACAGCAAAACTAGAAAGTGCATGAGTGGCCAAAGAGCAGATTCCAGTTACTTGATTTACACCTGAGTAATTACACTGACTGCAGTGAAGCTACTGCTGATTCACACCAAGAAAAGAATCAGGCCAAGCACGAAGCTCCAGCTGAAGCCAAAGAGAACTGTTGCATAAGGAATTTTACAGGATGCCATTTGTGTCTTGTCTTTGAAAAAGGAAGACAGAAGGAAAGTGCTTCAGGCCATCCTCTGGCTTCAAACCACGTGCATATGCTAATTTGGAGCATCAGAAGTTTATAAATGTGGAAGGTGCTTTTGAGGATGAGCTCTGATGTGCATTCCCAGCACAAATGGAACATGACAGAGGAGAATCTACAGGATGCTAAAGCCCCAGCTTGCTCCTTTGTCTTTTCCTTGCCTACAGTTTATATATTGAAGAGTAAGTTGACTCTTTTGTATCAGATGGAAGCCTCCTAACAGTCTTGCTTTTCTCAGTAGACTTTTCACAAACTTCTGATTAGTAATCAAAAGATTCGTAGGACTACAGATTATAAATCTTGGCTGTAGCTATTTTCAGATAACTATATTATTGGTTTTCCTTTACAATTTTATTTTAAAATCATATTTTCACTATGTCAAGCATTGTTGAAAGAGGTCCAGTGTCCATATGAAAAACAAACAGCTTTGGCAACTGAGGAGCTACAAAAGGGACAAAAAATGGTGACATTTCTACCCAATGCCCAAACAATCTACTTCTCTTTTAATCAAAGAGTCAGGAAAAACAGGAAGTCATTCTCCAAATAAATAAATAAGCTTTCCAGATGAATGTTCTAAGCTGGACTGCTTGAAAAGCAGCTATTTTCTTTAATCTGTAATTTTGATTTATATTTTTTTACCCTGTGTACTACAGCTCTCAAAAGCATGTTATGAATTCCCTCTCCCAAGTTACCATACCTTGACATAGGCAACAATTTTAAGTGAGATAGTTGCAAGATAGAGGGAGTTCATTGCAAAATCCATCAGATTCCACCAGTCGTGTATGTACTCATTGAATCCACCATCCCACATTTCCTTGATTTCTCCCCAGATAAAACCTGTAAAAAGAAAGGCAGAGAGTTCATTGTCAGGACAAGGTATTATTTGCCATTAAAGCACCATATATGTCTGATGTAACAAACTAAGAATTTGGAAAAAATGTCTCATCCCTCCTGCCTTCTACAAAATCTATTGCTTCTGATTATGAGACATTTTACAAGTCTGTGGGGAATGTAGTCCAGAGAGAGATGCAAAAGACCTTCGTTTCCTATCCAGGGCTGCAGATACAAACACAAGGAGACTGTGTGAAACATATGTTAATTATAACTTATGTTAATTATAGCGTATGTTAAGTATGAGTGGATTGGCTCATACTCAAATTTGTTTTATGTGAATAAACTGTTTTAGCAACTGTATTAAGTATAGTTTCTGACAGATTGTCTGCTCTCATAGACACTATAAGCAATTCTTTGCTCTGTTGGACAGTACTGATTTTTCCTTACTGTCTCTAGCAACACCAGCATACCAGCTTCTGCGTGCCAGTACAGCTCCTCCCTGACCTGGAAATATCACACCAAAGAAGGAAGAAGTGAATTCCTTCTCTCTGCTCAGTCACTGTATCCCTGCATATTGTTGTACAAAAAGTCCACAGGGAATATTCGTGAGAAAAAGTAAGACTCAGCATGAAAAAGGACACTGCAGCCTGGTGCTACCTCCCTCAGCAGTGACTCACCTCATGTCAGATGTGGCTGTGGGTTTTGTGAGGTGAGTATTTATTCCCAAGGATACGGCCAGAGCCCATTGTCTCAACTCTGAAGTGCCTTCTGCTAATAATTTTTGGCACTTGCTAGAGCTCACTATAGCTCCCTACAGCTGGGGCAGCTTCTGAAGTTCATTACCAGGTTGCTGTACTCATCTGGTGTACAGTTCTGATTTTAAGTATGTCCTTTATTGTAGAATTGTTTATGCATTTTTGAAAGCCTAAATACCATTAAAAGGAAAAAGACAGCTAAGCTCCTTCATCCCCTATGTGCTTCTAAGGATGTCTTTAGGGCCCCAGCTATTTTTAATTCCCCAGTTTATAGTATTATTCTTGAACGAAGACCTGAAACTTGTGAAAAGGAAAACAAAACAAAACAATACACCTCCAAGTGCATTATTAATATGGTTTCCCAAACTGCTGTCCCTATCTAACCACAGGATATTGCAGTGGTCTCTGATATGCCACTTGCAATTGGAAGTTCAATCTGAAGAGCAGGTAAAGTTGAAACAAACTGCTGCACACACTCAAATATCAATCTGAGCTGTTCAGCTGCCAGCCAGCAGGTCAATGGTCAGACAAGCATAATGTCAGGGCCAGTAAGGTAATCTTATTACAGCTGCCTCCGTGTCTTTGTATGAACAAAAAAACATAAAAAAATAAATCAATGGAGAGGAGCCTGTTGAAGAACACATGCACTGTATTTATAGTGAGTTATTGTTGCTGGTTGCTATAGTTACAGTGATGCTGTGTGTGCCTGTTCCCTCTCCTTTTATAGTGGAAAATATTTCATAAATAATTACCTTTAATCTGGTAACAGTCTCACAATATCTCTATTTACCTGAAACAAAAGAACTCAAGAAGAGCAGGCAGCTTTAACAGGTGCTTTTGAAAGGGTTATTTTAATGGATTATCCTTCTATAAGCTTCAAATCAATTTTGCTGAAATGCCTACCATTTCCCTCAGTTTTAAGCACAAATTTAAAGGTAAAGAGATCCCCTAAACTCAGAAAAGACATTTATCCTCTTCATCTTACTTTGAAGTTTCTACTAACCCCTGCATTTCAGTGTCATAAATCAGTTTCATCAGACAATGAGGCTGTTAGTAGAGCTGTGCAGGAGCACAGTGCCCTGGGTCAGCACCCAAAGTGAACATGTTTGTAACTCTTATTTTCCTTCCTCATTTTCCATCAGGTTTGGCACAGAGAACAGCTGGGGCTGTTCAGCACAGAACCAAGAAAAACATAGAAACAAGGACCTGTGTCCTGGTACTGCCAGGAGAGGGGAGCCAGCAGGCATGGGAAAGCAGAGGCTGGAGGAGAGCAATAAAGGTGTGGAAAGCACTGTCTATGAGCAAGTCTTCCGAAAACACCCCAGCTTTGGTTCACAGTGGTGCCACATGCTGAGGGCACAGCAAGGGAGATGGGCACTGAATCAGAGGAGAGATCATGCTCCTGATGGAGCCCACAGGTTTTCACTCGCTGCTGTGTTGGAGCTCCGTTTGGAAGGGTAAACACTCTCATCAAAAATATATCCAGCTATGCCTGTCTGCTCTTCTCCCATCTCTCATCTCATCTCATCTCATCTCATCTCATCTCATCTCAATCTCAGTCTCACTACCTCACCTGTACATCCTGCCCTCAGGACTCAGACACCTCCTTCTCTTTCCAGTTGTGGCTGCCCAAGGCAGACTGGAATAAGAGCCTCATGTTTAACCTTCTGATAATCAGTACTCCCTCTTCCTGCTTATATTAGTGCCTTTTATGTTGATTTGGTCAGTGATTATCAGCACAGAGTGAGATTTATCTTCCTTTTTTTTGCCTTCCTGTAGGTTATTTAGGAGTCTGTGAGCCCAGGAATAAACTGGGCTGGTACCTGTGCACTGCCTATAGGAGTAGGTCAAGGAGCAGGCAGGACCAGAGACAGGCTCTGGGCACTGCCTTCTGCTGTGTACCAGCCATGAGAACTGAGCCAGCAGAAGTGACACTATGTGTGACTCAGAAGCTAATTCCTAACCCACTCCTTGCACAGAGCAGGGGGGAAGCAGGAAGAGAGTTGTGTCTGCCGTGGTTTATTCAGGGTCATGTCTAAAGGCAAGTCAGATGGCAACAGAAGAGCAGAAGAGCCCTAGGCCAACAGGATCTGTTGTTCCAGAAGGAGCCCAGCTGTTCTGTGCAGTTTCTGGAGCTGGCTGCCAAATCCCTTCACATGCTGATGATGCTGAGATCAGGAATGAGTCCCCACACAGTTGCCGTGGGTGTGAGTCAGGAGACTGTGGCTCAGCTTTTCATTTTTTCAGATTTACCTAGGACCCAGGGCAGAATCATCCACTCCACGATGGTGGGAGGTGGCCCCTGCATGTGAAGGTCAGTCCTGACAATGTGCTGCGATGCCAGCAGGAGCATGAAGAGAAAGGTCAGGTAAGAGCCAGTGTGGCAGATAAACTTTATAAATGGCTTTTTAATGAACAGTCCCAGCCTGCTCTTCGGTGCAATCAGATATGCCACAGATAGCATGGGAAACAACAGTCCAATGGTGACACAGGTCAAGAGTTTCACTGCCCAGTGTTTCCGCCTCCATCCTGGAAAACCGTCATACCAAAGTGTTGCTAGTAGCTGCTGGCAGTTTGGCTGAGCAACAAACTGAGGAGGAAAAAAGAGAGAAAGATTATTACTGACTGGTGTTTCATGTGCATTCCCCCTCACATATGTTAGAGCCCACACAGACCCTCATATTAGGTTCAGGGCTGGCTATGGGGTGGAAAAGCATATTTTGGAGACAGAGGGAAGAAAGGAGGGAGATTTTGCTGCTATTTTTCTATGTAGGATTTAAGATTTTTTCTCTAAGATTTCTTCTTATAGATGGAGTCTTTTTTTTTTCTATTTGAAGCATCCTTATCCAGATCAGCCACTCACCATACATGAAGTCCTGTGCAAAAGTGACACCACAAAAACTACTACGAGCTGTTTCTCTTCCCATATGTTTGAGCACGTTTCTTTTCAGAACATTTCAGATTTCAACTGCCTCAAACAAATCACTATCAGCATCTTTGAGAAGTGACTAAAAGATGAGACAGGAGGGAAAAGATGCAAAGCTCTTACAGGGTATGTGTGTGTGAGAGGGAATGCTTCCAGAAAGGTGTAGGGGCTGACGTGGCTCTGTGCAAGGAGGCCACAATATGTGTGGTAGGAGGGGCTGTGCATGCTTACAATGTAAGGTGTAGCCAGGTGACATCTGTTGGGAAGCAGGACAGTACATTTGTAACTGTACCTCGCTATTCAGGAAAAGAGCACTTGTAAAATGTAAGAGATTAAGTAAAGACCAAAAGAAATCTTTGATCACAGCACCAAAAGCGACACTCGAGCAGTTTATGTTCACCCTGTAAAAAATAGCATTGTGATGGTGACTTACTGAGTCTCAGTGAGTCCACACCAGACAGGCTCAGGTTGCAACTACTTCAGATTGTTCTGATACCTAATATCCTTTGGAATTTCAAACTCAAGCCACAATATTTCTGCTCTATACCTGATTATATCTGGACACTGCCATGATTTTCGAAGATTTTCAAACCCAGAGCTAAAAAGAGACGTCTGCAAGTCCAAGACAACTGTGTTTTTCTTTACTTATTTGATTTTTAATCCATCTTAATGAAGTTATACTTCTGATCTACTAAACTCAGATTTCTCACTGGGTACTGCAAATTCAAAAGAAAATCTCAGCCATTGTTTTCAGGATGCTTGTTATACTGACTGTGCTGTAATTAAACCAGAAAAATTATCTTAGCACGGATAGAGTTATGGATAAGCATACTCCTGTAGCAGTGTAACTATGTGTATGATTGGACACAGCTATATCCAAAAGAATTACATTTCCAATGGACACAACAATAGTTGTAGCACCATTGATAAAGGAGAAGAGCTCTCTTATGGAAGAGATTCAAAGCAGTGAGTAACCTGAAGATGACAGTACTGTTTTTTCACTTGAGATTAGCTCAGTTGGTTAGAGCTGATAACACCAAGTTTTGGGGTTTGATCCCCCTTTGAGGGAGAGCTGGACTCGATGAACCTTATGGGTCCCTTCCAACTCAGAATATTCTGTGATTCTGTGTGAACTTATCTATGCTTAAAAGGGATCTCTAGAGGGATGTAGTGGTACCACACTCTTCCTCCCCTTCAGGGAGTATTTTAGCAGTCAAAACACTCTTTCACCACTACAACTTCAACCAGGCCTGGGAAGGACTTTGCTGTGGTAGCAAAGGCCTACTGAGTAGAAAAGATCTTCTGTTTTGCCACTCCACATTGGGAGGATTTTTTTGCCCCTGGAAGAAGCCCCTATGCTTCTCTTGTGTATAACTATGTATGAAAGAAGCATATATAACATATATATACAGATATATTAAAAACATATATTACTACTGGCCTTGGTGTATCAAAGAGACATTTTAATAAAAGCTGTAGCACACATTCATATTTTTAAATATTCACTCACCACAAAAACTATCCAATATTGAAAAGACTTTCAAGTGGAATTCTTGGAGCACTCTATATGAACAGAGCACTATCTCCACCATGGGAATGAAATTACCTAAATTAGCACAGAAAAGAAGATCTCTAAGAGGATTATCTGGCATTTATGAAGCTGGATTTTTATAAGTTATTACAAAAAAAAAATATGATGACTTCTGCATCTATCATACAAGTGATGACACTCTGGTCCAGAGGGCTCCAGAGGTCTTCAGAAGAAGACAAGACCTGTTGCTTGTAGTGATCAGAAAATGTTATTTTCACTTGGGGTAGTGACCATAAAATCACAGAATCACAGAATGGTTTGGGTTGGAAGGGACTTAAAGCTCATCTCATTCCACCCCCTGCCATGGGTAAGGACCCCTTCCACTAGAGCAGGTTCCTCCAATCCCTGTCCAGCCTGGGCTTGAACACTTCTAGGGACGGGGCATCCACAACTTTTCTGGGCAGGTTAAAGAAACAATTCTACAGAAACTGAAAAAACATCAACTTGCTGTTTGGTTGGGTTTTAATCTCTGATTTCAGAAGGTCAGCACTTTATGTTTAAAACCAAAAGAAACAGAAGGTTACACTTCTCTAACTTCTCATTTAAGATCCCAAACAGGAGCTGTTACTGGATATGTTCTACAGTGCTGCAGTGATTTACAGGGCAGGAAATGTTGCTGCTTCTCTGAGATGAGGCACAATTTTTTTTTTTTGAGGGAGAAAATGTTATAAACACATTTTCTCTTTATTACACACGATAGAAAGCTCTAAGGGGAGAATAAAACTGTTTTTCTTCTGAGTCAAAGTCAAAGTCATTTGAGAAATCAAATGACTATATGTTCATCTGGTTGCTGTGCAACTTGCAAGCATCTTAAAAGTGTCTCTTCTCTGCCTAATAGCTCATTTCTAAAATCTGCTTTCTCAGTTGTATCTGTTGTTAGTTCTTCAAATGGAAAGAAATTCACACAGCACATAAGAGCAGCTTTAAAGAGCAGATTGGTAAAAGGGAATGGAAATGGAAAAACCCATTAAATTTTCCAATCAAGCCAGTCCCACCTCACTGAAAATGGTCCATGGGAAGTTCAAGCATACCACAGAAAGAGACTCTCCCTAACGCCACAAGTCATAAAATGCTGTCTTTATTAAAGGTAATATCACCAATATAAGCTTTTACTAACTTGTATTAGTTCAACTTACTAAAATACTGATGCTTAAATCTCCAGCAGTACATCTGGCTGATAAAAAATACCCCCACAAAATTTCCAGTGTACAGAAACACTGGAATTATGAATTTTAATGAAGGACTTAACTAAGCCATTGGTGTGCTGCCTAAGGAATTGATCACTTTCTGGTAACTGTGATCCTAGGTGCTGTTACTTAGACTAAAGCAAATTCATTGACCAGAGTAAACCTTGAATGTTCAACTCGTTAAAGGCTGTCTAAGATTTATATTGCTAAATCAATGCACATAAAATACAGGAATATGAAAAAACATAGTTATAGCTCTTTTAGGTGTGCAGTAGCCTGAAACTCTAATAATATTGTGGAACTTGTGTTACCAACCATAATTTCGAATTTCTTCATAAAGTTAAGGAAATTTCTTCTGTGCAAATAGCAGAACTGAGATCTGGAAAATCAAGTTGACATCTTCAACACTATGCCAAAGCCTTTCCTAAGTCGAAGTTTATTTCTCACAGAAGTAGGGGCCCAAATATGTTTTTTCACCTTTTTACAAAGCCTTTCATGTGCCATAGTAGAAATAGCGAATATCACAGCCTTTTATCATTTCACATGAATCTACTGTGTGTGACAGGATTTAGTATCAGTTAAAGTTTCTGCACAATGAAAAGCAGAGACAGTGATAATTTAAAAAACTGTCTATTGCCCCAGTTTTGTAGATGGTCCAGAATCAGAGGCAGATGTAATGCACCAGAAGCTCTATTTGTTTAAGAGAATATAGAACTATCAAACTTTATTTCTCCAATACTTAACAAGCACAGTATTTCCAAGGACTGCTGCATTGAAGGAGCCTCCGATCTCTCTTACAAATGGCAGCACAAGACATCATCCCACAGACATGACAGAGAATGTGATGACAGCTGAATTAATGAAGAGAAATGCCTCCAAAAGGTGGCCTTTATACTCAATTCAGCTAATTGCAAATAAATTAAACGTTTGATGCTGTGCTGTTTTGGGCTGTGGTAAGAGTTAATTTTCTTCACAGAAACTGCTGTGGGGCTGTGTTTTGGGTTTGTGCTGGAAACAGGGTTGATAAAACAGGGATGCTTTTGTTACTGCTGAGCAGCACTTGCATGGAGCCAAGGTCTTTTCCCCTTCTCTTACTGTCCCCCCAGTAAGGGGGTGGGAGTACACAAGGAGGGGGGACACAGCCAAGACCCCAACTGAACCAAGGGATATCCCAGACCATATGGCTTCATGCTGAGCATATAAAACTGGGGGAGAAGAAGGAAGAGGTGATGTATGGAGCGATGGCATTTGTCTGTCCAAGTCACTGTGATGTGTTATGGAGCCTCAGGGATGGCTGAACACCTGTCTGCCATGGGAAGTGGGGAACAAGTTCCTTGTTTTACTTTGCTTGTGCACTTGGCTTTCACTTTACCAATTAATCTGTCTTTATCTCAGCCAATGGGGTTTATCAGTTTTACTCTTCTGATTCTCTCCCTCATCTCACTGTGGGGGAGAGAGAGAGCAGCTGCATGGGGCTGAGTTGCTGGCTGAGATTAAATCACAATGGATGCTATAAAGCCCGTGCTAGTGTTGGCATAACACTGTCTAGGGTAGTCCCCACCTGTAAACAAGTTTGCAGATGCATTTCTGAAGGAGGTAAGCCCAAAAACAATCTCCTTCTCCATGACTTATTGAGGACAACCTGTCCCTAACTGAAGATACAGTTCACTAAATGGCAGGGAGATAAGATGCAACTCTGAGTCTTTCTTGTATCACCACTGTATTATCTGTGAGCAAGATGCTCTGTCTCCTGGCCTCTGAAAATTGGGATGAGTATATTTGTCTTTTCAATAGGTGAGATCAGCAACTCTGGTCATAGTTGGGAGGCACTCTGAGGGTAGAGATTACTGCAGTACAAAGCCTTTTATATTCTCTCTTTCTTTGTGTCTTGCCAGGGTCTTTGTGTAACATTTGGCTTGCAGCTGGATTGTGCTATTAGAGAATTTAATTTTCAGTGTTCATCATACTCATTGTCACCTAATCGTATACCAAGGAGAAAATTTTTAAGGGAAAAAAGCAGCTGCTGGATGGAGTCTTTTTCTTAATAGCTAATCTTTACTGGTATTTTTGAGTCACCTAAATTCTTATTGGGAATTACATGCTTTCTTCATGCTGTGCCATTAATATAAATATCAAACACATAAATTATGTTCCACTCCTCACTCCTTATCTATGGGGAAATCCCTGATCTCTCACAGTCATAAGTAATTTAGGATCAGACACAGATGGGCTGAGATGAGAATGCCTCAGGGAGCAACTGAAATAGCTCCCTGATAGGCATCACAGGGGCTGAGCACAGTATCTCTCTGCCTTTATTCTGATTATCCTGATGGCTGCCAACAGCTTTTTCTGTTTGGAGTTTGCTGAAGTTCTTGTCTGTACTCTTGCTGTGGATGATGAGAGTGAACGCACTTCATAGATGAATAACCACTAATTTGTAACTGCAGAGCCCCGTGTTAATAAGCAAGACACAGTTCTTCTACCAGTCAGCTACACAAACTCCAAGGGGGGTTACCACTGAGAGCCAAAGATGGCGTGGGAGCCATGAAATTCACTTTAGTTCCCGTCTGACACTCATTTCAATAGTTCAGATGTCACCAACAGCACTCTACCCCAGAGCATCTCAAACACAGTAGCTGAATACCTGCAGGGTTACTGGGTCTGGGGGTATATGCTATTGCCCTCAACAATTAAAGCTATTTTGGCTTTGGAAACACAGATTTTCACAGGAACTGAGCTAGTTTTGCAGTCTGTGTGACAATCAGGCAACGGCAGTGTCTCATGTAGTAGCATAAGCCTGCATTTTAGTTAGATTGGCAATGAATGTACATTTCCTGTGAGCCCAAGTCTCTTATGAAAAGGATAAATGCTATTGTCATTTTCCACTGAGCTGGAAGTCCTGTCCCATCCCACAGAGGTGTTGCCCTGCACCTCCTCTCTGGCAGATTGAAGGGACATGTCTCTGAAGACACACATCTCTTGCAGTGCTGGGGAGCAGCAGGGTGGGACAGGGGCACTGACAGGGGTGATCCAACCCAACACAGCAGCAGGAGTGACCAGCCCACACACCAATACAGCTGTAGATGAAGTGGGGAGAGCACAGCTTTTGTGCTTGAATTTTGAGAATCAATTGGCTAGAATTGCTCTCCTCTCATGAAGATACTGAAAACTCCTACACTGACAGTCCTATCACAGGCTTGAGTTTATCAAGCAATGCCACATCTTGATTTCTTAACCCAAGAACTTAACACACACCGTCCAATAGCCCAAGCAGTCTGTAACACTTGGTACAATGTAGCACACAATGCAGTGAAGTGATCCTCTTTACTCTGACTTCAGGAACATGAAATGGCATGCAAAGAATTGGACTTTCAAAACCCATCTTCATCCTGCACTCCCAAAATCCTGTGGATGCTCCTGCTAAGAACTAAGTAGCACAACGCACTTCCAGGGCCAGACAAACCCTTCTGCCTCCATTTGTACCAAGGAGAAGATCTTCCAAGAAAGAATGGAAAAGCTGTGGTTGTGTCAGTTTGATTGCTCTTAAAGGAAATTCCAGTGGGCAATACTCAAAGAGCCTCATTTCTAAATTAGCTCAAGACAGGAAAGAGAAAGTATGTGTGGCCTAGTTTGATGCCTGCTGCAGAGAGTGCTGTGAGCCCTGTGAGACCAGATATTCTAGATAACAAATACCAGCCTCCTCGAGTTTGCAGAGTTGCAAACAGTGAGATGAATAAGAAAATCCTCTTTCGTAGCATATTTCTTTCTAAAGTTCAACCTCATTAATGAACATAAAGTTATTTACATTCTGCTGCTGAAGTGTGAGCTGCAGAGGGTAAACACCTAATGGTTGTTCATCATTAATGAAGTACTTTCTGTGACAGGAAAAAAAATGAAGAAATGAGACAAAGAAGTTGGAGGGGAGGCCATATAACTTGGGACTACAATTCAACATTCCTCATCAGACAGTTCCAAGAGATAATATGGTTTTTTCAGGATGAATATTGTATCAAAAACACAGCTGCTACTCACATGCCTGTTGGTACCAGCAATGAAGCACTGATGCAAATCCAAATGGCTGCATTCCTGCCGTTAAATCACACAGCTAAGTCCTTCAAGAAGGACTTGCTACACAAATTGCTCAAACCTTCAGCCAGTGAATAAAGCAAACTGCAGGTACTCCACAGATGAATATATTGCCTCAATCATGCCCTGTACTTTGGCTTTGGCTTCACAAGACTTTTCTCTTGCTGGCAAGAAGACATGAAGTTCAGGGAACTGAAAAACTCACTAAATCATTCTTGAATCTTGTTAAGACAATGGCAACCTGTTTAGCTTTCAACATATTTTCTATCTTTGTCCAGGAGTTCATTAAATCAGAGGCATGAGGCACCAAAAATGACTGAAAGAATGATCTGGCATTTACTGCCCACTAACACAGAGTCCTTGTCCTTGACCAACATACCAGCCTCAGGTTGCTTTTCTTCAAGTTTGTTCATGACAAGATTAGTCAGAGAAGATTTTGCTGTCAAAAGAAGGTGTTTTGCAGTTCTGTTCTGTGACAGCTGCAATATGTGGCTAACCATCAAATTAGAACATTTCAGTGTTACACAAATGATATACCAAATAATATTGTTTCCTCAAATAAATATTCAAGTCCACTTTGTCAAACTGGTGGACCAACAGTCCTCTGAATATGATTTCTTCCAAGTTTGGAGAGGAGTTAGATTTAAATGCCTCTTGTCCTAATTTTTGTAACATCTGTACAGGTTAAATTTCCATGATAATTTCCAAAACTGAACAAATAGATCTGGCAACTGCACAAGCCCATAAAGTAGGCACTCTGAGATGTGGCTCACCAGTGGTCAGCTGGAATGACTCTCTTAAAGGGTGCAAATTCAGATAAACCTCCCCACCTACTGTGCTGAAGTCCTGACTCTGAGGATACTGCTTGTAAGAGCTCAGTCAGTATAATGTGCGTGGAAGATTTTGTGAAGCAGTCGACTGCCTGCTGGGATTTGAGAAAAGCAGCTTCATTTAGCACAGGCCACTGTTCACACATCAGGTGAGAACTTTGCTGCATACAACAATGATCAAATGAATGGGTGATGCTGGAAAATAAAAGGTCACATTTGGACATTCAGTGCTTTTGAAATCCCTAATTTCACATTCAGGCTTGTGTGTAGAACAGATACATAGGTAGAACATAGCACAACCATACCATCCTCACCAAGGGATATGCATGTTCCAGATCACTAGAAGTGAGAAAAAGCTCTCACAGGAGCATCTCTGCTTCCCCCATCTAGCCCTAATAAAGATCTTTTCACTATCTGGTATGATTTCCTTCTAGAAACCTGAAAATAAAAGCCTGTTTATGTTGTGCATGCTCAAGAAAGGCTTTTCATTGGGCCTTTAAAGGGCACAATACAAATATTCAGCCCTGTATCATTATTCCTCCAGGCAGCATGGCAAGAAAACAGACAAACCCACGGGAGAGTAACAGCTTTGCCTGCAAGCAAACAAAGATCTATGGCCATCCATCAAGATACCTGAATGGCTTTCAAAATGGGTAAACAAGGTGCAGGAGATGAGCTTTGGTTTTCACAAACCTTGCATTTCATTTTTCATGTATCTCTGATATTTTTATAAGCTCTTTTTATATGCTAACTGAAGTGCCCTTAGAAATTTCCCACATTTATGCACAGTCCCTGCAGAGTGATGCTGTGCTTCTGACTGCAGCCGACAAGAGTCAAGACATAGCGGAAAAATATGCGGCATGGCAGGAATGATTATTCACTCCAGAACTGCATCTCAGGAAGTACTTGTCTATGTAAATGTCCTGGAAAGAAAAAAGAACTAAAACTATTGAAGCTTTATCCTGAAAAGTCAAAGAACACTGTTTCTAAACTGGGAAAGCAAACAATTCTACTTCTCTCCTTTCCTGCCATTGATTAGAGCACAGTGATGAAGAGAGACTAAGGTTAAGATTTCTGAGAAGTAATCTGTGTGCTCCTTTGATCTAATTCCATCAAAGTGCTGAGCAATACAGTCATAGACAAAAGAAAATTTTTTTCTGACTGCCTTGTATTGTGCACATTTCTTACAGACACATAACAGCTATTTGCCAGTACCAGCAACAGAAAAATGCATTAAAAACCCCACTACTGTGATATTTCACTTAATTTTGAAGATCTGAATGACCTGTGATGGAGAGCAGGAATAAGCTAAATGTATATTGCTATTCTTGTGGCTTGTTTAACAAGGAGAAATCTGTCCTTTTAGACCTGATTCACTGCTACACTATGTTATTTATACATTATTGGAAATGTAAAAAAAATCACTTAAAGGACATAAAAATCCTATTTGTATGCTGCCTATGTTCTGATTCTCTAATACAGCAACATAAACCGTATATAGAACTATGTTTTACATGACTGGCAAGATCCTAAGAGATGACTTTTCCCCATCTTTTCTTAGAAATGCAAACAAATTAACAAATGCAGAGCTAATGTGGTGCCAGAAGAGCATAGTGAAGACACCTGAACTGTGCATACTCGTATTAAGTCCTCAGCACCTTTCTCCTTCCAAAATTAGTCATGAATAAAAGAATTTGAAAAGTAATAATACAAAGACAAATGCTATATACTACAGAACATTAATGAAAAACTTGCTGGTCTCTTAGACCAGATTTACTGTGGTCCTTCAAAAATAATTTTTTTTGATGGTGGACTGAGAAAACTGACATGTCTATGCTGGATCTAATTCATTATGTTTTGCAGTGTACTAGTGTTGTCCTCTTTTTTCCTGATATTTTGTGACAGCCATGCAAACAGAGATCACAAATATTAAGTCCTTACTATCTTTTAGAGAAAAGATCAGGGCCACTTTGAAAATTGCAGCTGAGGATATAACCATTCTACATTTAAGATGAGAAGGGAGGGGAGCTTGTGAACACTGCACAGCATGTTTTTACCATTTACTGCCATAAAATATACTAAAAAGCTACCTTAGGGCACATTTTAATCTTTCCTGTATAATTGAATTTTTTCCTTCTGCATAAACAGTAATTTACCTTCTAGGATTTACAGGCTTATTAAAAACAAATATGAGAAGCAAGATATTTATTCTCCATTGTTTTGGCCTTCCTCCAAAGGGAAAAGGTCTTCTTCCTAATGAGCAATACATTCGTCAGTTTTTTTATAAAATACTCAACATACATAATGTTTGGGAATAATCAGAACTTGTATCTCACAGGGGTTTTTGGTGAAAAAAAAACAAAAACAAACAGAATAGGAGATTTTCCTCCCCTTGTAAAGAGAAACCCCTACCTGTGTCACAAATTAGAAAGGCACTGGCAGTGGGATGTACCTGGGAATAGAGAATGAAGTGGAGTCCATGGGAGGAGGCTGGTCTGTCTCTGGAGCAAGGACTGAATTTTTGCTAATTGAACATTTGGTAATCCAGCCCTCGCCCAGATTGCTCTCTGTGAAGACAGAGGCTCTCAGGTCTGGTTAAAGGATAAAGTTGTGCACACAGTGAGTATGTCTGCTAGACTCAGTGCAGAGAACAGGGATGTGTGTCTGTGGCAGGGCTGATTGCTAATTGTTTGCTATAACAATAGACAAGATCAGATTTTTCTCTAGTAGCTAGGTGCCAAAAGATGCAGCTAATTCAGCAAATGCCTCATTCAGGTAAGTGTCTAATCTCCAACAGGATTTAGACATTTAACCAGATCACACTCTGTTAAAAAACTTCTTCCCTATTCATCTGCGTATTTAGAACCTATTTAGCTTTAAAAAGCTTTCCTCCGAGGGCACAGTTTGGAGGAAGAGCTCACAGAATCATTCATAGCCTCATAAGACTCGTTAAGGTTGGAGAAGACCTTTAAGGTCGAGTTCAACCCAGGACCACCATGTTCACCCCTAAACCGTGTCCCCACGTGCCACATCCATAAGCATTTTGAACACTTCTAGGGATGGTGACTCCACCACTCCCCTTGGCAGCCCCTTCCAGTGCCTGACCACAGGTGCCTAGCTTTTCCCGTTGGAATTTTTTTCAGTCCTGTGTGTTCACTGCTGGAGTCATCAACCTGCACTAGAAATTAGGATGTTGTTACTTTCCTGTACCTGGAACAAACCAGCCCCTCTTCAGTATGGGAGGGCAAGGGAGGGCAAGGGGAAGGCATGGAGGTTCACTTGAATTGCCTCAGATTGAAAAACACTGAATAATGAGCCTAGTGAGCAGCACTCTTGAATTTCCAGATCACTTAAGGTAGTGCACACAGTCCTGCCCCTCCATCCAGAGGCAATGATCTCTTCACTCATTTTAATCTTAGTGACTTCTCTGCAAAGAATCCTGAAGTTGAACTTACCTGCACTACTAAGCTGAAATGGAAAAATTTTACATTTGGGGGGAGGGGAAATCTGAAGTTTATTTCATTCAAAAAGAAAAAAGCTGCAGGAAATTTGTCCACCAATTAGTCTAAAATCAATGTGAAATTGCTCATTCTTTATGCTGAATATAAAGGACTAACAACTTCAGTAACAAACAACACCCCGGAAAATAACCAGATCAACTTTGGATTTTCATCTTAGGCAATTAGAGATTTGACTTTTATCTTTAAAATATAAAAAGCTTCTCTGTCCAATTCAATCCAATCATATTTAACGTTAAGACATTAAAAGCTTCAGCAGAACAAGATGATCTACTTTTAAAAGTCTGCTGTTTCTCTCTGCAGAACCATCTTTCACAAAACCAAACTCGCTTCTCTTTTCCTTCCTGTGCCCACAAAAATTCTCTCAGTCTGATGCTCTTCAATAATGATTAAAAAATGTTTCTCAGCGTCTCCCTGGCAAATGTTCTTACTTATTTTTTCAGAATCTAGCAGGATGTTTGTATCTTGCTTGATGTTTTGTATCGCACTAATTATCATGATAAGGTAATTATCGTGGTAAGAAAACAACAACCATCCTGCAGGATGCATCAGGTTATTGTGGATAATGAGGTGGGATGGCAAGGTTCAGTAGTTGGTTTCCCAACCTCATTCACTCTACCACTGCCCACCAGTATTCTACCTGGAAACAGCACTGATTTAGCTGGAAACACAGAGCTTATTTGCTATCATTTATATGCTGGAACTGTCATGAATGTGTCACAAAACATGGAATTTGTCCATATGCTTGGAATTCAGCCAAAGATGCCTTAAAAAAAGATAAAAACTGTCAAGCAAGCAAAGATTAAAAAATTGTTACTTTAAAATAAAAGAGCTTCAGGACTGTTCAGAGCTACATTTCTAATAGTGAACTCCTTCTGACTTGCAGTTTCTGAATGTGAATATGAGATAAGGGGGGCCAGAGATTCATGCTTGGATGTCAACAGCGAGCCTGACACAATATCAGGATAAGAAGTGATCTACTTAAAGCAGTGCCAGGAGTAACCTGGCTGCTGAAGGGTGCTCGTGGGTACAGTATCTGTGGCTATCAGGCCAGGAAAAAAATAGAAGCCGTCTTTCTGGTCCTTCTTAGATTCAATGAACATTGACCCTATTACCCGTATTACCCTTTTCCTACTGTACTCTTCACTGCTTGTTTGTGTCCCCAAAGCACTTATGCTGTTATCCAACGCTGCCACAGACAGAGTAAAAACCACAACCTGACATGACACTAGTAAGCCTTGCTGACATCTCACTGTAGGCCAGTAAGAGCAGTCAGTGGCCAAGTGCTGGACTCCAGAAGCCTGAGGCTTCAGCTCCAGCTTGTTCCATCGAGGGACTGGCACTCAGTAGGCACGACAGACCAAAGGGATGAAAGAAAATATGCATTTTTCACTTCTTGACTACTGTACCTTGGATGACATAAGCGGGACTTCAGAGAGGTGGAATGTATCATATCATTTTGGGTCAGTGCATAAAACAAGTATTGAATGTGGGGAAGACAGTGAAAAGAGGAATGTGACAGGTTCTTCTGCCACTTATATCACCCTCCAGACACAGAAAAATGTAAGAGACATTGCAATTCAGTTCCTCAACCAAGCAACTGAATTCCTCCTTCAGATAACCTGGAATATCACTGGCCAACAGTGATATATCATGTACTAAATTCTGTCTGGGTTTGGAAAGAGAAAGAAAATCCAGAGCCAACTGATGAAACTGTTGTCAGCATTCTCCTTGGATTCATGGCCTTTATTGAATCATCTTATAAATCTCTGGATTTGCAGGGCTTCTGAAAGGCTCTGTGCCCTTTAGCTGAAGCATGGCTTTCCTCTCTGGAACTACAGGCAGGAGTTCAAGTTTCTGGGAATTGTTTCTCAGTTCCTAAAACACAGATGGATGAAGGATCAAGAATCAATCTGAGGTGTCACAGGTGTGAAGAAGTTTTGCATGATGTGATCCCCTTCCTAGCATCTCATGAGCACTTTCACCTGACAAAACTGCTGGTAACATGGAGACCTGGGACAGTGAGAGTGCTCCAGATCAATCCTGCTCTCTTTAGCTGCTCTTGTTTCTCCGGTCCTTATGAATGAGTGTTGAATGGGTGGTAGGAAGTGTTTGGTGGCTGCAGGAAGTGAATTATGTATTATATGATTTCCCACAGTCAATAAGGAATCCAATGAGTCATGAGCCAGGCCACCCCTTCTAGCTTTGGATTCCTGTACAAAAGCAGCTACTGGGAAAAGCTTTTGGAGCTAGACCTGGAAATGTCTGAAGGCTGTTTTTCACAGGGGAATGGGTTAAAATGAAATGGGATTCAAGTATTTTTAAAACAGAAATTGTTGGTGCTGTAGAAGCTGTAACCCACCACAGCAAATCCCAGTCCTGTTGCACTCAACTATCAGCAGATTCATGTTGTCACCAAGATGCACTGAGCCTCCTAGTTTCTGATGAACTCACGTGCACAGGGTTTTCTGCTCCATCCAAAATCACTCCTGAGAGCCAGAAACACTGAAGACTAGTGACTAGAGAAATTAATTATTTTTCCCTATACCTTCACATTCAGGTGTCTCTTACCTCTTTCTGGTGATACTTTATTGCTACCTTTAGCTTTGCCAAATCGTGGCATTTTTGGGGATCCAGCTCTTCACTTTGATCATCCCTATGATTGAGAATGATCTCCAGTTCTCGGGAACTCCGTGCTTGATCCAAAAGGTCCTTAGCAAAACGCTTGCATTGCTGTGAAAGCTCTTCATATTCAGCCTTGAATTCATTTTCCACTTTGCTCAACTCCTTCAGCTCCCAGCCCAGTCGAAAGGCCGTCAAGATGGGATCCTCACTTGATAAGGCAATCAACGAAGGGCTGGCTAAGGCTTTGTAGATGTTCAGCCTTGACCTGGAATGCCTCAGACTGTCCACCTCCGAACTGGAGACACATTCTACACAGTTGCATCTGATCTGGTGTGGGCGTGGAATTGTTACCCGTCTTTGGACAAGCAGTTTGATGATTTCATAGTTGTTGGTGTGAGCCGCCAGCATTATGGGGGTGATATCTGGAGTGAATTCTGAAAACTGGGTGTCCATCATCAGGGTTGGAACCTGTATGAAGGGATAAACCATAAAGGGATAAAGTCATAACTCACGTGGAGCAGCAGAAATCAGATGTCTCTCCTCCGTGCTTTTGAAGAGATGTCACAACAAAATAGAGTTTTTATCATGCCCTCCGTTCTTTAAATCCTACTATAGCCATGCCATGCACACAGACACACAGCTATTCTGGCACAACCATCTTCCCCCAAATCATGCCAGTCTGCCTTCTAGTCAGGAACCTGTGACAATTCAGTTTGCAGTCTGAAAAATCAGACCTATCCCTATTCAAATGCTTTATATGTAAATCTCATTGAAATGAGTATTTTCTTCATATACCAAAAGAAAAAAATAAAGAAAAACAGAAAGGAGGACAGAAGGCCTAAGCAATTGCACAAAAAGAAAGTCAAGAAAAGAGAGAACACTGAACAGATTTCCATAGATATATTATTTGCACGATATACCTGCATTAGCAGGTCAAAAACCTGCTTGTAGCAGGTCCTGCATGAATCAAACACTGGTCTGCAGTTGTGCAAAGCTCTTCTTCTCTTTTCCCTGCTGTTTTTATTTGAAAATACTTCTCAGTATAAGAATACATTAAATAACTGCCCTCAGAATAGATTCGTTGGGGGTTTTTTGAAATGGATTTGAAAAAAGTTAAATGCAAAATTAATGAGCCACTACAAATAAGCCAATCCAGGGTGTGCATTATTCAGCTACTATTTCACTTCTAAAAGATGAGCTTAATGCACACCCTGTTGTGTCTTATTACTGTATGCAGAGCTAGACAGAAATGCTCTTACATCCCAAGCACACAGAGTGTTTCCATTTGCAGTTCAGGCAGGTCTCTTTGTTATGTGTCACTATTCAAACACACTGTACTCTGTGTGCCCACCACTCCTGCCCTGGCACTTAGCATCCTGCTGCTTGAGTGGGAGTTGCTGGTTTTGGTGAACAGTGGGTCTGTTTTACCTAGAAAATGTCAAAGGCCTTTTAAAGGAACAATTGTCAAAGAGTCCTAATGACAGGAAACATTACTCAGTCTCCATAAATCCTAAAGTAAAGCAGTGATAAAGAAGCATGAGGTTTAAGTTATCAGAAATCCTTCCACACGATACACCTAAGGCTGGTTGTGAGACAGTGAACCTCCAGCCATGGAATCTCACTTCCCTGGGATTTAAGTGCCTTTATAGCACTAAGGAGCTAAAATAAACCTCTACATAACCCAGAAGAAACAGCGGGACTGAGCCTGTTCACAACACACAACACACTCCCAAAAGTGGTCACCACATTGAGATGCAGGGTTAGTTACTGGAGCAGGGCTCATGGGGTGGCTAGAGGCATTTTGGGGAATAAATCTGCTACCTTGGATGTGGCACAAGAGGACTAAAATTCCTGGCAGCCTACAGACACACAGGTGTAGAGAGGTTTGCTACCCAGGCTGGTCCCTACGGAGGCAGAAGGGAGAGGATACATGGGGCTCATGGGAAAGAAGAGAAAACAGTAGTGAGGATTTGCTGTGGGTCATAGAGGGCTCAGTGTCTCTTAGCAAGGTTACATAAATGTATTTTAAGATATCTAGGAACAAATGGCTGAAAGCAGCTCTCTTTATAAGGTCCTTGACCTTCCTCCTTTTTCTTTGCTTAGCTCTTTAGATAGTTTGCTAAATGTCAAGAGAAAAGTGAGGGGTTTCCTTTTTTCTCTTTCTTAAAAGCTTTTTCTTTTGTCTTGATGCTTGAATGTAACTGCATTTCTCTTTCTTCCCCTCCTTTTTCAGTCAGTGACTGGCTGCTGTATTCAGAACCTCTGCCTGAAAGCAAGAATGCTTTCCTCCTCTATCCCTCCTATTACTGTCCTGTTTAATCTTGTTTTTCTATTTGGAAGTTATTATACCCAAGGCATGAAATGGGCACTTGAGGAGAGGTAGCAATGCTAGTGCTAATTTTGTCTGCTCCAGAGGTTTTCTAAATCTGCATCTGGGGCACTCAAGATTATTTTCACAGCGTTTGGGATCCAACCAAGTAACCTCTCATCCCATATTCTGGCTCATATCAGCCCTCACCCCCAAAATGGAGCGGTGCTTAGTTAGGACTCAAGCAGCAGCCACTGTGGTAAAAGGTGTGTTTTCCTGGGCAGCTTACATTTTTAATTAAGGTATAAGAAGGAAAATGACACAGAGACAAAGAGGATCCCTGGGATCTGGGAGCAGATCAGTGTGAGGCCTCAAATCACAGGAGCTGAGGCTTATTTCTGAGCAGCAAAGCAAGCCAGCAGAACACAGAATAGGAACAGAATGACTTATGGCTGCTGCGGACTCTTTTCTGTGTCTGGGTGACCCAAAGTCCATGCATTGGCCAAAAATTGCATGTCTTGTGGTAAATACTTTTGTTGTATTCTTGCACAGTGTTTTGATAACCTGCATCTTAAACTGCCTTGTTTTAAAGCTGTGGCTATGCACAGCAGGCCTTTGCTCAAAGGCTGTATTCCATCACTGCAGTGGTAGCAGAGATTACAACAACCCATGGTCATCACTGCTGTTCCTCCTGTGCTACTGTGTCCAGCTGAGCTCATGTTTAGATCACCTTCTTCTGCGTCCCAAGGGCTCTCCTAAGGTCTTCCAAGGTTATTTTTGTTAATGACCTGAATAACAAAATTCTTTTCCATTCACCTCATCACCTGACATAAGATGTTAAGCTGAGTCCTACAGAACCTTATTGTCACTACTTGCATGGGAATGAGTGCATTATATTTCATCTTGGTTGTGTTCCCTTGAGAAATTATTGCTACCATTAACAACAAGTGACTGAATACTTGTTATCATCTTCCTAGATTTAATCCTTATAAAGGTAGGCTGCTTACAGCTGTACCACTGCTTCTCTGAACGATGCTGCAGTGAGTGAAAAATCCCCTTTATTTAGAAAACACAGAGTGAAGAAAAAATCTTAGCTCATTAAAAGATAGAAAATGGAGGATTAGCTCACATAAAAGCACTGTTCAGCATAGCTAAGCTCTCCTCTGAATGGAAAAACAAGTTTTCCAGCAAATAGTGCACTGCTGGAAGGGAGCACTGGATAGGAAGAGAAAGAATCTCTGCTGGCATTAGTCACAAGTACAGTTTAAAAGGAACAAATACAGAGAGAAAAAAGAAAAAAGCTGGCACTGAGGATCTGATGGCCTTGTTGTAGGTCTTTTAGGAGTTTCACTCTGGACTTAGTCTACTCTGGTATCTGTCCCTGGAGCAGGTCCTCTGCTTAGTATTGTGTAAAAGCAATCCAGCTCAAGTGTTCTAAGGCTGCTCAGCAATGTGCATGAAGGTGCAATAAATGGGAAAGCTAAAGAGATTCAGTTCAAAAACATCCCTTCAACCAGATTAATAGACTAATGTGAATGCACCTTTTGCTTTTTACAGACCATAGAATCTAAAATCCTAGTTCAAACATCTGAAAATTTCAAAGCACTGTTGATGCTATGTTTCCACAGCATTTGTCATCTATTGATGTATATAAAAAGGGACAATTAGGTGAAAAAAGCTGTTCTGCAGCAAGGGAACTTGGCAGTCAAGTGTAGGATCTTGAACCCTGAGGAGACTCTGGCTCTGTTTAATGACTGTTTGGGATTGGTTTTCTTGTCTCTGCATCTTATACTGTCCTCCTGATTATGGTCTGGTGACCCTGACAGACACTGATCTTCCTTCATGCTCAGGTCTCTGCCCACCATTAAAAGGTGCTCTCAGCTACAGTCTCCATTCATAACCTTTCAGTGCTTGAGACCTCAAATGTAAGTATAAAGCAATATTCACAGAATATTCTGACTTGGAAGGGACCCACAAAGATCAAGTCCAGCTCTTAAGTGAATGGCCTACGTGGGGATTGACTACATGAAAGTATCTTAAAAAAAGCAAAGCCTAGCCACAAAATCCTTTACTTAATTTTGTTAATCCCTAATTGTAAACTTCTTGGTCAGATTAAACATGTCACTTTTTGTATCAGATGAACATGCATGCTGTCTGGCATGTTGAGAATGCCACAACTTTTGTCTAAAAACAACTAATCTAACAGTACTTTTATCTGTTACTGGTGGAACTGCCCCATTTTCAAGCCATTTCCATTTCCTAAACTATTGCCTCACCTGGAGCAGTATAATGAAATTGTAAGTATACCCATGATAAACTGTAAATATATTAATCTGCATTATTTTCAGCGTGCATAACTTTTTGACTCAACTGTGTGTTATACAAGATTTTCTAATTGCCAAAACAAACTCATGCAAGCCTCACTGGAAAACTACAAACATAACATTTACAGAAGTGGAAGCTTGGGCAACCTATTGATCAAGGATTTTCTATTTCTAGTTTGTTTTCTGCATACAGCCATATGGGGGAAGTGTTTATGCCATCCATAAGTGTGGTAACAGGCACAGTCCATCCTAAAAAGATTTTATATTACACTAATTTGGGCTTGATGGTCAGAAGGAGCTTCAGCAGTGGCAGTTATTTTGTTCAGAATCACAGTGCTGTGGTGCCTCTGGCTGCAGCTCTATAAACAGAGCAAGAGAGACAAAGGCAGTGCTGCCAGGCTGCAGGTCAGACATGTTAGCAGCAAAAAGGTCTTGAAAAATATGTGCCTTGTGACTGGCATGGTCAATTGATTCCTTCTCCTTGCCTGAACCCATGAACAAATTCTTTCATTGACAGAATTCTATGCGCATTCATTTCCGTATCAGAATGGTTTTTAGTTGGAAGAGACCTTAAAGCTCATCTTATTCCACCCCCTGGTATGAGCAGGGAACCCTTCCACTCTCCCAGGTTGCTCCAAGCCCCATCCAAACTGGCCTTGGACACTTCCAGGATAGAGCAGCCACAGCTTCTCTGGGCAACCTGTGCCAGGGCCTCATGACCCTTATAGCATGGAATTTCTTCAAAATATCTAGTCTAAAACTTCCCTCCTTCAAATTAAGGCCATTCCCCTATCCCTACATGCCCTTACGAAAATTCCCTCTCCAGCTTTCTTGTAAGCTCCCTTTAGGTACTGGGAGGAACCTTATGTGGGTCCCTGGGAAAATGTTTCATGCCTGTATAAATTTAAGCGTTCATACGGTGGTGCAGGATTCAATAATTGAGCATCTTAATCTTGAGAGACATCCGGTGTCAGAGCGATGGCAGTATCTACAGTAGTATGGGGAAGGTGGCTTTTTTTCTAAAGAGCAGTTCATTGACTGAAATTATGTGATTTTGTTAATGAAATACAACAAGCAAGACAAACTGATAACTAAAAAAGTAATGTACTTTAAGGGGTTTTGTACTGGTTATGAACAAGCTTTGTAACTTTGGCATAAGGCACATGGTGTAGATGAACCTATGAGCAAGCTCTGCTGTTATTGAAGTGTTCCACTGACTTCAGTACAGATGTCCTGGAACACTTAGCTGCAGAAAAGGCTCTTTTTGGTCTGAAATATCCTCAGTGGCTTACATGCCTGTAAAGCCAAATACAGTTACTGCCCCTCAGACTGATACTGCAAACCACAGAAAATTAGTATCTTTTGGTGCCTTGTAGCAAGCCAAATGCTAATACAAAGTTACCAGATGGTACACAAATAACACAAAATAGATATCTTTGAATAAAAAATAGCATAATATAGAATCAGGGAATTGTTTGTAATCATTAATTAATTCAATGCATTACTACTGAAAGAACATGAAAAATTAAATTTATGATACCTCTATAACCAAATGTTTTTCTCTACAACCAGTAAACAAAAGCAAAATACAGATATATCTGCTCTAGATCCTTCCAGTTTTAATTTGGCTTCTTATTCATGTACTTAAAAACGGAGGTAGACTCATGGGATTAGTTTTTAGAGTTAACTGAAATGTAGTGCACTTGACAGTGGCAGAACTGCATCAGAGCTTGTGTTCAGCCATGTGTCTAGGAAATGCAGAACAGTCAGAAAGATTGTCAAAAGATGTCACCATTTGTGGCTGATGCTACATAATAACTTCTGTTGGGGATTAAAAAAGAGAAATAAGGAGAGGCAGCTTTGGAAGGAAAGGATTTTGCAAATACACATTTAAATGGCCTGTAGTGAGCCATTGCAGACAGAGCACTCTCCTCTGAGCCACTCTCCTCTCAGGTACGAGTGGGGGAGATGAGACGAGGTACTTGAGGATGAAATAAAGGAAAAGTGCAATCAGTGTGGCTTATTCTCCAACTCAGAGTGGGATGCTTTTAAAGAGTTACCTTGTGTGTGAACCTCGCATTGAACTGAAATGCAACTGATTTCCTCTGTCTTACTCCTGTCAAGAACTACTGAATCTGGCAGAAAGATGGACCAATGACTAGCTACCCTTGTTTAGAGGAATCAGGCCAGTGTTGTGCCACAAGCAGCCGCAGCCTCTCCTGTCATCATGACTTCTTGTCTGTGTCGGAATGTTTGAGAGGCTCATTGCAGTCACAACTTACATGTTACGTCACATAATCTCTGTGAGATGACCAGCTCTCCAGGGAATCTCAGTTATGTCATACACTTACGTGGCCTGGGGCTTGCTGAATGATGACACTTCTCCAGTTAAAACAAACATAGGACAAAAGTTCAGGACTGTTACAAATCCAGACAGTAATAAAGTTGCTAAAGTGGAATAAGTGACATGGGGACTTTGCTCACAGCATGCTATGGATTTACCACAGCCTTCCCAAAAGGCAGAGATTCCCTGGCTGCTTGCTGGAGCTGTCTCCTGAGACTCTGATACCAATACACATGTGAGTTCAGTGTAGCTGACATGGGAGTAAACTGAATTATTTCCTGAAGATTGGATAGGCAGACTAGGTTCATATATGCCTGTTTGTTCTTTTTTTTTCCTCCATCTTTCTTCATTCCCATTTTAAGAGTTATTCTGTGATAGGAGCAGCTGTTTTGAGTAAAAATTGTTAGGGTTCAGTCTTTATTTTAAAAGGTTTTTTTAAGTTTAGAAATTAATTTTCTTAAAGTGCTTCCCAAGTCCAGACCTATAAACTTCTTAACTACTCTGAGAGCCTTGGGATGTTGCTGCACCTTAGATATTTTTTCATTTCATGGATAAGCTTCCCCCAGGCATTGTGAAACTAAGACAGTCCATGGTTATCTGGAAATCTGCAGGTTTCCTCTTCAAGGTAATCTTTATTTTATAATGGTTGCTATTTTTCTAATATCTTTCAGGTTTTGTTCTGTGAGGAAGAGTTGTCCAGCTTTTTAATTCATTTTACCTGGTCTCTGTATTATTATTCTTAGTGGTAACAAGGACAAGTCATGCTAATATAGGTTAATCATCATTCTATCTATAGCCTTTTATGTCATCTTTGTACATAAAACATCCCTATTTCCTTTAGTTTATTACTTTATGTGGGCAAGAGATGTTTCATTAGGTTTAGGTGAGGTAATATGTTGATAACAGGGCTTGAAAAGGGAGGGTTTTTTCCTTGGGTTCTTTTCCTATTCAATCACCTTTTTTTTTTTTCCTTTTTTTTTTTTTTTAAATCAGAGCCGATCATCAGACAGCATCACAGAGAAGCAAGTGACTGCATCTGGTGCTGCCCCAGCACTATTGGATGTTGCACAAGACACTTCTGGATACCCTTATAACCAGGAGGCTCATTATTTCTCATTTTGACCATTAAGGTGTGTTTTTGGGCATTGTTTTACTAGCCAAGAAGACACTGTGGCTTCTGAAAAGATACCAGAGTTTGCAACAGCAAAGAAATTATAATCTAGACAGGTGGCAGGGTCCTGCACGTGAATAAAATCTGGGTGGTTGTAATCTTCCTTTATTCCCACATAAGCAGTGACTTCCTCTGTTATTCCTAGTGCTAGAAATTGAAAGCATCTGGTTAATGATATGCTCTTCATGCTGCAGAGCCTGAGGCTACCTCATCCTCTATCTGCCCGAGGAGTGTGTAAATGGAGAACTCTCTCTCACTGCCATGAGCTAAATACCGACGATGCACGTGGCCCTGAGCCTCATGCAGGCTTGAGCTGTTTTCCAACATGCTCTCCCAAGGCAATGACACAGCAAAGACCTTGGATTACAGCTTTCTCTTGCTGCAGCAATGCAGAGCTAAGCAGGGAGAATCTTGTTCTCAGTCAATGCCTTCTTGATATCCCCCTCACTGTTGCCACCAAAATACTTCCATCATGGGGATAAACAAGTCATAAAGGTGACACTCTACTTTGCCAACTAAGCACAGTTCTATTCAACAGCCAGGTGAGGGCTGGGGGACTTCTGCCAAACTGCCCTGCCATTCTTTATAGATCCCACAGCTTTGTTTCAGGGAAGCCTGTGATTTGTTGCATTCAAATTCCCCATAGAAAAAAGCTTCCCTTGGAAAATTTGTTGCAACTATTGCCCCAAGAAGACTCTCTCAAACATCTGTTTCAGTAAATCTAGATAGCCATGTCAAACTTCTGGGCGGTCATACAGACCAGAGGCAAACGCGTGTGTTGTGTGATGTCAGGTAATTGGGTTTACAAGCAAAAGGAGGGGAGTACAGTAGAAACATTCATGGATGCTGGGTGGTAATAAAATACAGGGTTTTTAAACAGAACCCCTTACTCAACAGATCTATAGAGAGCCCAGAAGTTTACTTGTGTAGGGACACAAACAAGACTTTTTTCCCCTAGTTTGTCCACCCAGATGAGTCCTGTGAATCTATCGCTCCTGACTGAACACTCACTGTACAGTGTGCCCACGTGGGCAAGTGCTAAGATCACTCCTCCAGATTAGTCAAGATAATTCTCTGGGAAGCATTTTGCTTAATGGCACATTTCAAACTTCTTCACTTGTCTGTATGTTAAATTACAAGCACAACAGGTTTGTACATTCTGTGAGGTAATTCTTGGCCTGACCCCATCAGCACTCCTAGGAACTAATAGAAGATTTTACCTTGACCCAGGAGAAGTAGTCAGTAACTGATTGCCATTGTCAGATGCCTGGTAGCTGCCACTGTAGCCTGGGAGCCTTAACCTTGATGCTACTCATTAGGTCTGTAAGATGCATCACCCAGTTCTTTGTTTTACCTCATACCTTGTTCACCTATATTTAAGATTATTGAGGGAGCAAGGCAGTGGGGAAGGAGGAAAGAAATTCCCAGTTAAATGTAATCATTAATTGGAATGGCTTTGACTTATCTGTTTTTTAGTTTAATTAGATGGTATTCATTTTGGAGGCTGCTGATGTCAAAGGCATGTTAACTATAGCTGTGACTTATTACTGCATCAATAAAAATAATGAAAACTTGGATGCTAACAGAGCCATTAGGTTTTGGAACAGTAACAGCTAGTTCTCTGTTTTCAGATACAATCTTTCTTCCTTATTGTGCCTTTCAAATATTTCCATACGGAGAACTCGTGGCCCTTTTTTTCTCAACTGCTTCTATTCTTCAGAACCTGTTCTCACTCAATGTATCTAATCAGGCTCAGCCTTCCCTTTTCACTTTGGACCTCTCATATTAACATGGAAATGGCCAGCTTGAGTCATGCCAAAGGACAGAGCATCTGTATTGAGGCACATCCATCAATGTGTTACCCTCTGTGTTACAGTGCTGGACAGCCAGAGCTCAATCAGAGCAGGCCCTGCCTATAGACTTCCTTGATAGAGATGCCCAGGTTTCAGCAACATCTCCCTGAATTAGCTGAACTTCATAAACTCAAGGAAGAACACCAACACTGCTGGTATGTGACAGTTAATGTTGCAGAAGGGCTACACACTTGCACTTCGGGTGACTTTGCACTTCATGTCTTTGTAATGCTCCAAGTTTGCTGGCACCCATCTGTGATGTTCCAGAAGAACACAGTGTGTGCACCCAGAATATCTAGTACCACCACACAAGCAAGACTTTGTTCATTCTATATGTGAGCCATCTCCTCACATTCATCCTCAGTTTATAGATTAGGAGTTAGTGCTGCAGGAGTCAGGAATTTTAGCTGGGGAGTCCTCAGGTGTCTCCTTTACCTCTAAAAGAAACACAAACATTTTACTGAAGGAGACAGGATAAGATTTCTCACAGCAACAACAAACCCAGGCCCTGCAGGGAACTAACCCTAATCCTGACCTGACCTGCCTCACCTCAGCTGTGCTTTGCCTTCAGGTGAGACAGATCCTCTTCAGCCAGGGTATGAGGAGCACCATCTAAAACCCTTTCCAACTGCCTGCAGAATCTAAATTTTATATCATGAAGTATCTGAGAACTGAACTGTTTCCTTTGACTTAAACAGTCTCATCAGTGGCAGCACAGGGCTGACAATGAGCTTGCACATCTAGTAAGTGTACACAGCAAGTCTGTGAAATGAAAGGCTGTCAGTGGTAAGAGCTTAACTTTTTACTGGATTCTGCCTACAGGCCAAGAACCTGGTGTGAGTAGGAAAATTAAGCTAAACCACATTGTATTAGGAAAGTTACTGGATTTGGGCAACAATAAAATGGTTTAGTGCAACCAATATTTTCCCTTTTACAAAAGACTGTCTCTAGGCTGCAGATCTATGACATCTGCACAAAGACTAAGATGGATTTTCACTCATCAGCTCGCCTGAAAGAGGATTTTTGAGGTCAAATTTTAAGTGCACCTACACTATCAAGTAACAGCAACCTTCCACTCTGGCATTATGAAATAAATAGAACATGCCTAGACCATGACATAATGTGCAAAGTATGTAAACTTTAGACATTAAGAACTTGTGATTCTGCTATGGCTATAAAACACTGGAAGAAGCAACCCCTGGATAGCATGTGTCCATTATACTTTCATTATTGGCTATGTTAAAACAAATCATTGAGTGTAAAAGTAGATGAATTTGCAATAAAGGGGAGACCATTTTTGCCCCTTCACTACTGTCTTGTATAGTCTCTCTTTCCTGGATCCTCTGGAGCACCATATGAGCTGTAGGTCCCTTCCTTTCCTGTGGCAGCTGTGAACCAGAGGTTCTCTATCCATTGCTACCAAAATTGCAAGTCCCATTTTAAGGGACAAACTGATGGTTGCTACATTCCACCATCAGGTATCTGATGATGAGCAACTAAGACTTGCCTTTTATTCCCTATAGTTTTCTCTTCACAACCAAATTCTTCCAGTATTTGTTTCAGTGAAGCTCCTTTCGGTGTACATATGAATCTGTTGAGATCTCACTGATTCAGAAGGCCTTTGGACCATCGAAACAAACTGAATCACAGTCATAAATACTAAGATTCCTTTTCTTTTTATTGTCATTATTTAGGAATTACATTTGTAGTCCCATCTGTGAACCAGATTAATTTAGAGCCATCTGCCATGAGCAAATTGCTAAATTTGGCAGGTACCAGAGAGATGCTCGTATCCTCCTTATGTAAACAGTTGATGTCAGCTCTGATTGTTGTGAAGAAAACAGCTACTCTCTAAAGGTGCTTATGGCTACACCATGAACGTGTAGTAATTCAGATGACTGATTACAGCTCCTCAAAGAACAGAAGGAGGGCTCAGCAGTCAGCACAGACTGTGTCTGGTGTGCTGTGAGCACATCCACTGTAGAGAGGCAAAAAACAAGATGAGATCTGTGCAAACTGAGAGCTGTGACGCACATTTAGTGGACAACTGGGACCACTTCACTGAGTGCACACAAGCAGCTGTAAAGAAAATGCCCCTGAAGACCTCACCTGGAGTCGCAGGGAAGATTTGTGCTGATTTCAGTGGCTTTAAAATGTCAGGAAATACAACTATTACTAATGATAAATTGAAAGTGAATCAAATATGTAGGAAAATGTGAGTCTTCAGATATGTATTTCCTGCTCTTTACTGGAAACAAGCTGCCATTTAGATGCAGCCTAAGATGCAGAATCCAGCCTGGCTGAAAACACAACCCACTGTATTGATGTTTATATAGTAAAAAAACCATCTGAAAAGCACTTTTAGAAAAAAAAAAAAGGTGAAACTCAAAGAGTCAAAGAGACACAAGATTTTACTGGAAAGGAGAATTTGTTCCACAGGCTTCATATGTACGTTCCCATGCTTCCATGGCAGTACTGAATAAAAAAAAAAAAAAAAAAAAAAAAAAAAAAAAGAAAAAAGAAAGAAGTAGTTGTAAATTCCTCTTAATTCCAATCTCATAGGAGCTCTACCAGATCTCTGTTTCCAATGTGTGCTACTTTATCTATTTTGAGGAGATAATTGAGTTTCCTTTATGTCCCTGAGGATTCAGCTTTTAGTGTTGTGCCACGTCCAGACCACGTCCCACTGAGGCCACCAAAGCGCCCATCTGTGCTCTGGTGGGTGGGCAGGGCTGTGGCAGCCTCAGCACCCCAAGTTCTGTTCACAGGTACCTTCCACTCACTCTGGCCCACGTTTACACACTAACAGTAAAGAAGAAAGTGAAAGTGCACCTCAGAGTGTGGTGTGGCATGTTTTAGAAGAGGTTAATTATGTTCTGAAGAGAAGGAGGGGTTATTTAAAGCCTGGGCTTTACTCTTTGCTGGGAGTGAAGCACATCAGCACACCTCTGTGATCTTCAAATGGTAGCAAAAGTAACGGTTTTGCACCACGATGACTCTCTCACTGAGCCCCAAATCTCCCATAGCCAACAGTATCTTTCAAAGCAGCTGTAAATGCATTAGCCATTATTCTGGCTGTAACTGGTGAAGCCTTCTCCTCCTCTTTATTAGGGGATTCACAGCATAGTCTACAAAGCTATGGCTACAAGTTGTCTGGACTGGGAAGAAAGGATTAGAGAAGAAATCTTAAAATAGCCCACAAACTTTGCTTGGAGATAAACCTAAAAGGAAATACATCTACTCTACCACATCACTGCTCAGTACACTAATGTACCATGTGCTCTGCAGCAGCCTTTGGGGTGAGGCCGTTCACCCTCCCGGCTCTCACATGCTCCACATGGAAACAGAGTCATTTCCTCCTCTCCTGAGACACCTCTCTCACACACACGGCTGCACTGCAGGAGCAGTGTGTTGTTATAGTTACTGGTTATCCATTGTCATGGCATTTTCAGTAAATGGTGCTTAAACAGCAGTCTAGCAAAGGGTTGCAGAACAATGACTCATAAAAATTCACTTAATAACAGGACCCAAGCATCTTTGCCACCCAAACTCTTCATCCATTTTTCCCTGTCCCTTACATCATCAATAAGACCCTGATTCTCTTAGATAACAAGCACAGCTAAGGTTACTTCTTATATTTGAAAGGTTTTTTACTTCTGCTCCCTGAAAAGGTCATCATACAGGGGAAAAGCAGAGCTCTTCCCCTTAGGCAGGTCTCAAGAGATTGAAATGGAGCACCCAGGACACATCATCTTTTACATACTGTGGCTGGTGAGTGAACCTCCTGCTTTGCAGGTCAAATCTGTAAGGAGCCATCGTTTTCTACCCCATTTTGGGTGTATCTTTTGCTAACTAGATACAGTCACTGTAGTCCCACAAAAGGCTGGAATAAGGCAAACTGCAACATTCTCAGTCAGGATTGCGGTACGACGATAAGACTGTGGAAATCGGCAAAGATACACACCCATGAAATGGATTATGCTGAATGATGCTGCTCAGCTGCTTTTGAGATGCAAAGACAACAATTAACTGAGCTGACGTGAACAGACGCAAATAGGAACAGCTCTTCATGCCTGGCTGTCATAGAAGCCAGACTTTGAGAGAGAGGCAAATAATAACCTCTCAGAGGCAGACAGCAGGAGCATGGAACCAAAAGGTTTCAGGGACCCCAGAGTCAGGTGAATGAACATGTAAGACAGAGAGGCTGCTTCTGCAGCAGATGCTGCTTCTGCACCTTTGCCCAGAGTGCAGCAAAAAGAGTCGGCCCCTGATGGGAAATAGGTTGCCACACATGGGTAAAGAAGCTGCCTTCACACAGGTTTGTTTAATGAAACTGAATCCTGTATACATTTAATTAATAGATTATACCAAATGTGATATATAAGAAGTGCTTATAATTTACAAATTTCTCAAACAAACAGAAACCTTTCCATGAAGTGTGAATTTTTGTTACTGCTTGACAAAAACCCACAAGTTTTCTATGTGTTTTAGAACATCTAAGTAGCTGACAAGAACAAATCTTTGCTAATCTGATTTATCAGGTGCTTTTTGTGAAAGCAATTAGGTATAGTATTCCCAAAGAACTTTCTGAGAAAATGATCCAGCAAAGATAATTAATGAATGTAAATCAATATTGCTGTGGAATTAGCATCAGTAAGTTGTGTTCCTTGACAAGCTAACCAACTTTTCCCAACTTCACTTAACTAAGCACTTCTTTACATCTAACATTATATCACTATACATGAAGTAAATGTTAATTACCAACACTGCACAAACAATCGGTGAAACTGCTGAAATGAAAGTCCAGTCCTGCAGCCTTCTACCACCAAACACTTCCTACAGTCCACACAAGAGCCTGAAACCCAGCCAAGGGAAGTTAATCCTAGTTTGTACATAGAATCTTGCCTCAAGCCAGTACTAGTTTAAAATATACTGATGAAATCTGGCCTTGTAACAAACCTTGTAAATAAAGCTGAAACTGGCACTGGATCTCTTCTCCCCCACACATGTTCTCCTCCAAGTTGTAAACTCTGCAGCAGATACAATCCTAGCAGAAGGAGAGCTGCATGCTGGCATACAGATAACAAAAAATGAAACAGACCTTCTATGAAATGGATCACTGAACTGGAGACACTGGAGCTGAACTGCAGCTGCAATAAATCAACCTCATTTCACAGACCATTGTCTCTGCCCAGTTAAGCTAGCAAGCCTGTGAATTTGAGTGGACACAAGTTTTGGTATTCAAGAGATGTTACAGAAATCCACATAAATCCCATTGCTTGGTTTCCACAACGTTTCAGGAGAAACTTGTCATTAACCTGCAATAATTACTGGCAGTTTCTCATTGCTACTGAAAAAACCCTTTTCTTCTATTCTGCTTTCTTTACTGTTGAGATGTAGGATGTTCAAATTTCTAGAAGACCAAGTCAAAATGGCTCATTCTCCACGTATGGTCCGTATTTTGATACTTACATTTTGTCAGACTAGAGCACAGTACTCACATTTCAATTTCTAGGTCTGACAGAAGAGATTAGTTTTTTAAACCACATATCAGAATCACATTGCAACAGCATGCAGAATGCTGCCATTTCTAAATATTAAGCTAAGAACTCTTGAATGCTGTTGGGGTTGATCCTTATTGTTTGCTTTTGCTACATAAAATTGCTGTTGAAAAATTAAGTACTAACAAATCCATTGAAAACATTTTCTTCTATGATTGACTGGTATTAGTAATTTTCTTCCTTCACACACAGAGGGATGTGTTCCCTTCAAAAGGAGGCTTGATAGATAAGGATTATCCAAGTTTGGGATGTTACTTTCTAAAGTAGTGAATATGCAAAAATTGTCACCAGTCAGTAATTTATATAAGTTATTCTAGTTATTGGCAATAATACTTACAAATGAGAAGAAGAAAACCAGAAAACACAGCTGTGACACTTGAAGTGACAGGATTCAGACTCCATGTTTTTGCACAAAGATCCTTATGTCACTTAGGCAGGGCTTTGTAGCTAAGGATCCTTCCTACATGTCATGGTTGTTCATTGCTCAGATATATCGCAACTTAGCTCTTCTTGTAACATTATGCACTGCCTCAGCATTTCTGCCCTCAAGGTCTCTGGAGAGGGAGGCCAAGATGATATGTCTGCACAACAGGAAAGAACTGAAACCTAGCAGACTGCTTGCTTGAAGTTATTTATAAGCTTGTGTGCTTTCAGGATTCACTTATGAAAAGCAATTTCACTTAATATCAGTACAACAGCGTGGTGATAGCACATATTTACAGATTGTAATATAATTTCAGAGAGCCACAAATTCCTTTGAAAGTGCTTGTCTATAAATCAACCTGTAAATCAGTATGTCCACACACACACTGTAGGACTGGAAAGAACACTGAGTGAAACAGAAAATATTGAGCATTTAAGTCAGGCAGAACTTGTTTATTCAGACTGGAAAATTATCATCCAAACAGGACTGTTCATGTCTGGTCTGGGCAATGGACCTACACAGAGGACTGTGCATTTTGAGTGCTGCACAGCACCTTTCTGTGCAGCACCACTTTCCTAATGCAGGATAATAGATTAAAGCCAAACAGGAACACTCAACTAACCTGTTTTTCACCACTGGGCTTCCTGTAATTCAGCAGCAGCTCCACAGCTCCCACCACCTCTTTCCGTATTGCATACAGCAGGGCATCTCCCACGTACACACTGTGGCTCAGCAGCAATTCCATGATCTCCAGATTTTCATTCTCTATGGCTATTAAAAGGGCACTGCGACCAAGAGGATCCATACAGTTAATGTTGATGTTGTAGTAGATCTCTGCCTCTTGCAGGGCATGTTTGACACTGGCATAGTCCCCCTTCTCCACAGCGCTGAGGTAGGCTTTCTCCTCCGCCGAGAGCTCTGCCTCCGCTCGCACGATCTGTAGTGGGATCCGGTCTCTGTACGGTGAGTAATTTACCTTTTTGTAGTATAGCTGGGCCATTGTTCATAGTGACCAGGCAACCTGTGTGGGAGAAGAACGACATCTAAGTGGCAAAATAGACACAGACAAGACAAGCTTCCAAAGGTGCATCACGGTAAAAGCTTCTAATCCCTTTTTAAGACGTTTTATTCTCAACACAGTGACTGTAACACCCCCTGAGCAAGCCCACATTAAAGGGCTTCCTGAAACCATAAAGGGAACACAGAATAACAGACATTCAGTATATTTTTTAATCTTGTTTAAACACTATGCCATTGATTTCTTTTAGCCAATCAGAAGCATGATCTTGTTGTTTATGGATATCTTTCACATGTGCTTTATTTCCTACTCAACGTTTTTTTCACTTCTTTTTCCACTGCTGATGCAGATTCTCAGCATCTCTGAACTGTCAGTGATGGAAGGTGCTGATTTACACCCCCTTATTTACAGTGATAGGTTAATTTTGATTATTTTTGTTGCTTCTTATCTCCTTCCATCTCTTAAAATAGGTTTTTATTTTTCCTTAATGCTTACTCTTTGACTAGGTCACAGTTTTATTTTTAAAGCTTGAATGTTTTTAAACATATTTTCTCACTGTCCTCATTTATAAATAGGAACCTAAAGACAGGCTGATGCAGAAAGCCCCAACCCTTGCTCTCCAAAGGCAGTGATGTTGTTTTTAGGTCTAGGAAAACAAGAAGTAAATCCTGCCCTGGAACAAGTGCAGCAAACTGAATGAATTACAGTTCCTTGAGAGTCTAGCAGGTGACTGGAGTCATGGGGAATGTGGGCTAGACAGGTATTACATGTAAGGAAAAAGGGAACTAGGCTTGTCTACTTCTGTTTGGCATTGATAAATCACACCAAGTCAGGACTAGGGGACACCTGGAGCTGTACTTAATTGGATAACTTAATCCACCTCTGTGCCCAAAGCTCAATGGCTTCCTGCAGCAAATTAGCCAGAGTTTTGTTGCATTTTAGTGCCCTTTCCGAGGGGGAAAAAAGGGTTTGATAAAGAGATAATTAGAAGTAGGATCTTGTAGTTCTGGTGCAGAACTGGGAGCACGAGGCCATGGGTTCTTGTTGCCATCCCCTCCTGCCGTAAGGCAGCCGTGTTCCACAGAGCTCATGTATTTGCATTTTGCCTTCAGCTCCACAGTAATGGGCCTGGTGTGGTGGGAGTGGGTGGATCTGAGCTCCAGCCCAGATGACACTGCAGAACAGTGGGTGGCTGTAGCATACAGCAAAGTTGCATCTGTGAACTTCCTGGGGAGCCAGAGATCTGTAACAGCCAGTTTGGCATCTCAGAACACGTGCTCACTCAGTATCCTGGACTTCTATAAGTGTGAGAAAGGTTTGTGTTTGCTACATATCCAGAGTTACTCCCATATTGCTCACACGTGTCTCTCTGAACATACAGAATCATAGAATCCGGTGTTTCAATCTGAAGACATACACGAAGGCATCCAAAGCAAAATAATATGAATAGAAACCACAAATATATTGGCTTATTTTCTATGGAAACATTATGCCACTAAAGCTTTTAGAACTAAGGAACAATCGCAGTGACTCAGAAGCTTCAAGTTACAATAAAATACATGTAGAACAAACGACTCTGATTTTCAAAAGGACCAAAGATCATAGGTCGTTTTCAATTTTGTTTCTGAAAATGTTATGCCTGAGGGGTTCAGCTAATTCCCACTGAAATACTGACAGGACACAAAAGGATGCAGTAGAGTAAAAACTAAGGACCAAACAGATCTTTGGGAAAGTAAGGATAAACCCAAATGGGAAGGGAAATTGTGTCCTTGTGTGACAATCTGGTTCATGGGAGCAGGGAACACAAACCAGTGGGACCAGTAGGTGGACAGTAGTCACCATGTAGAGGTCTCCAGGCTGAGATCTGTTGAGATCTGATCTGTTGGCTCCAAATAACCTGAGGGATTCTGGCAACAAGTGCAGCTACTAAAGTGAAATTGGGTATTTTTCACTGCTCTTCAGTTTAATTGAAAGTTTTGTTGATGGTGAGTAACATTTGCAATGAGTTATAACAAATGTCACCTTATGAAACATCATGCCAGAATTGGATCCCTTTCCTGTCCAACAGTTTTGTAGAAAGAAATGAAGGCTTCAGATATCTTAACTCTTCAGTGGGATTTCATCTCCCAGAACAATCCCGGTCCAAGAAAGAATTTTGTTAATATTTCAGTAACACAAGAAGCTGCAATAAAACCTAACAGGAAAGACCCACAAGATGAATGATTTTCTTGAATTCTTCTCATGCCAACACTGCAGAGCCTAACAAACATATGCTGCTGACTGGGTTTGGAAATAAGAGCAAGCATTATTAAAAAAGGAAAAA